>CAWUFW010015363.1:0-365007 GCA_963921515.1 Calotriton arnoldi | reverse complement strand
CACTACACCACTGGCTTCAAGCTAGCCTGGCTGAAGAAGGGTGATGCCCTGAAACCGGTCCCAGGATGCTTGTTTCCGGTCCAGAGAGGACCTGGCTTGGCAGTTCGGGCTGGATTGTTCCCACAAGGAACAGGGTCAAGACTGATTTGCATATGGCTGGGTCCAAGCTGGGGTGGTGTGGTGAGCAAAAGAATGATGGATTTAACCCAGATCCTTATGACTGCGGGTGAATGATTGTATTGTCCAGCATTCCGTCCATCAATTGTTTCTTTTGCATATGTCGCCCTAAGTGGGAAGGGTATGCCCAGACGTGGGTCCCGTGCTCACTACACCACTGGCTTCAATCTAGCCTGGCTGAAGAAAGGTGATGCCCTGAAACCGGTCCCAGGAGGCTTGTTTCCGGTCCAGGGAGGACCTGGCTTGGCAGTTCGGGCTGGATTGTTCCCACAAGGAACAGGGTCAAGACTGATTTGCATATGGCTGGGTCCAAACTGGGGTGGTGTGGTGAGCAAAAGAATGATGGATTTAACCCAGATCCTTGTGACTGTGGGTGAATGATTGTATTGTCCAGCATTCCGTCCATCAATTGTTTCTTTTGCATATGTCGCCCTAAGTGGGATGGGTATGCCCAGACGTGGGTCCCGTGCTCACTACACCACTAGCTTCAAGCTACCCTGGCTGAAGAAGGGTGATGCCCTGAAACCGGTCCCAGGATGCTTGTTTCCGGTCCAGGGAGGACCTGGCTTGGCAGTTCGGGCTGGATTGTTCCCACAAGGAACAGGGTCAAGACTGATTTGCATATGGCTGGGTCCAAACTGGGGTGGTGTGGTGAGCAAAAGAATGATGGATTTAACCCAGATCCTTGTGACTGCGGGTGAATGATTGTATTGTCCACCATTCCGTCCATCAATTGTTTATTTTGCATATGTACTTATATCCCTGACAAAAGTGAAAATCTTGAGGGGTATATTAAAAATATTACTGAACTTCATGAAGATTTGACTGAACTGAAAGTTGACGGTGCATGGGAGAAACTTGGTAAGAGTTTTTCCTCAGTGGGAAATTGGTTTTCTACTTTTGGGAGTAGCCTATTAGGGAAAATATTAATACCAATTACTTCAGTAGTTGTAGTGATATTAATGATAATTATGATGTACAAATGTTGCAAATGTAAGTGTAGAAAGAAAGAGACATCAGATCTTAAACGTAGAGCTAGAAAGAGAAAGAGAGAAGAGATAGAATTAGAAGATATGAGAGGAAGTTATTATGAGATTATGAAAGACTTAGATGGAAGAATAAAACGAGAAAGAAGTACAGTATTTTAAATAAGTGGCAACTTGTTTGTGATGGGTATTTTTATGATGGCTCAAAAACACCATCAAAGGGGGGATTGATGGAGCAGGGTTTTGCGTAAATAAACCTGCTCGGATTAAACCCTCAGTAACATATATTAACAGTGTGCAGTGAAGATTTTTATTAATAAATGCTAAAACATGAGGAAATGCTTATGCGCATGCGTAAACTAATGTGTTTACTAATGCATGAAACTAGTCCGCAAAAATTGCTTCGATAATAAAACCTAATGCTGCTTTTGTGCACATTAATAATATTTCACAAGGAATAACACAGGTTTTGTATGGGCTAGTGCAAATGCTGGGATAGTGCGCAAAATGAAATTACATTTCGTGAAAATAAAAAATGTTTGTGTTCTGTTCTTGTAGAAATACAAGTATGGGCCTACTTTCCTGCATGCTAGTTTTGGGTTAATTCTCGCTGAAAGAAATAAAATGATTTAAAAGGACTTTGAATGAGGAGAGAATGCAAGAGCATGAAGAATGCCCTTCGTGATGCACTGACTGTCTGCCAAGGTTACGGAAGAAGGAGAATACTGATAATCAAGTGGAAGTGTACAACTTCCTCGTGAGATGGCAGAGGCGAACAATGGAAGCGTAGAGATTCGCAACATGAAGAATATGTAATATGATTGTGTTCAAAAATGTTTCTGGAAAAGGATCTGTCGTCATGTTAGAAAAACTAAACAATAAGTTACTGAATAAAATGAACACGCTGAGAGTGGTGTGATAGAACACCCTCATTATTAGCCAATGAGGGACAGAGTTCGGTTGAAAAAGAAACAAATGTGGGTTGGACTTTTAGGTTTTAGGGTATAACTGAAGGTCCCTGGGGAGAGTGGTTTGGGTCGGCTGGTGTTTAGCTAGCGGGAGATCGTCGCTGTCGTCGGTTTGCTGTTTCCAGATAGAGGCCTACCTGTTTCCTGACTCCTGATCTAATCTTTGCCATTCATCTCTACTTGGGTGGTCTTGCTGCCCTAACTGGCCAGTGGGGTAGTTTTCCTGATTATTATTTGGGTTAGTATAGATAATCTTCTGAATTTTGCATATTCATTTGCAAATGTATTTGTCTCTGAAACCTTTCTCTCCTCGTCTATCCACTCCTTCAATGCATTGTTTATTTGACATGAGTTTGAATTTATAAATTGCTAATGTTTTCTCTCTTTGATAATCCATGATTTGCATTCATGTAACTGTACTTGATGAGCATTTTTCTTCACATTATTTTACGATAAACAACATAAAACTACACATTGAGTCTGTTATTATTTAGCAGTGAAGATGCATAGATAAGTACATATTATTATCATCAACTATTCAACTTTAGGTTCATCGACACATTTATTTGTTAGGAGAAATGCAGGTTCTAAAGTGTATTTAGTGAATTAAGAGTAAACTTGCATCACACTGAACCCCAGCGTGAAGGGAATAGTTGGGTAGTGTAAATGGGCCTATGTATATGAAAAATTATCGATCCCTGATCGCTGGATCAGGATTGTATCAAGGGGCGCTCCAGCAAGTTCGCTACTACAGTGTAACATCCTGGCATCTGACTGGGTCTCGCACTTTGGCGCTATATATGACATAAATTGAGCTTCCCTATGTATATCGTCTGTTTCGCTAACTTAGATTTTCTTTGGGTGGTTGCTTTCTTCTCATTGGTCAGGGACAATTTGGGGGGGATTAACTAGAGAAAGTGAATTGAAATATATCAAATCCAGACCAGCTTTAGTTTGATCCCATGCCTGTGTAGTGCAAGCTGTCATATTTATAGTCATTAAATGACATTTATAGTTCCAGCATTTTAGCATCTGAAGGTGTGTAAGGGGCCTCATTGTCTTTTTCAACCACTAGATGCAGCATATACAGTGGTGGATGAAACCAGTAATATGGGAACTGGGCTTGAGCAGATAAATAATATAGCTTGAGTTTTGAGGATTCAAAACTGCCCAGTTGATAAGGGAGAGTTAGTGTTTCTCTCTTGAGTCTAGGCTGCACGCCAGACCAAACCAGCTTTATCATTAGTGACCTGAAAGTCTGGAAACATGACTTAGTGAAGGGTAGAGGGATGTTATTAAAATAATAAAGAAATTTCGACAGGGTATCTTTGTTAATGGTATAAGTCCCGCTATTGACTGCAGAACTATGGACCATCTTTTAACCTGATTCTGCTGTTTGGCAAGGGTGGGACCATAGTTTTCACTGAAGACTGTGTCTTTATCCAGACGGATCCACACACCCAGGTATTCAACTCAATTTTAATACCACTTAAGAGGAAGTAGTGCATGAACTGCTGGAAAATATGGTTGAGGTGGAATAGTAATGATTTGCTCCAAGTTATAGTAATCCCAGATACGGCACCTTACTTTATATATTCATGGATAATCGTACAGAGACTATTTTGGGGTTAATTCATAGACTCTCCCCGACTCTACCCCTCCTTGCACCATCTGACACCTCTTTTACTATTCTGATCCCCAAAAACAAGCCTTTCTAAACTCTTCCCTCTGACTCTTCCCCTCCACATCTCTTTTTACTCATCCCAAGCCTCCCACTACTGCTATGACCTCCCAAAAAAAAGTCTAAATCCTTCACTCTTCTATTCCTCCACTATCCTTTTCAATCGAAATAACAGACTAACATGTCCACTTCTCAAATTTCATATTTCACTATACTAATTCACCACTAATCCTTTATGGGTTCCAGAGTAGCGTGCTACTCGCCAAAAAAAACACTTCAACACCTCATTAGGGGTAGCAAGCACTATATAAATGCAAACCTTTTTCCCTCTTCTATCCCTCCGCTATCCTTCTCAATCCAAATAACTGACTAATATCCACCAATCAAATTACTTTCATATTTCACTATACAAATTCACCACTAATCCTTTAATGGGTTCCGGAGTAGTGTGCTACTCGCCAAAAAAGTGCTTTAACACCCCATCAGGGGTAACAAGTGCTATATAAATGCAAACCTTTTCCCTCTTCTATCCCTCCGCTATCCTTCTCAATCCAAATAACTGATTAATATCCATTACTCAAATTACTTTCATATTTCACTATACTATTTCACCAATAATCCTTATGGGTTCCGGAGTAGCGTGTTACTTGCCAAGAAAGTGCTTCAACACCCCATTAGGGGTAGCAAGCGCTATATAAATGCAAACCTTTTTTCCCTCTTCTATCCCTCCGCTATCCTTCTCAATCCAAATAACTGACTAATATCCACCACTCAAATTACTTTCATATTTCACTATACTAATTCACCACTAATCCTTTATGGGTTCCGGAGTAGCGTGCTACTTGCCGAAAAAGGCGCTTCGACGCCTCGTCAGGGGTAGTAGGCGCTATATAAATGCAATTACAAAACAATACATTACAATACATTGAGGTGTGTGTAGACTTGATAAATACTCTACAGGACAGATTGCAGCATTCACCGCCCCTTTATGTATCTTTGCCTGAAATAGAGTCAGCGATAGAGCAGTGCTCAGACGGGAAAGCGCCTGGCCCAGACGGGGTCCCAAAAGACCTCATAAAATGTAGAATAGACTTTTGGGGTACATTGATCACCAATGTTTTTATTGGATCCCTTAATTTAAACATCCCCCATTCATGGACTTTATCTGCCATCGTCCCACTTTTCAAAAAAGAAGATCGTATGTCCCCAAAATGTTACAGGCCCATATCACCTATTGATTGCGTAATTAAAATTATATTGGAAGAGCAGTTTATAACCGCCTTGTTATCTGTGCCCAAGAGCACGACATACTTTCCCCTTTTCAATTCGGATTACGTTCTAACCTGGGGACAGTGGAGCAATGTTTAAATTTGAGTTTGATTATAAAGTATACCCATGCAAAGCGCTGTTCATTGTACCTGCCCTTTATAGACCTGTCGACAGCTTTTGACTCTGTGAATAGGACCAAGCTGTGGCTGGTGTTGTTGGATCTTGGGGTGGATCTACCTTTAGTGAACGTCCTGCACTCGTGGCATGTAAATTTAGTTGCACAAGTACACTTCAGTGCCAATGAAGAAATGTCCCCGATTTTTGCCTTGAAGCGATGGTTGCTTCAAGGATGCATTTTAGTTTCCCTACTTTTTAGGTCAAGCCTAGCGCAGCGCGCATGCGCTGCTCTATGGGAGGCTTATTGTAAGCACTCCAAACTTCTCCGTGTGGGTTTGACTCCTCCCACACACTGGATTGGCCTTTGCGTGTGTCTTTCAATAATGAAAGCACGCAAATGGCCAAAGGCGGGTGCATGTCCCACCTCCTTTCCAATGTTCACTCCCACGGCGTTTTGCTCTCGGGAGCGAGCAGTGGTGCGCAGGGTGGCAGCTGCATTCCTGGTAGGTCAGGTTACATGCAACGCGCCGTGCTTTCGCTTTGCTTGTTATTGACTGCACTCCTCGCATTAAGAGCGCGCTCCAGCGTGTAGTTCACACAGTATGCAGCACTGGGTGTTTAATAATTCTTCATCTGCCCCCCTCCCCCAGGCCTGTTCTTGCTGAATGTCTTTATTTATTAGAATGGCTCCATAAGTCATATGACGTGTCTGTTTTTAGCATACAGTGGCTCTTTTCACGCCTGTCCTTACTGTTTGCCGTGCTTTCGCATATGCTTGTTATTGACTGCACTCCTCGCATTAAGAGCGCGCTCCAGCGTGTAGTTCACACAGTATGCGGCACTGGGTGTTTAATAATTCTTCATCTGCCCCCCCAGGCCTGTTCTTGCTGAATGCCTTTATTTATTAGAATGGCTCCATAAGTCATATGACGTGTCTGTCAACAACAGCAACAACAGCAGCAGGCAGTTACACCACAAACACAACAAGTACAGGTGCCTCAAGCTTCTATGCCAAATAATGTGAATGCTCAAGTACAGAGATACAGTGCGAGTACTGGATTTCACGCAGGTGAACATGTTGGTAAGAATCAAAATGTGCAAGTGGTTTCACAATATTTGTTACAATGTTCAGAGAATGACTCAGACTCATCTCATTGACGGTGCCTGAGGGGGAGGAAGAGTGCGTGCTTGGCGCATCTCTAGAGGTAGATCAGTCAGGTCCTTTTGTTGATGGGAAAGTGGAAGGTAATGATATTACATTCCTAGTGGACACTGGTGCTACCCGTTCTACTGTGAGAGCAGCAGAAATTCCAAACCTACCCCTCTCGGGAGAAACTATCCAAGTTGTGGGAGTTTCAAATAAATATATTAAGACTCCAATAACAAGACCAATAGAAGTTCATATTGGAAGATTCAGAGACATGCATCGGTTTGTGGTATGTGATACAAGTCCGGTGAACCTTTTAGGTCGGGACTTGCTCTGTAAGATGAATTGCACCATCTATTGTACGTCAGATGGTATTGCTTTTCAAACACCAGATGAGGATGTTGCTTTTAAAATGATGCTAGCGAAGCAAGGGACAGAAGTGAATGATTTATATTCATTACTAACAGAAGAAGATTTACCTGCAGAGTTGAGAAATGCAGAGAGACCTGATGTATGGGGTTTTACAGGAAAAGACATTGGGTTGATGAAAGGTGTGGATCCTATTCAGGTTACAGTCAAACCAGGTGCAAAATATCCAAACTCACCTCATTACAAGATGAGTCCTGAAATAACAGCAGGAGTAATTCCTGTAAATGATCAGATGATTGAGCAAGGTATTCTAAAAGAAATACTAAGTAGTCCTTGTAACTCACCTATTATGGGGATTAAGAAACCAAGCGGAAAATATAGAATAGTTCAAGATTTGCGCAAAATTAATAAAATTGTAGTACCTTGCTGTCCAATAGTGCCAAATCCAGCAGTGATTCTTTATCAAATTCATTGTGACGCAGAATGGTACACAGTAATTGATCTGTGTCGAGCATTTTTCTCGATACCTTTGCATCCGGATAGCCAATATTTATTTGCATTCCGGTTCGGAAACTGTGATTTGGCATGGTGCCGAGTTCCTCAAGGGTATACAGAGAGTCCTTCGATCTTCAATCAGATTTTGAAAAAGTGTTTGGAGTCTTTGATCATGCCAGAAAATTCAGTGTTAGTCCAATACATTGATGACCTTCTTGTGGCATCAAAAACGAGAGAGGCCTGTGTGACAGATACAATTGCCTTACTAAATCATTTGGCAGAAGGTGGGCATAAAATGTCACCAGCAAAATTACAGTTTTGTAAAAAAAGAAGTTCAGTATTTGGGACACAAAATTGAGAAAGGAGTTAGAAAGGTAACGCAAGAACGAATCAATGTGATTTTACAGATGGGTCCTCCCAAAACTCAAAAAGAAGTTTGAATGTTTTGGGGAATGGTTGGATACTGCAGGCAGTGGATCAGTGGGTTTTCACTGATTGCAAAACCTTTTCAGAGGTTGACTCACAAAGATGTGGTTGATCCGATTGAATTGGATGAAGAGTGTATGAAAGCTTTTATTGAATTGCAAGATAGTCTCTGTCGAGCACCTGCATTGGGAATGCCGGATTACACAAAAGATTTTGCATAGTTCTGTTGTGAGAGAGATGGGTGTGCACTTTCAGTCCTAACACAAAAACATGAAATGGCACGTCGTCCAGTGGCATATTTTTCAGCTACTTTGGATTCAGTGGCAGCAGCGTTACCAGGCTGTTTAAAAGCAGTTGCTGCTAATTGTGTGAGTCTTGAGCAAAGCGAAACAATTGTGATGGGACATCCAGTGAAAGTATATGTGCCACACTTTGTTGAGATCCTATTAACAAGGACTCGAACTCAGCATATGACATATAGTCGGCTGACTAGGTATGAAAGAGTGATTTTGGGTGCGTGTGACAGTGATGAGATGTACAATGCTGAATCCAGCAACTTTGTTACTGAGTTTAAATTGTGAAGAAGTGAAAGATGAAGCAGATCATGATTGTTTGGATGTGACAGAATTGTGCACGAATCCAAGACCTGACATTAAAGATACTCCATTAGAAGAGTCAGATAGTGTGATGTTCGTGGATGGATCTTGTCTGAGAGATGAAAAAGGTGCATTGAGTGCTGCTTATGCAGTATGTACAGTGTCTATGGTTCTTGAAGCATCCTGTCTAAAAGGGATACATTCTGCTCAAATTTCTGAGCTGATAGCTCTGACTAGAGCATGTATAATTGGCAAAAATCTGAGAGTAACCATATTCACTGATAGTCAATATGGTTTTGGGGTGGTGCATGATTTTAGTCAGTTGTGGATGCAAAGAGGATTTCTGAGTTCTTCAGGATCACCAATCCGGAACAGTAAAAATGTGAAGGATCTATTGAATGCATTACAAATGCCCAAAGAGATTGCTGTGGAAAAATGTTCAGCACATAAGTCAGGAGATGACTATGTGACAAAAGGAAACAGATACGCAGACCAAGTGGCGCGTTTCTTTGCACAAAATTCAATTGCAATAAACAGAGGGGTGGAGAAAAAAACATACAAATTGCCACTTGATGTTTTCTTCTTTGGAAACATGGGAATAAATTAGACAGCTTCAGGAAGAAGCAAGTGAGGAAGAAAAACAAATTTGGATAAAATCAGGTTGTGAAAAGAGAGCAGAAGATAAAGTATGGGTGTATGTTGATGGAAGACCAGTTATGCCAGATAGTCTACTGTCTCAAATGGCAAGGATGTACCATGGGATTGCACATGTTGGAAGAGATGCTATGATTAGACTCTTCAAGCAGTCATGGTTCAATCCAAAATTTAGGGTCATTGCAGAGAGTCTTTGCCAGGGATGCGTAGTGTGCCAGCAGCAAAATCCAAGTAGAAAGACAGTTGTTAGTTAGGGTCGAATTGGAAAAGCAGCAGGACCATTTACCCGACTACAGCTTGACTTCATAGAACTTCCCCCTTGTAATGAACTAAAATATGTGTTGGTTGTTGTTTGTTTGTTTTCTCGTTGGGTAGAGGCTTATCCAACAAGAAGGAATGATAGCTTAACAGTTGCTAAACTACTTTTGAGAGAGATAATACCTAGGTTTGGATTTCCAGTCTCTTTAGAAACAGGGGAACACACTTCAATAATGAAATAATTCGGATGATTTGGGCAGCATTACAAATTGAGCAAAAGCTGCATTGTGCCTATCGACCAGAAGCATCAGGTGTGGTCGAGCAAATTAACCGCACTATAAAATCCAGACTGTCAAAAGTGTGTGCATCTACAACACTGAAATGGCCAGACGCTTTACCCTTGGTATTGATGAGTCTTAGAAGCATTCCTGATAAAAAGACTGGATTGAGTACTCATGAGATTTTGATGGGATGTACCAGCAAACAAACTGATGAATATTACTGATGATCTAGTGCTTGATTATTGCAAAGGATTGGCTGATCTGGTGCATTCTGTGTCTCATCAGGTTGGAGAAATTGCAACCACAACACAGCCGGATCAAGCACATGATTTGAGTCCAGGAGAGTGGGTTCTTGTCAAGAAACACGTGAGGAAGTCGTGTTTAGAACCCAGGTGGAACGGACCATATCAGATCATTTTGGTGACAACGACAGCAGTGAAATGTGGTGGCTTGCCAAACTGGATTCATTCAAGTCATACAAGAAGAGTCCCAAGTCCACTTGAAAGACAGGAAGAAGAGCAGCAACTGGTAAAGCAAAGAAAAGAACCAGAAGCTGAAGAGCATGAAGCTATAGAATCTACTGTTACAGATTCTGAAAAAGCCGAAGAAGAACCAAGTACAAGTCGAATAAAGTGGGCACCAGCTACTGGGTCTCAAGAGATTGCTGTTGAGAGAGAAAAAGAGAAAGTGACTGATGAAAATCAAGAGCAAGTACAACAGAGGAAAGAACTGAGTAAAAGAACTTGCGAACTTGCGAACTTGACAACGAAGGTGAAGAAGCAGTTTGAGTTAAGAAAGCAAGAAAAGGTGATGAGTGGCCAAAAGGAGTGAAAAGACTGAAATACACTCTAGAAAAGAAAAGGCCAGATCAAATAAATGAGATATCGAGTCAAACTGGACAAAGTGATTCAGAAGAAGAATCAGTACGAAGAACAAGGAGAATGAGAATTCCAAGTAAGAAATACACAGCTCCAGAATGGACATATGTGGTGTTGGAAGAAATTGAAAACACAGATCAGGAAGAAGAAGAAGCTGGTACTGATCAAAGTGACCAAAGCAAACTGAAACCACCTTAAAAAGAACTTTGAAAATAAAGGTACAACAATTTCAGTGAAGAATATTTAGAAAGTTCAAAAGATTTGAAGAAGAAGAGATTAAAAAAAAAAAAAGAGGGGGTAATGATGAGAGGCCTAAAATGTAAGGATACACTACTCTAGATGGTTTTTGGATATGTTTTTTGGCCTAATGTGTAAGGATACACTACTATAGATTGTTTTTGGATATGTTTTTTCAAAAGTTTTTCAAGATTTTTAGGTTTTTCTTAGATTTTAATTTTTTTTATATAGTATCTAAAAATGGAAAAAGTAACAGAGACTGGATATCAAAATCATAGATTGAAACATAAATGTATTAATGCTTGCTTATGTAGTGTCTTACTACTAACATTGGTATGGTTAACACTGATTGTTATTGTCCCTGTTCTAATGGTGACTAATCACAAAAATAATACTAATAATGTGGGAAGTGAGAGAATAGATACTGATACTAAAGAAAGTATAAATACTAATATAGAAAAAATAGATGATGATAGTATTTATCATCATGATAAATCAATTAATGATTTTTCGTTAAATGTTTTTACTAAATTGTTGTATGAGTATGTTAACACAATGAATGCGAGAGATTTTTATGTGTGTATGCAATTACCGTCATCTGTGTCAGAGGGGGTGACTTATCATCACCTACCTTTAACCTATGGTGTGTCTTGTAGTGTTTTAACAAGCTTGTTTTATGAGAGGGAAGGTTTGGAGTACTACTACTCTAATTTTGATTTAATTTTGTCAGAAATTCCTGTTAGAGGAGATTTAAAAGTTGTTTAAGGTCCTAATTACGCAGCATATATGGGAGTTTTTTATAATTAGTAACAAACCAATAGATACAATAGAAGCACATAGAAACAATCTAACCTGTATATTACAGCATGAAGAGATTGAATTTATGAATCTAGTAGAGGATAGAAGACGAGATTTCAAAAGAAAGCTGCTGAGCAAAAGTCTCCTGTACCTCCATGGGCTTTCAGAGAGGGTGATTATAAAAGGGTGAGACTTACGCTGCCTTGACTCTAGATTTTCAACATAGAGGAAAGCTTTGTGTGATTATAGAAAAGACTAAACTAAATAGTTATTTCATTGGTTCAAATGAATGTGAGCATACTTTCTTGATAAAAGGAAGTTGGGGACTGAAAGGAGGGACTGATCCTGTTTTCCCAGGAATTTATTATGTGTGTGGTAAGAATGCTTATTATAGGTTACCTACAGGTTGGTATGGATGTTGTTATTTAGGCATAGTATTCCCGAAGGTTTACCAGGTAGACAAGAATAATAGAGTTAATGAAATAAAACAAGGACTAACACGTAATAAGAGAGGAGCGAGTTATTCTGAAATAATTGGGGATATTTTTGGAGCACTGATACCTTCAGTTGGAGTTATTCTGAATTCACATAAAATTAGAAAATGGTCCACAGTGGTTGATCGTTTGTCAACAGATACTGCTGGTGGGTTCTTGATGATTGCTACTGAAATGATTGCAATTAGATCAAGGGTTTTGCAAAATCGACTTGCCCTTGATATATTATTGGCAAAAGAGGGTGGAGTCTGTAGCATGTTGAAAATACAATAATGCTGTACTTATATCCCTAATGCAAAAACAACAATTGATGGACAGAATGCAGAACAATGTCATACATTCACCCCAGTACAGAGATCTGGGCCTAAATCCATCGTTTTTTGCTCCCCATGCCATTCCAGTTTGAACCCAGCCATATGCAAATCAGTCTTGACCCTGCGCCCAATGGGAACAGTCCAGCCCGAACTGCCAGGCCAGGTCCTCCCTGGACTGGGAACAAGCATCCTAGGACCGGTTTCGGGGTTCCACCCCTCATCAGCCAGGATAGCATGACTCCAGTGGCATGGAGAGCACGGGACCCACGTCTGGGCATACCCATCCCATTCGGTGTGACAAATGCAAAAGCAACAATTGATGGACAGAATGCAGAACAATGTCATACATTCACCCCAGTACAGAGATCTGGGCCTAAATCCATCGGTTTTTTCCTCCCCATGCCATTCCAGTTTGAATCCAGCCATATGCAAATCAGTCTTGACCCTGCGCCCAATGGGAACAGTCCAGCCCGAACTGCTCACTACACCACTGGCTTCAAGCTAGCCTGGCTGAAGAAGGGTGATGCCCTGCAACCGGTCCCAGGATGCTTGTTTCCGGTTCAGGAAGGACCTGGCTTGGCAGTTCGGGCTGGATTGTTCCCACAAGGAACAGGGTCAAGACTGATTTGATATGCCTGGGTCCAAACTGGGGTGGTGTGGTGAGCAAAAGAATGATGGATTTAACCCAGATCCTTGTGACTGTGGGTGAATGATTGTATTGTCCAGCATTCCGTCCATCAATTGTTTCTTTTGCATATGTCGCCCTAAGTAGGAAGGGTATGCCCAGACGTGGGTCCCGTGCTCACTACACCACTGGCTTCAAGCTAGCCTGGCTGAAGAAGGGTGATGCCCTGAAACCGGTCCCAGTATGCTTGTTTCCGGTCCAGGGAGGACCTGGCTTGGCAGTTCGGGCTAGATTGTTCCCACAAGGAACAGGGTCAAGACTGATTTGCATATGGCTGGGTCCAAACTGCGGTGGTGTGGTGAGCAAAAGAATGATGGATTTAACCCAGATCCTTGTGACTGCGGGTGAATGATTGTATTGTCCAGCATTCCGTCCATCAATTGTTTCTTTTGCATATGTCGCCCTAAGTGGGAAGGGTATGCCCAGACGTGGGTCCCGTGTTCACTACACCACTGGCTTCAAGCTAGCCTGGCTGAAGAAGGGTGATGCCCTGAAACCGGTCCCAGGATGCTTGTTTCCGGTCCAGGGAGGACCTGGCTTGGCAGTTCGGGCTGGATTGTTCCCACAAGGAACAGGGTCAACACTGATTTGCATATGGCTGGGTCCAAACTGGGGTGGTGTGGTGAGCAAAAGAATGATGGATTTAACCCAGATCCTTGTGACTGCGGGTGAATGATTGTATTGTCCTCCATTCCGTCCATCAATTGTTTCTTTTGCATATGTACTTATATCCCTGACAAAAGTGAAAATCTTGAGGGGTATATTAAAAATATTACTGAACTTCATGAAGATTTGACTGAACTGAAAGTTGACGATGCATGGGAGAAACTTGGTAAGAGTTTTTCCTCAGTGGGAAATTGGTTTTCTACTTTTGGGAGTAGCCTATTAGGGAAAATATTAATACCAATTACTTCAGTAGTTGTAGTGATATTAATGATAATTATGATGTACAAATGTTGCAAATGTAAGTGTAGAAAGAAAGAGACATCAGATCTTAAACGTAGAGCTAGAAAGAGAAAGAGAGAAGAGATAGAATTAGAAGATATGAGAGGAAGTTATTATGAGATTATGAAAGACTTAGATGGTAGAATAAAACGAGAAAGAAGTACAGTATTTTAAATAAGTGGCAACTTGTTTGTGATGGGTATTTTTATGATGGCTCAAAAACGCCATTAAAGGGGGGATTGATGGAGCAGGGTTTTGCGTAAATAAACCTGCTCGGATTAAACCCTCAGTAACATATATTAACAGTGTGCAGTGAAGATTTTTATTAATAAATGCTAAAACATGAGGAAATGCTTATGCGCATGCGTAAACTAATGTGTGTACTAATGCATGAAACTAGGCCGCAAAAATTGCTTCGATAATAAAACCTAATGCTGCTTTTGTGCACGTTAATAATATTTCACAAGGAATAACACAGGTTTTGTATGGGCTAGTGCAAATGCTGGGATGGTGCGCAAAATGAAATTACATTTCGTGAAAATAAAAAATGTTTGTGTTCTGTTCTCGTAGAAATACAAGTATGGGCCTACTTTCCTGCATGCTAGTTTTGGGTTAATACTCGCTGAAAGAAATAAAATGATTTAAAAGGACTTTGAATGAGGAGAGAATGCAAGAGCATGAAGAATGCCCTTCGTGATGCACTGACTGTCTGCCAAGGTTACGGAAGAAGGAGAATACTGATAATCAAGTGGAAGTGTACAACTTCCTCGTGAGATGGCAGAGGCGAACAATGGAAGCGTAGAGATTCGCAACATGAAGAATATGTAATATGATTGTGTTCAAAAATGTTTCTGGAAAAGGATCTGTCGTCATGTTAGAAAAACTAAACAATAAGTTACTGAATAAAATGAACACGCTGAGAGTGGTGTGATAGAACACCCTCATTATTAGCCAATGAGGGACAGAGTTCGGTTGAAAAAGAAACAAATGTGGGTTGGACATTTAGGTTTTAGGGTATAACTGTAGGTCCCTGGGGAGAGTGGTTTGGGTCGGCTGGTGTTTAGCTAGCGGGAGATCGTCGCTGTCGTCGGTTTGCTGTTTCCAGATAGAGGCCTACCTGTTTCCTGACTCCTGATCTAATCTTTGCCATTCATCTCTACTTGGGTGGTCTTGCTGCCCTAACTGGCCAGTGGGGTAGTTTTCCTGATTCTTATTTGGGTTAGTATAGATAATCTTCTGAATTTTGCATATTCATTTGCAAATGTATTTGTCTCTGAAACCTTTCTCTCCTCGTCTATCCACTCCTTCAATGCATTGTTTATTTGACATGAGTTTGAATTTATAAATTGCTAATGTTTTCTCTCTTTGATAATCCATGATTTGCATTCATGTAACTGTACTTGATGAGCATTTTTCTTCACATTATTTTACGATAAACAACATAAAACTACACATTGAGTCTGTTATTATTTAGCAGTGAAGATGCATAGATAAGTACATATTATTATCATCAACTATTCAACTTTAGGTTCATCGACACATTTATTTGTTAGGAGAAATGCAGGTTCTAAAGTGTATTTAGTGAATTAAGAGTAAACTTGCATCACACTGAACCCCAGCGTGAAGGGAATAGTTGGGTAGTGTAAATGGGCCTATGTATATGAAAAATTATCGATCCCTGATCGCTGGATCAGGATTGTATCAAGGGGCGCTCCAGCAAGTTCGCTACTACAGTGTAACATCCTGGCATCTGACTGGGTCTCGCACTTTGCCGCTATATATGACATAAATTGAGCTTCCCTATGTATATCGTCTGTTTCGCTAACTTAGATTTTCTTTGGGTGGTTGCTTTCTTCTCATTGGTCAGGGACAATTTGGGGGGGATTAACTAGAGAAAGTGAATTGAAATATATCAAATCCAGACCAGCTTTAGTTTGATCCCATGCCTGTGTAGTGCAAGCTGTCATATTTATAGTCATTAAATGACATTTATAGTTCCAGCATTTTAGCATCTGAAGGTGTGTAAGGGGCCTCATTGTCTTTTTCAACCACTAGATGCAGCATATACAGTGGTGGATGAAACCAGTAATATGGGAACTGGGCTTGAGCAGATAAATAATATAGCTTGAGTTTTGAGGATTCAAAACTGCCCAGTTGATAAGGGAGAGTTAGTGTTTCTCTCTTGAGTCTAGGCTGCACGCCAGACCAAACCAGCTTTATCATTAGTGACCTGAAAGTCTGGAAACATGACTTAGTGAAGGGTAGAGGGATGTTATTAAAATAATAAAGAAATTTCGACAGGGTATCTTTGTTAATGGTATAAGTCCCGCTATTGACTGCAGAACTATGGACCATCTTTTAACCTGATTCTGCTGTTTGGCAAGGGTGGGACCATAGTTTTCACTGAAGACTGTGTCTTTATCCAGACGGATCCACACACCCAGGTATTCAACTCAATTTTAATACCACTTAAGAGGAAGTAGTGCATGAACTGCTGGAAAATATGGTTGAGGTGGAATAGTAATGATTTGCTCCAAGTTATAGTAATCCCAGATACGGCACCTTACTTTATATATTCATGGATAATCGTACAGAGACTATTTTGGGGTTAATTCATAGACTCTCCCCGACTCTACCCCTCCTTGCACCATCTGACACCTCTTTTACTATTCTGATCCCCAAAAACAAGCCTTTCTAAACTCTTCCCTCTGACTCTTCCCCTCCACATCTCTTTTTACTCATCCCAAGCCTCCCACTACTGCTATGACCTCCCAAAAAAAAGTCTAAATCCTTCACTCTTCTATTCCTCCACTATCCTTTTCAATCGAAATAACAGACTAACATGTCCACTTCTCAAATTTCATATTTCACTATACTAATTCACCACTAATCCTTTATGGGTTCCAGAGTAGCGTGCTACTCGCCGAAAAAAGCACTTCAACACCTCATTAGGGGTAGCAAGCACTATATAAATGCAAACCTTTTTTCCCTCTTCTATCCCTCCGCTATCCTTCTCAATCCAAATAACTGACTAATATCCACCAATCAAATTACTTTCATATTTCACTATACAAATTCACCACTAATCCTTTAATGGGTTCCGGAGTAGTGTGCTACTCGCCAAAAAAGTGCTTTAACACCCCATCAGGGGTAACAAGTGCTATATAAATGCAAACCTTTTCCCTCTTCTATCCCTCCGCTATCCTTCTCAATCCAAATAACTGATTAATATCCATTACTCAAATTACTTTCATATTTCACTATACTATTTCACCACTAATCCTTATGGGTTCCGGAGTAGCGTGTTACTTGCCAAGAAAGTGCTTCAACACCCCATTAGGGGTAACAAGCGCTATATAAATGCAAACCTTTTTTCCCTCTTCTATCCCTCCGCTATCCTTCTCAATCCAAATAACTGACTAATATCCACCACTCAAATTACTTTCATATTTCACTATACTAATTCACCACTAATCCTTTATGGGTTCCGGAGTAGCGTGCTACTTGCCGAAAAAGGCGCTTCGACGCCTCGTCAGGGGTAGTAGGCGCTATATAAATGCAATTACAAAACAATACATTACAATACATTGAGGTGTGTGTAGACTTGATAAATACTCTACAGGACAGATTGCAGCATTCACCGCCCCTTTATGTATCTTTGCCTGAAATAGAGTCAGCGATAGAGCAGTGCTCAGACGGGAAAGCGCCTGGCCCAGACGGGGTCCCAAAAGACCTCATAAAATGTAGAATAGACTTTTGGGGTACATTGATCACCAATGTTTTTATTGGATCCCTTAATTTAAACATCCCCCATTCATGGACTTTATCTGCCATCGTCCCACTTTTCAAAAAAGAAGATCGTATGTCCCCAAAATGTTACAGGCCCATATCACCTATTGATTGCGTAATTAAAATTATATTGGAAGAGCAGTTTATAACCGCCTTGTTATCTGTGCCCAAGAGCACGACATACTTTCCCCTTTTCAATTCGGATTACGTTCTAACCTGGGGACAGTGGAGCAATGTTTAAATTTGAGTTTGATTATAAAGTATACCCATGCAAAGCGCTGTTCATTGTACCTGCCCTTTATAGACCTGTCGACAGCTTTTGACTCTGTGAATAGGACCAAGCTGTGGCTGGTGTTGTTGGATCTTGGGGTGGATCTACCTTTAGTGAACGTCCTGCACTCGTGGCATGTAAATTTAGTTGCACAAGTACACTTCAGTGCCAATGAAGAAATGTCCCCCGATTTTTGCCTTGAAGCGATGGTTGCTTCAAGGATGCATTTTAGTTTCCCTACTTTTTAGGTCAAGCCTAGCGCAGCGCGCATGCGCTGCTCTATGGGAGGCTTATTGTAAGCACTCCAAACTTCTCCGTGTGGGTTTGACTCCTCCCACACACTGGATTGGCCTTTGCGTGTGTCTTTCAATAATGAAAGCACGCAAATGGCCAAAGGCGGGTGCATGTCCCAACTCCTTTCCAATGTTCACTCCCACGGCGTTTTGCTCTCGGGAGCGAGCAGTGGTGCGCAGGGTGGCAGCTGCATTCCTGGTAGGTCAGGTTACATGCAACGCGCCGTGCTTTCGCTTTTGCTTGTTATTGACTGCACTCCTCGCATTAAGAGCGCGCTCCAGCGTGTAGTTCACACAGTATGCAGCACTGGGTGTTTAATAATTCTTCATCTGCACCCCCCTCCCCCCAGGCCTGTTCTTGCTGAATGTCTTTATTTATTAGAATGGCTCCATAAGTCATATGACGTGTCTGTTTTTAGCATACAGTGGCTCTTTTCACGCCAGTCCTTACTGTTTGCCGTGCTTTCGCATATGCTTGTTATTGACTGCACTCCTCGCATTAAGAGCGCGCTCCAGCGTGTAGTTCACACAGTATGCGGCACTGGGTGTTTAATAATTCTTCATCTGCCCCCCCCCCCCAGGCCTGTTCTTGCTGAATGCCTTTATTTATTAGAATGGCTCCATAAGTCATATGACGTGTCTGTCAACAACAGCAACAACAGCAGCAGGCAGTTACACCACAAACACAACAAGTACAGGTGCCTCAAGCTTCTATGCCAAATAATGTGAATGCTCAAGTACAGAGATACAGTGCGAGTACTGGATTTCACGCAGGTGAACATGTTGGTAAGAATCAAAATGTGCAAGTGGTTTCACAATATTTGTTACAATGTTCAGAGAATGACTCAGACTCATCTCATTGACGGTGCCTGAGGGGGAGGAAGAGTGCGTGCTTGGCGCATCTCTAGAGGTAGATCAGTCAGGTCCTTTTGTTGATGGGAAAGTGGAAGGTAATGATATTACATTCCTAGTGGACACTGGTGCTACCCGTTCTACTGTGAGAGCAGCAGAAATTCCAAACCTACCCCTCTCGGGAGAAACTATCCAAGTTGTGGGAGTTTCAAATAAATATATTAAGACTCCAATAACAAGACCAATAGAAGTTCATATTGGAAGATTCAGAGACATGCATCGGTTTGTGGTATGTGATACAAGTCCGGTGAACCTTTTAGGTCGGGACTTGCTCTGTAAGATGAATTGCACCATCTATTGTACGTCAGATGGTATTGCTTTTCAAACACCAGATGAGGATGTTGCTTTTAAAATGATGCTAGCGAAGCAAGGGACAGAAGTGAATGATTTATATTCATTACTAACAGAAGAAGATTTACCTGCAGAGTTGAGAAATGCAGAGAGACCTGATGTATGGGGTTTTACAGGAAAAGACATTGGGTTGATGAAAGGTGTGGATCCTATTCAGGTTACAGTCAAACCAGGTGCAATATATCCAAACTCACCTCATTACAAGATGAGTCCTGAAATAACAGCAGGAGTAATTCCTGTAAATGATCAGATGATTGAGCAAGGTATTCTAAAAGAAATACTAAGTAGTCCTTGTAACTCACCTATTATGGGGATTAAGAAACCAAGCGGAAAATATAGAATAGTTCAAGATTTGCGCAAAATTAATAAAATTGTAGTACCTTGCTGTCCAATAGTGCCAAATCCAGCAGTGATTCTTTATCAAATTCATTGTGACGCAGAATGGTACACAGTAATTGATCTGTGTCGAGCATTTTCTCGATACCTTTGCATCCGGATAGCCAATATTTATTTGCATTCCGGTTCGGAAACTGTGATTTGGCATGGTGCCGAGTTCCTCAAGGGTATACAGAGAGTCCTTCGATCTTCAATCAGATTTTGAAAAAGTGTTTGGAGTCTTTGATCATGCCAGAAAATTCAGTGTTAGTCCAATACATTGATGACCTTCTTGTGGCATCAAAAACGAGAGAGGCCTGTGTGACAGATACAATTGCCTTACTAAATCATTTGGCAGAAGGTGGGCATAAAATGTCACCAGCAAAATTACAGTTTTGTAAAAAAGAAGTTCAGTATTTGGGACACAAAATTGAGAAAGGAGTTAGAAAGGTAACGCAAGAACGAATCAATGTGATTTTACAGATGGGTCCTCCCAAAACTCAAAAGAAGTTTGAATGTTTTGGGGAATGGTTGGATACTGCAGGCAGTGGATCAGTGGGTTTTCACTGATTGCAAAACCTTTTCAGAGGTTGACTCACAAAGATGTGGTTGATCCGATTGAATTGGATGAAGAGTGTATGAAAGCTTTTATTGAATTGCAAGATAGTCTCTGTCGAGCACCTGCATTGGGAATGCCGGATTACACAAAAGATTTTGCATAGTTCTGTTGTGAGAGAGATGGGTGTGCACTTTCAGTCCTAACACAAAAACATGAAATGGCACGTCGTCCAGTGGCATATTTTTCAGCTACTTTGGATTCAGTGGCAGCAGCGTTACCAGGCTGTTTAAAAGCAGTTGCTGCTAATTGTGTGAGTCTTGAGCAAAGCGAAACAATTGTGATGGGACATCCAGTGAAAGTATATGTGCCACACTTTGTTGAGATCCTATTAACAAGGACTCGAACTCAGCATATGACATATAGTCGGCTGACTAGGTATGAAAGAGTGATTTTGGGTGCGTGTGACAGTGATGAGATGTACAATGCTGAATCCAGCAACTTTGTTACTGAGTTTAAATTGTGAAGAAGTGAAAGATGAAGCAGATCATGATTGTTTGGATGTGACAGAATTGTGCACGAATCCAAGACCTGACATTAAAGATACTCCATTAGAAGAGTCAGATAGTGTGATGTTCGTGGATGGATCTTGTCTGAGAGATGAAAAAGGTGCATTGAGTGCTGCTTATGCAGTATGTACAGTGTCTATGGTTCTTGAAGCATCCTGTCTAAAAGGGATACATTCTGCTCAAATTTCTGAGCTGATAGCTCTGACTAGAGCATGTATAATTGGCAAAAATCTGAGAGTAACCATATTCACTGATAGTCAATATGGTTTTGGGGTGGTGCATGATTTTAGTCAGTTGTGGATGCAAAGAGGATTTCTGAGTTCTTCAGGATCACCAATCCGGAACAGTAAAAATGTGAAGGATCTATTGAATGCATTACAAATGCCCAAAGAGATTGCTGTGGAAAAATGTTCAGCACATAAGTCAGGAGATGACTATGTGACAAAAGGAAACAGATACGCAGACCAAGTGGCGCGTTTCTTTGCACAAAATTCAATTGCAATAAACAGAGGGGTGGAGAAAAAACATACAAATTGCCACTTGATGTTTTCTTCTTTGGAAACATGGGAATAAATTAGACAGCTTCAGGAAGAAGCAAGTGAGGAAGAAAAACAAATTTGGATAAAATCAGGTTGTGAAAAGAGAGCAGAAGATAAAGTATGGGTGTATGTTGATGGAAGACCAGTTATGCCAGATAGTCTACTGTCTCAAATGGCAAGGATGTACCATGGGATTGCACATGTTGGAAGAGATGCTATGATTAGACTCTTCAAGCAGTCATGGTTCAATCCAAAATTTAGGGTCATTGCAGAGAGTCTTTGCCAGGGATGCGTAGTGTGCCAGCAGCAAAATCCAAGTAGAAAGACAGTTGTTAGTTAGGGTCGAATTGGAAAAGCAGCAGGACCATTTACCCGACTACAGCTTGACTTCATAGAACTTCCCCCTTGTAATGAACTAAAATATGTGTTGGTTGTTGTTTGTTTGTTTTCTCGTTGGGTAGAGGCTTATCCAACAAGAAGGAATGATAGCTTAACAGTTGCTAAACTACTTTTGAGAGAGATAATACCTAGGTTTGGATTTCCAGTCTCTTTAGAAACAGGGGAACACACTTCAATAATGAAATAATTCGGATGATTTGGGCAGCATTACAAATTGAGCAAAAGCTGCATTGTGCCTATCGACCAGAAGCATCAGGTGTGGTCGAGCAAATTAACCGCACTATAAAATCCAGACTGTCAAAAGTGTGTGCATCTACAACACTGAAATGGCCAGACGCTTTACCCTTGGTATTGATGAGTCTTAGAAGCATTCCTGATAAAAAGACTGGATTGAGTACTCATGAGATTTTGATGGGATGTACCAGCAAACAAACTGATGAATATTACTGATGATCTAGTGCTTGATTATTGCAAAGGATTGGCTGATCTGGTGCATTCTGTGTCTCATCAGGTTGGAGAAATTGCAACCACAACACAGCCGGATCAAGCACATGATTTGAGTCCAGGAGAGTGGGTTCTTGTCAAGAAACACGTGAGGAAGTCGTGTTTAGAACCCAGGTGGAACGGACCATATCAGATCATTTTGGTGACAACGACAGCAGTGAAATGTGGTGGCTTGCCAAACTGGATTCATTCAAGTCATACAAGAAGAGTCCCAAGTCCACTTGAAAGACAGGAAGAAGAGCAGCAACTGGTAAAGCAAAGAAAAGAACCAGAAGCTGAAGAGCATGAAGCTATAGAATCTACTGTTACAGATTCTGAAAAAGCCGAAGAAGAACCAAGTACAAGTCGAATAAAGTGGGCACCAGCTACTGGGTCTCAAGAGATTGCTGTTGAGAGAGAAAAAGAGAAAGTGACTGATGAAAATCAAGAGCAAGTACAACAGAGGAAAGAACTGAGTAAAAGAACTTGCGAACTTGCGAACTTGACAACGAAGGTGAAGAAGCAGTTTGAGTTAAGAAAGCAAGAAAAGGTGATGAGTGGCCAAAAGGAGTGAAAAGACTGAAATACACTCTAGAAAAGAAAAGGCCAGATCAAATAAATGAGATATGGAGTCAAACTGGACAAAGTGATTCAGAAGAAGAATCAGTACGAAGAACAAGGAGAATGAGAATTCCAAGTAAGAAATACACAGCTCCAGAATGGACATATGTGGTGTTGGAAGAAATTGAAAACACAGATCAGGAAGAAGAAGAAGCTGGTACTGATCAAAGTGACCAAAGCAAACTGAAACCACCTTAAAAAGAACTTTGAAAATAAAGGTACAACAATTTCAGTGAAGAATATTTAGAAAGTTCAAAAGATTTGAAGAAGAAGAGATAAAAAATTTAAAAAAAGAGGGGGTAATGAAGAGAGGCCTAAGATGTAAGGATACACTACTATAGATTGTTTTTGGATATGTTTTTTGGCCTAATGTGTAAGGATACACTACTATAGATTGTTTTTGGATATGTTTTTTCAAAAGTTTTTCAAGATTTTTAGGTTTTTTCTTAGATTTTAATTTTTTTTATATAGTATCTAAAAATGGAAAAAGTAACAGAGACTGGATATCAAAATCATAGATTGAAACATAAATGTATTAATGCTTGCTTATGTAGTGTCTTACTACTAACATTGGTATGGTTAACACTGATTGTTATTGTCCCTGTTCTAATGGTGACTAATCACAAAAATAATACTAATAATGTGGGAAGTGAGAGAATAGATACTGATACTAAAGAAAGTATAAATACTAATATAGAAAAAATAGATGATGATAGTATTTATCATCATGATAAATCAATTAATGATTTTTCGTTAAATGTTTTTACTAAATTGTTGTATGAGTATGTTAACACAATGAATGCGAGAGATTTTTATGTGTGTATGCAATTACCGTCATCTGTGTCAGAGGGGGTGACTTATCATCACCTACCTTTAACCTATGGTGTGTCTTGTAGTGTTTTAACAAGCTTGTTTTATGAGAGGGAAGGTTTGGAGTACTACTACTCTAATTTTGATTTAATTTTGTCAGAAATTCCTGTTAGAGGAGATTTAAAAGTTGTTTAAGGTCCTAATTACGCAGCATATATGGGAGTTTTTTATAATTAGTAACAAACCAATAGATACAATAGAAGCACATAGAAACAATCTAACCTGTATATTACAGCATGAAGAGATTGAATTTATGAATCTAGTAGAGGATAGAAGACGAGATTTCAAAAAGAAAGCTGCTGAGCAAAAGTCTCCTGTACCTCCATGGGCTTTCAGAGAGGGTGATTATAAAAAGGGTGAGACTTACGCTGCCTTGACTCTAGATTTTCAACATAGAGGAAAGCTTTGTGTGATTATAGAAAAGACTAAACTAAATAGTTATTTAATTGGTTCAAATGAATGTGAGCATACTTTCTTGATAAAAGGAAGTTGGGGACTGAAAGGAGGGACTGATCCTGTTTTCCCAGGAATTTATTATGTGTGTGGTAAGAATGCTTATTATAGGTTACCTACAGGTTGGTATGGATGTTGTTATTTAGGCATAGTATTCCCGAAGGTTTACCAGGTAGACAAGAATAATAGAGTTAATGAAATAAAACAAGGACTAACACGTAATAAGAGAGGAGCGAGTTATTCTGAAATAATTGGGGATATTTTTGGAGCACTGATACCTTCAGTTGGAGTTATTCTGAATTCACATAAAATTAGAAAATGGTCCACAGTGGTTGATCGTTTGTCAACAGATACTGCTGGTGGGTTCTTGATGATTGCTACTGAAATGATTGCAATTAGATCAAGGGTTTTGCAAAATCGACTTGCCCTTGATATATTATTGGCAAAAGAGGGTGGAGTCTGTAGCATGTTGAAAATACAATAATGCTGTACTTATATCCCTAATGCAAAAACAACAATTGATGGACAGAATGCAGAACAATGTCATACATTCACCCCAGTACAGAGATCTGGGCCTAAATCCATCGTTTTTTTGCTCCCCATGCCATTCCAGTTTGAACCCAGCCATATGCAAATCAGTCTTGACCCTGCGCCCAATGGGAACAGTCCAGCCCAAACTGCCAGGCCAGGTCCTCCCTGGACTGGGAACAAGCATCCTAGGACCGGTTTCGGGGTTCCACCCCTCATCAGCCAGGATAGCATGACTCCAGTGGCATGGAGAGCACGGGACCCACGTCTGGGCATACCCATCCCATTCGGTGTGACAAATGCAAAAGCAACAATTGATGGACAGAATGCAGAACAATGTCATACATTCACCCCAGTACAGAGATCTGGGCCTAAATCCATCGGTTTTTCCTCCCCATGCCATTCCAGTTTGAATCCAGCCATATGCAAATCAGTCTTGACCCTGCGCCCAATGGGAACAGTCCAGCCCGAACTGCTCACTACACCACTGGCTTCAAGCTAGAATGGCTGAAGAAGGGTGATGCCCTGCAACCGGTCCCAGGATGCTTGTTTCCGGTTCAGGAAGGACCTGGCTTGGCAGTTCGGGCTGGATTGTTCCCACAAGGAACAGGGTCAAGACTGATTTGCATCTGCCTGGGTCCAAACTGGGGTGGTGTGGTGAGCAAAAGAATGATGGATTTAACCCAGATCCTTGTGACTGTGGGTGAATGATTGTATTGTCCAGCATTCCGTCCATCAATTGTTTCTTTTGCATATGTCGCCCTAAGTGGGAAGGGTATGCCCAGACGTGGGTCCCGTGTTCACTACACCACTGGCTTCAAGCTAGCCTGGCTGAAGAAGGGTGATGCCCTGAAACCGGTCCCAGGATGCTTGTTTCCGGTCCAGGGAGGACCTGGCTTGGCAGTTCGGGCTGGATTGTTTCCACAAGGAACAGGGTCAAGACTGATTTGCATATGGCTGGGTCCAAACTGGGGTGGTGTGGTGAGCAAAAGAATGATGGATTTAACCCAGATCCTTGTGACTGCGGGTGAATGATTGTATTGTCCACCATTCCGTCCATCAATTGTTTCTTTTGCATATGTACTTATATCCCTGACAAAAGTGAAAATCTTGAGGGGTATATTAAAAATATTACTGAACTTCATGAAGATTTGACTGAACTGAAAGTTGACGATGCATGGGAGAAACTTGGTAAGAGTTTTTCCTCAGTGGGAAATTGGTTTTCTACTTTTGGGAGTAGCCTATTAGGGAAAATATTAATACCAATTACTTCAGTAGTTGTAGTGATATTAATGATAATTATGATGTACAAATGTTGCAAATGTAAGTGTAGAAAGAAAGAGACATCAGATCTTAAACGTAGAGCTAGAAAGAGAAAGAGAGAAGAGATAGAATTAGAAGATATGAGAGGAAGTTATTATCAGATTATGAAAGACTTAGATGGTAGAATAAAACGAGAAAGAAGTACAGTATTTTAAATAAGTGGCAACTTGTTTGTGATGGGTATTTTTATGATGGCTCAAAAACGCCATTAAAGGGGGATTGATGGAGCAGGGTTTTGCGTAAATAAACCTGCTCGGATTAAACCCTCAGTAACATATATTAACAGTGTGCAGTGAAGATTTTTATTAATAAATGCTAAAACATGAGGAAATGCTTATGCGCATGCGTAAACTAATGTGTGTACTAATGCATGAAACTAGGCCGCAAAAATTGCTTCGATAATAAAACCTAATGCTGCTTTTGTGCACGTTAATAATATTTCACAAGGAATAACACAGGTTTTGTATGGGCTAGTGCAAATGCTGGGATGGTGCGCAAAATGAAATTACATTTCGTGAAAATAAAAAATGTTTGTGTTCTGTTCTCGTAGAAATACAAGTATGGGCCTACTTTCCTGCATGCTAGTTTTGGGTTAATACTCGCTGAAAGAAATAAAATGATTTAAAAGGACTTTGAATGAGGAGAGAATGCAAGAGCATGAAGAATGCCCTTCGTGATGCACTGACTGTCTGCCAAGGTTACGGAAGAAGGAGAATACTGATAATCAAGTGGAAGTGTACAACTTCCTCGTGAGATGGCAGAGGCGAACAATGGAAGCGTAGAGATTCGCAACATGAAGAATATGTAATATGATTGTGTTCAAAAATGTTTCTGGAAAAGGATCTGTCGTCATGTTAGAAAAACTAAACAATAAGTTACTGAATAAAATGAACACGCTGAGAGTGGTGTGATAGAACACCCTCATTATTAGCCAATGAGGGTCAGAGTTCGGTTGAAAAAGAAACAAATGTGGGTTGGACATTTAGGTTTTAGGGTATAACTGAAGGTCCCTGGGGAGAGTGGTTTGGGTCGGCTGGTGTTTAGCTAGCGGGAGATCGTCGCTGTCATCGGTTTGCTGTTTCCAGATAGAGGCCTACCTGTTTCCTGACTCCTGATCTAATCTTTGCCATTCATCTCTACTTGGGTAGTCTTGCTGCCCTAACTGGCCAGTGGGGTCGTTTTCCTGATTCTTATTTGGGTTAGTATAGATAATCTTCTGAATTTTGCATATTCATTTGCAAATGTATTTGTCTCTGAAACCTTTCTCTCCTTGTCTATCCACTCCTTCAATGCATTGTGTATTTGACATGAGTTTGAATTTATAAATTGCTAATGTTTTCTCTCTTTGATAATCCATGATTTGCATTCATGTAACTGTACTTGATGAGCATTTTTCTTCACATTATTTTACGATAAACAACATAAAACTACACATTGAGTCTGTTATTATTTAGCAGTGAAGATGCATAGATAAGTACATATTATTATCATCAACTATTCAACTTTAGGTACATCGACACATTTATTTGTTAGGAGAAATGCAGCTTCTAAAGTGTATTTAGTGAATTAGGAGTAAACTTGCATCACACTGAACCCCAGCGTGAAGGGAATAGTTGGGTAGTGTAAATGGGCCTATGTATATGAAAAATTATCGATCCCTGATCGCTGGATCAGGATTGTATCAAGCGGCGCTCCAGCAAGTTTGCTACTACAGTGTAACATCCTGGCATCTGACTGGGTTTCGCACTTTGCCGCTATATATGACATAAAGTGAGCTTCCCTATGTATATCGTCTGTTTCGCTAACTTAGATTTTCTTTGGGTGGTTGCTTTCTTCTCATTGGTCAGGGACAATTTGGGGGGATTAACTAGAGAAAGTGAATTGAAATATATCAAATCCAGACCAGCTTTAGTTTGATCCCATGCCTGTGTGGTGCAAGCTGTCATATTTATAGTCATTAAATGACATTTATAGTTCCAGCATTTTAGCATCTGAAGGTGTGTAAGGGGCCTCATTGTCTTTTTCAACCGCTAGATGCAGCATATACGGTGGTGGATGAAACCAGTAATATGGGAACTGGGCTTGAGCAGATAAATAATATAGCTTGAGTTTTGAGGATTCAAAACTGCCCAGTTGATAAGGGAGAGTTAGTGTTCCTCACTTGAGTGTAGGCTGCACGCCAGACCAAACTAGCTTCATCATTAGTGACCTGAAAGTCTGGAAACATGACTTAGTGAAGGGTAGAGGGATGTTATTAAAATAATAAAGAAATTTCGGCAGGGTATCTTTGTTAATGGTATAAGTCCGCTCTTGACTGCAGAACTATGGACCATCTTTTAACCTGATTCTGCTATTTGGCAAGGGTGAGACCATAGTTTTCACTGAAGACTGTGTCTTTATCCAGACGGATCCACACACCCAGGTATTCAACTCAATTTTAATACCCCTTAAGAGGAAGTAGTGCATGAACTGCTGGAAAATATGGTTGAGGTGGAATAGTAATGATTTGCTCCAAATTATAGTAATCCCAGATACGGCACCTTACTTTATATATTCATGGATAATCGTACAGAGACTATTTTGGGGTTAATTCATAGACTCTCCCCGACTCTACCCCTCCTTGCACCATCTGACACCTCTTTTACTATTCTGATCCCCAAAAACAAGCCTTTCTAAACTCTTCCCTCTGACTCTTCCCCTCCACATCTCTTTTTACTCATCCCAAGCCTCCCACTACTGCTATGACCTCCCAAAAAAAAGTCTAAATCCTTCACTCTTCTATTCCTCCACTATCCTTTTCAATCGAAATAACAGACTAACATGTCCACTTCTCAAATTTCATATTTCACTATACTAATTCACCACTAATCCTTTATGGGTTCCAGAGTAGCGTGCTACTCGCCGAAAAAGCACTTCAACACCTCATTAGGGGTAGCAAGCACTATATAAATGCAAACCTTTTTTCCCTCTTCTATCCCTCCGCTATCCTTCTCAATCCAAATAACTGACTAATATCCACCAATCAAATTACTTTCATATTTCACTATACAAATTCACCACTAATCCTTTAATGGGTTCCGGAGTAGCGTGCTACTCGCCAAAAGCTACCCCATCAGGGGTAACAAGTGCTATATAAATGCAAACCTTTTCCCTCTTCTATCCCTCCGCTATCCTTCTCAATCCAAATAACTGATTAATATCCATTACTCAAATTACTTTCATATTTCACTATACTATTTCACCACTAATCCTTATGGGTTCCGGAGTAGCGTGTTACTTGCCAAGAAAGTGCTTCAACACCCCATTAGGGGTAACAAGCGCTATATAAATGCAAACCTTTTTTCTCTCTTCTATCCCTCCGCTATCCTTCTCAATCCAAATAACTGACTAATATCCACCACTCAAATTACTTTCATATTTCACTATACTAATTCACCACTAATCCTTTATGGGTTCCGGAGTAGCGTGCTACTTGCCGAAAAAGGCGCTTTGACGCCTCGTCAGGGGTAGTAGGCGCTATATAAATGCAAACCTTTTCCCTCTTCTATCCCTCCGCTATCCTTCTCAATCCAAATAACTGATTAATATCCATTACTCAAATTACTTTCATATTTCACTATACTATTTCACCACTAATCCTTATGGGTTCCGGAGTAGCGTGTTACTTGCCAAGAAAGTGCTTCAACACCCCGTTAGGGGTAACAAGCGCTATATAAATGCAAACCTTTTTTCTCTCTTCTATCCCTCCGCTATCCTTCTCAATCCAAATAACTGACTAATATCCACCACTCAAATTACTTTCATATTTCACTATACTAATTCACCACTAATCCTTTATGGGTTCCGGAGTAGCGTGCTACTTGCCGAAAAAGGCGCTTCAACGGAGTAGTAGTAGGCGCTATATAAATGCAATTACAAATCAATACAATACAATACATTGAGGTGTGTGCGGACTTGATAAATACTCTACAGGACAGATTGCAGCATTCACCGCCCCTTTATGTATCTTTGCCTGAAATAGAGTCAGCGATAGAGCAGTGCTCAGACGGGAAAGCGCCTGGCCCAGACGGGGTCCCAAAAGACCTCATAAAATGTAGAATAGACTTTTGGGGTACATTGATCAACAATGTTTTTATTGGATCCCTTAATTTAAACATCCCCCATTCATGGACTTTATCTGCCATCGTCCCACTTTTCAAAAAAGAAGATCGTATGTCCCCAAAATGTTACAGGCCCATATCACCTATTGATTGCGTAATTAAAATTATATTGGAAGAGCAGTTTATAACCGCCTTGTTATCTGTGCCCAAGAGCACGACATACTTTCCCCTTTTCAATTCGGATTACGTTCTAACCTGGGGACAGTGGAGCAATGTTTAAATTTGAGTTTGATTATAAAGTATACCCATGCAAAGCGCTGTTCATTGTACCTGCCCTTTATAGACCTGTCGACAGCTTTTGACTCTGTGAATAGGACCAAGCTGTGGCTGGTGTTATTGGATCTTGGGGTGGATCTACCTTTAGTGAACGTCCTGCACTCGTGGCATGTAAATTTAGTTGCACAAGTACACTTCAGTGCCAATGAAGAAATGTCCCCCGATTTTTGCCTTGAAGCGAGGGTTGCTTCAAGGATGCATTTTAGTTTCCCTACTTTTTAGGTCAAGCCTAGCGCAGCGCGCATGCGATGCTCTATGGGAGGCTTATTGTAAGCACTTCAAACTTCTCCGTGTGGGTTTGACTCTTCCCACACACTGGATTGGCCTTTGCGTGTGTCTTTCAATAATGAAAGCACGCAAATGGCCAAAGGCGGGTGCATGTCCCACCTCCTTTCCAATGTTCACTCCCACAGCGTTTTGCTCCCAGGAGCGAGCAGCGGCGCGCAGGGTGGCAGCTGCATTCCTGGTAGGTCAGGTTACATGCAACGCGCCGTGCTTTCGCTTTTGCTTGTTATTGACTGCACTCCTCGCATTAAGAGCGCACTCCAGCTTGTAGTTCTCACAGTATGCGGCACTGGGTGTTTAATAATTCTTCATCTGCCCCCCCCAGGCCTGTTCTTGCTGAATGTCTTTATTTATTAGAATGGCTCCATAAGTCATATGACGTGTCTGTTTTTAGCATACAGTGGCTCTTTTCACGCCAGTCCTTACTGTTTGCCGTGCTTTCGCATATGCTTGTTATTGACTGCACTCCTCGCATTAAGAGCGCGCTCCAGCGTGTAGTTCACACAGTATGCGGCACTGGGTGTTTAATAATTCTTCATCTGCCCCCTCCCCCCCCCCAGGCCTGTTCTTGCTGAATGCCTTTATTTATTAGAATGGCTCCATAAGTCATATGACGTGTCTGTTTTTAGCATACACTGGCTCTTTTCACGCCAGTCCTTACTGTTTTCTAAGTTTGCCATCCGACAGACTCTTTGTTTTTCCCCTTACGTTTGTAATGAAGGGACAGAAAATTTCGCCCATCCTGTAGCTGCACCACAACCTGCCTCTGTTCTTTTACAGACAGACTCCAGAAGGTGCACTGTGTCCGAATGGTTTTCCCATCCAGTTGAAGCGAGTATGCTCTTGGCATGCTGTGCCCTGCTTGAGGGGCACGGGGACCCGGGCGCCTGTGCCAAGGGTTGGCTCAGCTGCTGAGGTGTGATGGTGAGTGGAGATACTGCCCTGCCGCGGGGCACTTCTAATGCTGCCTTTGCCACCGGCTCGCGCACTGTTTTATGAAGTTGTTATTGGCACCCATGTATCTTACCTTAATAGGAAATACGATGAGTGTTCCCTCTGCTCCTGCAGCCGGAGGGGCTTATTGTAAAACTTGTCACTCCTTTTAGACAGTTTTAGGGAAGGTTAAACACTGTGCATTTTCAAAGCGCACTGTGACAAGTTGGTGATTTAGTTTTACTCAAGCGCTTATGACTCTTTTTTGATACGAGAAGAGTGGTCGTGTCTAACAAATGCCAATGTAAAGCATGCGCCACGATGCTAGAACAGTGGTGCTTGGCGCTACACAAATGTGGATGCCCTAATAAACCTGAAACTGAGGGGTTTGGGTTCCTTTCTGTAGAAACTGCCACCGTCCTCCTTCACCACAGTCTTCAGCTTGCTTACACCCTGTAATGCCAGTCAGGTCTCCAACCCGTGCAGCCTTTGCATTCATCAGCCTGGCTAAACACTTATAAGGTCCCAAAGGCGAGACCTATTGGCTATGCCAATGCTTGTTATTATTTATATTAACGGCCTTGGTTCTTATCTGACTTTAAACCCAGTAGATACCCCAAGGATTGCTGGCTCACAGGTGCCCACACTGCTATATGCAGATGACGTGGTCTTCCTAGCCCGTACCCCTAACACCTGGCAACTGTTGGTCTTGATCTAGTGACCAACTATGGGAAGTCATACATTGTGGTGTGCAGACCTGGCAAGTCCAACCTACTTAAACTTACCATCAAAAGGCAGTCACTATCCAACGTGAATGATTTTAGTTACCTAGAAGTAACTTTTAGCTCGTCAGAGACGTTGCACTCCCAACCTAATAGCTCATGCCTTAAGTTTAGTAGGTGGGTGGGAGCAATCTGCAGCCTTATGAGGCCCACCGGTAAAGGAACCATCTCACCCCGCCTGAAAGTGTATAATGCACAGTGCGTTACAGCTGCCACATACGGGGCAGGCAGGAGTTTGGTGTCTCGGTAACACTTCTTATCTCCAAGCTGAAAAAATCGTATTTGTCAGAGGATCTTGTATTTTCCGCCGACCACCTCTGGTTTTATTATCCACTCTGAGTTAAACCAAGATTATATAGCAGACAAGGTTCATTTAGCACCCTCTTACTCTAGGGTAGTGTGTGGGTAAATCCAGAGGCGTCATTATGCAGGGACATCATTTTAGATTGCATGAGCCTAGACAAGGGATCTTCAGTCCCATGGCTGAGTTATATTGCTAAACTCTCCACGCCTTGGACTTGTCCTCTTTGTTTGCGAAGCCGAGGAGTATCACCAATAAGGAAGGATACACCAAGAGTTAAGTCCCTTTTCATGAGTTTTAGCATAGAATTAAGGTTGAAAACTGAATTATCTAAATGCTCTGTTTTGACGTACTATAGGACTTTGGCTCTAGTTGAGCCTGTGGAGAGAGATCACTTCTTTTTCATTTTATAGAGGGCACAATTTGACGGCTTTTATGTTTTAACAGCGAGCCAGACCTGGAGAGGAGGTTGGGGGAGGGGTGTTGAGGGGGGGGGGTCTGTCCAACCATGCCCTTGTGACAATGTTAGCGAACAATCATTGTTGCACTTCATGTTCTTTTGCAATTTTCTTAACTTTTTACATAGGCATTTTCTCAAGCTGTTACTAAAGGCATGGGGCATGCAGATGCACGTCTCCAACTACTGAATTCCCCTGACATATGCTTCTGGGTTAGCACCTTTCTTAAATCAGCTGTAAGTACTAGAAAATCGATAGGGTGATAGTTGTGCCTATCCCATGTTTTTAACGAACTACTGGCTATGTTAATGTTTAGTTTCTACAGAATATGTATTTCTCATTGGTTTTTACATATGTTGATTAAAATTGTATTCTCAAGCATATAGAAGCTTACTGTATGAAAGTCTAGATAATTTTGAAATCTCGATTTTTTTTTTAAAAAAGAGGCCCCGACAGTAGGCACGTTAGTGTAGCTTTTATACTTTTAATGTAATTGTCTAAATCATCATGCATGTCGGTTCTTTCTTAAAAACTTGATGTGAGCGCCCGTAGCCGTACGCTCTTTTCACTTTGCTGCTCATTTTAAGCACATTTGTTTATTTATTTATTTATTTATTTATTTATAAAGTTTTATATAGCGCGAACTTGATCCCGAAGGATATCAGAGCGCTTTACAGTTTGAGGGAAAAGAGGTAAAAAATCGAAACATGCGACTAATATGGTGGATCTAATGGGTATTGAATCAGATAATGCACACATGATAGATCATTCATAAACCTGAGTGAACGGGGAATGGGCTATACGATGGAGCAAAGTGACGTAAGGGAGTAAGTACAATAATCATATACAGACATAATAACCAATATCAAAACGATAAACAGAAAGTGAGTCAGATGGGGAGTCTAATGGCATAGAATCAAATGGTGAACACCTACCAGATCAATTATACACCTGGGAGAACGAAGAGTGGGTTAGGCGATGGGGCATAATGACTTAAAGGGAGTAAATACAATAATCATGTACGGGAATAATGACCAGACAAAATCATAAACTTAAACAGGGATAATAACAAATGCTATGGTATGTCCGATGCGCTTAGAGCTAACAAATGACTCTCATGTTAAGGTAAGAACTTATTCATGAGGAATCTTTTAGCTTCCAGTTTGAAAGTATCCTTTGAGGAGATCCTCCGAATTTCCGGTGGAAGAAAGTTCCAAATTTTTGGAGCAGAGAAGGCTCGTTGGCATGTTCTTTTTTTGCGGAAGATCTGTGGTTTTAAAAGGAGGGAATTTGCACTCCTTGACGGTCTACCCCCCTCCAGATAGTTCTAGCTTTTGTGCGAGGTAGATGGGGGTTTTGAAGTGTAGGGCTTTGTGTGATAGGCAGGCAATCTTCAGTTGAATTCTAGCTTCGTAAGGTAGCCAGTTTAGAGATTTTAGAACCGGGGAGATGTGTGCCTTTCGTTTAGTGTCCGTGATCAATCTGGCCGCCGCGTTCAATGACGCCTTTAGGGGGGCCAAAGTGTATTTGGGGAGGCCACATAGCGTAGCACTGCCATAGTCAAGTCTCGGCAAGACAAGCGCTTGGACCACTTGTTTGAAATCTGCTTGAGGTAGGAAAGGTTTGAGATTCCTGAGTGTTCTTAGAAGGTGGTTAGCTCCCTTGCACACGTTGCTAATGTGAGTCTTCATATTCAGATGCTTGTCCAGGGTAATTCCTAGAGATTTAGCTGAGTCGATAGTGCGGGGGGAGCAGTTGAAGGCGGTGAGTTGGCTCATCCATAGGTCGATTATAGGAGTATGTTTCAGGGGAGAGATGAGGAGGAATTCTGTTTTGGCGGTGTTTAGCAGTAGGTGGTTCTCAGTTAACCAATTTTGGGTCGTCAGTAGGGTGGAGTTGAGTGAAGCGATATCATCCGGGGAGGAGATTTTCAGATAGAGTTGGGTGTCGTCTGCATACATATGGAAGCAAATGTCCAAAGATTTTAGAACATTAGCTAATGGTTCCAGGAACAAATTGAAGAGAATGGGAGATAAGGAGGACCCTTGGGGAACCCCCATGCTGACTGGGGATGGCTGGGAGAGAGAGTGGTTCACTTTCACTCTTTGGGTCCTGTGCTGCAGGAAGGACGAGAACCAAAGCAGCACCTGACCCGAAAGGCCCATCCTATGCTCCAGAATGAACAGGAGGTTGTCATGATTGACCGTGTCAAATGCGGAGGAAAGGTCAAGTAGGATAAGGAGGCAGGATTCATTACGATCGAGCATTATTAAGATGTCATCCATCACGTGGGTAAGAGCCGATTCAGTGCTGTGCCCAGTACGAAAGCCAGATTGGTGTTGGTCCAGGAGATGGAAATTTTCGATGTACGCACATAGTTGTGACTGGACGCATTTTTCAAGGAGTTTGGCTAGAGTGGGGATGCTGGAGATAGGTCGGAAGTTGTTAAGATCTGTACTGTCAGCTGTGGGTTTTTTTAATATCGGAGTTACCTGAGCCTCTTTTAGGCATACTGGGATCGTGCCTTGTGACAAAGATGCATTGACGATCTTTGTCCAGAATGGGGAGATTTCATCCTTGATCACTTTGAAGATGGAAGGTGGTAACGGGTCACTGAAGTGATTAGATGGGTTGATAGTTCGAAGAACCTTTTTGATATCATTTTCAGAGAAGGGGGTAAAGGTGTCCCAGGAAGCGTTGTTCTTGATACCCCCGCTATATGGTGCTATCTTGTCTAGTACGGCCCGTGGGGGTGCAGGTTCATTAGGTAGCAGTATAGCCCTCCTGGTTTCCAGATCCATGTTAATAAGTCTAGTTTTCTCAGTAAAGAAGGCAGCCAGATCATCACATGAGTGAGGTCTGACTTCAGAGGCCGATCGGTTAGGGGCAACCACCGATTGTTGTTTAACCAGTTCAAACAGTTTCTTGGATCGATTAGCCGCTTGGTTAAGTTGGGATCTGAAATACTCCGCCTTCGCTGTCTTGATTTGTTTGTTATACAAACTTCTGGCTGCTCTAAGGTTTTTTAGATGGTCCGCAGATGGAGTGGATCTCCAGGTACGTTCTATGGCCCTTAGATTGCGACGTTCCGAGTTTAGGTTGCCATTGAACCAAGGTTTAGATATTTTTGCAGGTGCATTTTCTTGTTGTAGTGGGGCCATAGAATCCATGATGTTGGAAATAGAAGAGTTGTAGAAGTTTGTGAGAGCATGGACTTCAAGTATGTCCAATTGGGGAGAGAGGGCCCGATTACAGCAGGTTGCTAGGTCAGCTGTGTTGATATCTCTGAGGTCCCTTTTCCAAATCTTTGGTTTGGTTTTTGAGCCTTACTCTGATAAACCTCAGCGTTAATATGGAAGGAGATGATGTGATGGTCTGACCAATCACATGGTATGATGGAATCCAATGAGATGGTATGACCTTTGGAGATGATGAGGTCTAAAGTTTCCCCTTTAATGTGAGTAGGCTGGTCACAGTGTTGAATCAATTCGTGGTCATTCAAGAAGGAATTGAGGCATGAGACTGCTTGGTCATTGGTGTTAGACCAGTGAAGGTTAAAGTCCCCAAGGTAAATGTGGGACTGGGCTGAATCCACATTGCCGGAGATGATTTCCATTAATTGTTCAATGAAGGGGAGATTGTCACCTGGGGGGTGATAGAATGTGTGTAGTTTGCAAACCAGATGATTGTTACTTGAGATGTTGAGACAAAGGTATTCGCAAGTTACTGGAGAAGAGGACTCTGAAAGGGAGACCGCAAGCGTGCTCCGATGTATACAAGCTAGGCCACCACCCAGCTTCTTAACTCTGTCAAGACGAATTATGTCGTGGGTGGGGGGCACCAGGAGGTCAAGAATTTGAGTGGACGAAGGGTTGAGCCAAGTTTCTGTGAGGATAATGATATCTATCTCATTGTGTAGTATGAGGTCGAAGATCTCGGACGCGTTTTTGCTAGCAGACCTACAGTTGAGTAGTATGCATTTGAGTGGAGCCGGAGTATGGGGGAGAGGAGTCTGAGTGATGTTCACTCTCTTGAGGTTATCGTTGTTTATGGCTCTGAGGTTGTGGTGGGGTACTCTGTTTGGGTTGGAATGAATGGTTTGAATTATTCCCTTTGGACTCGTGATGGAGTCCGTGTTGGACGAATAAGACTTGAGAAGGCAGTCAATTTCAATGGGCGTGAGACAGGAAGCTCTTCTTGGGCGAGAGGCTGCCTTAGGTAGGGGAACAGAGTTGGAGATGGAAGGTGATAGGGGATGGTCACGGGGAACTGTGACAGTGGCGCTGGCGGGGGCTCTGGTCCGGTTCGGACTAGAGAGGAGGTGGCTTAACAAGGGGAGATATTCAAGTGAGAGGGCTTTCAAGCCGTGGAGTTCGAGGGAGAGAAGGTGCAGCTGGCGGGAGATATCGTCCAAGCGTGCCAGCATGTCTGGGTGTTGGGAGAGGGAAGGAAATTGAGTATGTAGGTCTGGAGAGGGGGAGGGTGACTAAGTGTGTTAGAGGGGTCCGGGGCGGTAATGGGGGATACCCTGGGAGAAGGTAGGTCCCTGAATATGAGCGGTGTTCCAGGATGCATAGACCAGGATGTTGATTGCGTGTGGAGAACTGCAGAGGGGGTAGGGTGCCGATCTGCGTTAGAGGGGTCAGAGGCGGTAATGGGAGATTCCCGAGGAGGGGGTTGGTTACTGAGTGTTAGAGGTGTTCCAGGGAGTATTGATAAGGGGGTTGGGAGTGGTGATGGGGTTAATGGTCGCGAACTATGTAATTCGAACAGTTCAGCATCCGGCATGGGAAGGGTGGTGAGAGAGGAGGGATGTAAGTCTGAGGGTGGAATGGGAGCAATGATTTGGAGTGAACTTGAGGTGGTTAGTGTTGTGTCTAGTTGCCCTGAGGTTGAGTTGTTGGCTACTGAGCTTTTGATCTTCAAAAAGAGTTTGTCGAACTGTTCTAGGTTTCGATTAGAGGCTTGAATGAGAACGATCCCATTGTTATAGATGGTAATGGTGAGATCTATTTTGTGGATAGGAGAGGAAGTAATAGAAAGACTAAATCCATGGGGTGTTTTCCTTATCTGTTTGCACTGGAAGAATGATATGAGAGTTTTCCTCCATTGGGCTCTCTTGTTCTTGAAGAAGATTAGGTCGGACATGGTGTTGCCATTGTACATGCTGAAATATGTGTCTGAAATAAGTGTTTCCGTTTTTTTTTTTATTAAGCTGTGTTTGAGTTTTTTTGAAGCGTTCTTGGTGAGGTTAGGTGGATAAGTGATCTTAAAGGCACTGAAGCCCACTTTAGAGAGCGATCCTTCAATCGGGATGCTGGTGTTGGTCGCCATGGTGAGCGTAGACCGAGGAGAACAGCGATGGCAAGGGAAGAAACCTATCACCCCAGCTTTGTCAAAGGCGAATGTATACTAAAAAGCTCCCAGTAAACAAATCCAGCCATCATAACATTCAATGGGCGGAATGAGTGGAAAAAGCCATTCCAAGATGGCCACCACGTAAGTTGAGGTTAGCTCCTCTATTAATGCGAGTCCTTTTTTTGTAGTCCTTTTTATGTTTTAGTGCACAAACTACAGACCGAGACCTTTCTCATGTCCAGGCCTTGGTTTACGGGTGATGCTGCCTTGATGGTCTTCCCTCAGGGCTACAGGAGACAGTATACCACCATTTTGAAGTTCAATAGAAGATAGTACCCTTCATTTTAAAGCTACAGTTTAAATCACGCCCTTTCTAATCCCGCAAGGTAGTTCATCCACTATAGGAGATACTGTACTCCAAGCCTATTGAAGTGCCTTCCAGTGTGATCAGAGTGACGTCCACTTACTGCAGTATTATACCTCTGATTGTAATTTGTATCTTATGTATCCTGCACACCTGTCACTTATCCTCTTGTGACGTATACCTCTTATTGTATCTTGTTTGGTTTTGTTAATTTGCACAATTGTCATTTTTCTCATGTACTGTAACGCTTGTTATTGTATTAAGCTCACTTGTATCCTTCTCCTCAAGTAATGTTGCTGTTCCTATTGTGAGGCGCTCTGGCAACCTCGTGTAATGTCCGCGCTATACAAGAGCACATAAATAGATAATTGTGATGAGGAGGGATCTGCTTTTCAGCAGTTGTCCACTTACTATCTCTGCCTTCCTACTGCCGATATCTGTGCATGGCGGCCATTACCGGGTCAGGCACCGGTGAGTGGTGGACGGTGTTGCCAGCTCGGGACTTTGCTGGCCGTAGAGGGGGGGCGCGCCTTGCTTGGGAGCTGGAGATGGAGGCTGTTGCCCTGGCATTCTGCGTACCTTGCTCCTAGTACTCACTTGCTGGCATGTCGTTCTGGTTTCATGTTGTTGGCCGGGGCGGCCATATTGGCGTCAGGCAACCGGGGGCAGTATGGAATGGAGTTGCGACTCGGATGCATCCGCGCTGAATTATTTCATCGCTGCTCCTGTCTCGGGCGGAGGGACCATGGGATTCGCCTTGGGGTGAGTGTCTTTGTGGATTTACTGTTGTTTCTTCACCTAGTGGAGCATCATTGGGGGTCGGGCACTAGGGATCCTACTTTTTTCGGGTCTGCGTTTCCAGAATTTCACTGGGCTGCATGGGTCTTGTTAGTTTCTATTGGTATGCTGCTATAGGTATTTATTTTATATGGAGTGGTTTTATCTGTTTAATCACTGCTAATATTGTTCTGTTGCCATGGCATTTTTGAATAAGGCTATTTATATTAATTTCTCTTTTTATCTCGACCTGTTACTTTTTTTTTGTTGAACTGCTATATTTGCTGTGTAACTTTTATGGATGTTTGTCGCATCCGAAAACGTCTTTGAACTGAAAGTATGCCTTCTGTGCTTTCCCAGATAGTTTTTGCTTTAGCAATAGAGCTAGTGGTTTGCATTTTGTAAAGGAGCAGTGTGAAAAGAAGGGCTACTCCAGTGGTATGGGGACAGGAAGCTCTTAATTGAGTGGTAGGAATTACTTTTGTGTTGGAGGTGGTAGATAAAGATGCACTTCTGGACAAAGGAATAATTAGGGCAGTGTATCTTTGTCCTTCAACACACCCTCAAAGAGGGTGACTAATTCACTTTCCTGCTCCATCCATTACAATGGGTAGCAACCTCTGTCAGGCTGGTTCATAGCAATAACAGTATGAGAGCAGCTATAAAGACCATCCAACTTCCATACAACAGAGAAGACCCTGGGATACCAAATATGAATCTCCAGTTCATATCTCAAGTGTTAACTGACTGTGACACACAGGAATGGAAAAGTCTACAGTCTTTGCTGGGAGATTGACTCTGCCTTAAGTGAAGAAGGTGATTAAAAAATGACATTGGCGGCGTGGCTTGGCTTCAGCCAAGATGGCCGCACAGTAACTGAGCTCCGCTCCGTGAGTTTGCCTGGCCCAATATCCAGACAAAATCCCCAACCCCGAGGAGCCCAGAGCCCGTAATACAGTGAGCCCTTTCCTGTGGACCAAGTGGAGATAACTCAAGGCCCCCCCCATTCCCTGCGGCTGAGACAAGGTCGGAGAGCTGCGGAGTTGGGAGTCCTACTGGGTGGCATTGTTGAGCGGCCGCAAGACCGGAGGAGGGCTGGGCATGACCAAGATACTGTGACCGCCAAGACCCTCCATACCTGGTATCCGAACGGTGGAGAGGGACTGCGGAGTGGTGGCGGGGGTTGACATTCAGCTCAACCCTTGAACCATGGATGATGAGAACTGCCGCCGAGGAAGGCCCAGCCACCTGGGGTGGTGGTGAGAGAGGTGAGAGGGGTCAACGGATGCCGGGGAAGGGATGCAGCCGGCCCAGGGAGGAACCACGAAAGACTCTGAACAAGACAAGGGAAGCAGCCAGGGATTACAAAGTCCCACTAACTGAAATCATCACAAATAGTATGCTCAAATACCACGTTGCCTACCTGAATGGTCAGCTGCTTATTGACCAAACATAAACATAGAATATATACAAATAGAGAGACAACTACAATCGTTTTTCAGGGTTATATATACAGGAAATAAAATATTGATGGTTGAAGAGCTTGGTTAGTGATACAATCACTTTGCTTTATTGTATTTTTTCAAACTGATGCAGCCAACGCATTTCGCCCTAAAAAGGCTTCATCAGGGATGCAAACATGAAGAAAACATATGTGGATAAACCATACAAATCTACATGTAACATTGATCACATAGGTAATTATAGATGTCTTTTGTCTACCGCACAAGATAAATACATGACATATTCACAAGACAAACTGTGCTGTGTGCATTGATGACGTGATTGTCATCTGGACTGGAACAGAGAGACAAATGAGGGTGTACTTTGACTACCTGAACAACAATTCTTTCAATGTCAAATTTACCCTGAACATGTCTCAGTCTCGAATTCAGTTTCTTTATGTAGAATTCTATGTAGCAAACGGTAAACTACACAGCACACTTTTTAGGAAAGAAACTGCTGTGAACAGCATTCTACATCATGACAGTGCGCATCCTCCCTGCACCAAACGCGCAATCCCCTTCAGGGAAATGATTAGAATGCACAGGAACTGCAGCAAGGACAAGCAATTCGAAAAACATGTAAACCAGACAATCGACAGACTTGAGGCAAGGGGTTACAAGAGGCGAGACCTACTCAAAGCAGCAGATAGGGTAAAGAATACGGAAAGAACCAGTACAATCAGGACCAAAACTAGAATAGAAGGTAAAGATGGCCTGTCTTTTATTACCACCCATTCTAGAATCAATCATGAGGTCTTTAAGATTCTATGAAAGCATTGGCAACTCCTGAAAGGGGTGCCTGGAGTAGGATCTATGATCACTGATAAACCCTTGTTTACATGTAAGAGAAGTAAGCAGTGGCGTAGCTAGAGCTTCGGCACCCGGGGCTATCCCTCAGATTGCCGCCCATGGCCAGTAGCAGGGGGTGGTGGGGGAGGGGTGCTGGGGAAAAAGGACGGCGAGCAGCGGGGGTAAGGACGGCGAGCAGCGGGGGTGGATTGGCAGGGTTTAAGTTACGACGCCACTCTCTACTCCACTGCAGGTGAAAGCAAAGGTCGGAGAGGAGGTGCTGCGTGCGTCCACCCACTATTTTCACAGGGTGAACGCCGTCCACCCTGCCAAGAAGTTGGGCCACACAGAAATATGCTGAACTTGTCCCAGTGTCATTTTCAGACTCCTGGACACGTTACACTAATTTTGAGATTCCTCCACTGGCTTTTTGTGAGGCATAAAAGACCCTGGTGATTGTACACCGTTCTATCTACTCGTTCTCTCCTCTTTGTATCAGGGATACACTTTAATAATACAGCCCAATATTAACTTTGCACGCTAAAAATAAAAATTTGCTGAATATCCTCAGGAATAAAACAGCTTTGTTTTGGGACTGTGCCTTTTAATTTACATTGGCTAGAGAATGGGATAACCTTCCCCTATTGAGCATTAAAAAAAAAATTAAGACTCTTGTATGTAATCTGTAATTTGTCATTTTGATCTATAATTCTCTATGATTTTCCTTGTTTTTATTACACTGATTTTTCCTATTATGTTGTTCTATAGTGCCAAGAATCCAAGGTGTACATGCTTGTATTAATAAACCATACCATAACATTAATTGTGAACTGAGCTCTCGGAGAGCTGTCAGCTGCTATTTGCACTCCCAATTCTCAGCTCACCGTTTTAAACTGAGCACAAAGAGAACTGTGAACAGTTCACAGTTCACAGCTCACTGAGTGCTCAGTTCACAATTGCAATATGCGTGTTGAAAGAGCTATGGGCTGTTCTCAGCTTTCCCAGTGCTCAGACTGTGAACTGAGAAGTAGGTGAGCTGTGATCTTCCTCACTTCGCTGAGGTCTGGAGCATTTGATGGGCCACAGAAGTGCTCCCAGATACCCAATCCTCTTCATTTTCACTGACTCTCACCCCTGACTAAGGATGAGGAGAAAATTCCCCCCAACCTCCCATTTGGCAAAGTGGTGGAAGTTGAACAAAATGCCCCACATACACTTTGACAATATGGGGGTGGCTAGTACACACTCTTATACCTTTAGCAAGGTGGGAGCTAATAAGTGTTAGTCCCACCTTGCACTTGGGAACGGCAGGGGGAATACACCCATGCCGTTGTGCAAGGAGAGTGGGTCGGGTGTGCTGCCTCTGCCCTGCAGAACTGCCTTGCTGCTGGAAATGTGGCAAGAAGAAGATCTATTTGTCTGTGACCGGGAGCTGGACAGCGCATGCCAGGAAGAAGAAGTGAACCCGCAGAAGAGAGCCAAGTCCCATCTGACTGGAATGACCTGCTTGAAGGACATCTTGACAGAGTAAGACTGACAAGGAGCCCCTATGTCGCACCAGCCAAATGCATAAGAACTATTATCACAATGTTTGAATTGCATCTTTATTAAACTCCCCTTGCTGTTCCGAAAGGTGGAGGATGAAGGTGAGAAAATTCCCCACCCTTACATGTTGGAAATTTGGGGGACTCCGTTGGCAACATGGCAGCAAGCGACTAGCTAGTGCACATAGAAATTGCCCTTCCACCTTTTGGCAAGTTTGAAGAAATGGGGTCAATGTTCCCCTCCGCTGACATTAGGGGAGGCCAGGGAGAAAATAAACAAAATCCTGCCACTCTTGAATGAGGAGGGAGTGTGTGTACCACTTGTGTTCACGACAGTTCCACTGAGGTGGTGGTAAAGGCCCTAAGAGTTTATTTCCCCCCAGTCTCTCATACAGCCACGTGCTAGATATGTACATGTGTTCAGAAACACATTTGTGGTGCCATAGAACTGCCGGCTACATTGCGTCTGCTGAACAACCCTATCATTGCGGAGCTTCCAGCACAGTTTTTTTCCCTTCCCAGGACTACCATGCAGAGCAAGGGGATTGAAGCACGGCGGACATTTCAGTCAGTCCCACATACTTTAGGGAATTTCCCAGCACGGTGGAGACCTTGATTATTCGCTTTCTAACAGCAAACTCCTGGTTTGGGAATTTGTCTTTGAAATACAAATAGTAAAGTGCAAATAAGCCACCACGTCACCGTGACATGGTTGCATGGTCAAACCCAAGCATTTTCATCGAAAGTACTCCAACAGCGTCAGTGGAGGACTCAAAACAACACTGCCGCTCATGTGGAAATCTATCAATTTGGCAAGTGAATTGCTGTATAGGACAGAGGTATAAAAATTCAAATGGAATTCATTTTCACTTACCTTAATTAGGCTGTCAGTGTCTCTCTCGACTCTCGAGTCGACTCGAGCCGGAGGCGGGGGTCGGGGCCACAGCAGCACATGTGACAGGCCAGGCCCAGTGGACCATGCACCACCACCAGCAGGCCGGATTTCTTCTGGCAGAGAGACTGAGTAGAGACAGTCCAGACAGTGTGTGACTGACTCGGAGTAAGTCAGAAGTCTGGTCAGACTGTCGGCAGCAAATCTGCATTGCCCAGCACGAGACTCCTCCACTCAAGAGAGCCCACGTGGTGATGTGCACGACAGTGTGCGTCACTGCTGCAGGGCGGGTGCTGGACAAAAATGATGCCCGGGGCTGTCTTTGGTAGCGTTTTTGCGCGCTACAAGATTGATGGCCCTGGGACCCACATACACGGTACGCCGCGCGGCGCGCCGGCGCCGCACCACCACTATGTTAGGTGGCGCAGCATTTGCTTGCAAGCAGGTGCGCTTGCACTTACAGATACACGTCTGGTGTACTGGCTGCTCAGAGACAGCCGCCGCACGTGTGGGTGTAGTGTCATCACTGTCTTGTCGACCTGTCCCCCCCCAATAAATTCTGGGCGGGCGGCGGGCCACCAGTGCTGCGCAGCTGCCGCTGGCCGCCCTCAAAATAGTGCCGCTTGGGGTGGACCCCCCCCCCATCACCCGCCCCCTAGATATGCCACTGGAAGTAAAACCATCAGGAACTCCTCTGCCCCAACTATACAATACCTAAAAAACAATAGTCGGGCATCTGGCTTAGACGCCCAACTGGTTTTTATAGATGTGGAGAATGTAATATTTGCCACCTGGGTCTGAACAAACTAAAAATATTCACTTACAACTCTAGCCAGCAACATACTATTGGCCAATTCATCAATTGTCAATCCACATTTGTGGTGTATGTGATAATTTGTGGTTGCTCCAAAATATACATAGGGAGTACTACACGCCAACTGAGATAACGCATTCAAGAGCATCGCAGGGCATGTATTGCGCAAGGTACATCTTATGCACTGGCCTCACATTACTGTAAAATGGGAACAAACAGAGCCAAGTTTCAATTCCATTACATAGAACTGGTTAGTAAAGATCTAAGAGGGGGAGACAGGTAATTGAAATTACGGCAATGGGAGGCCGATTGGGTCTGTAAACTTAGAGAGGTACATAGAGGTCTAAATTCTGATAATGAACTACATTATGTTTTATAGACTGTCTATATGTACAATGTCTGAACCATCTCTGATTACTTCTGTTAACTTGCTACTGCACTTACAACAAAGCTTGTGATGAAGTCATTTTTTGATACACTGTGGGCACAATAGGACTTTCTCTTTGCCTTTCTCTCTCCTCTTCTCCATGCCTCTCCTTCTTCCTTGATGCCTCTTTATTTCACTTTTCAACACTCTTTTCACTTTTTACGGTGTTTATGTCTTTGACAAAACTCGTACTTATGACCATATACTTGATTTTGGTATTCTTTTAATGATTCGCCCTGTCCCATGATATAATTATTCATTTTCTCTTTGGAATAAGTTGAACTGTGATCATGGGAGGGTGTCTCATAATATATTTATATATCTTCCTTAGGAACAACTGAGCCCTGATCATGAGAAGATGTGGTCTGCTCTTTATTTGTATACACTTAATTATTGATTTTTAAAGTTTACTTGCCCCTCCTCCCCTGCCTGTCCTCTAACGTTTGCCGGTGAGGATATTTAGATGATAATACAGAACTGAGGTGACCATGTTCCCAATGGAAATGGTCCAGTGTTTAGGCACATACATACTACACTGGTGTACGCCATGACGTTGAGTAGGAAGACTACACTTCTGGGTAACGCCGAACTCGTGACCACACAAGGCATTCTGTACAGGATACTTAAGAAGCGGAAGTTGGCGCAACTAGTCCCGACTGGCATCTTGTCTAAAGACTTCGGGAGTGTAATGGCGTCGAACACGAATAAGTAATGGGAACTTTCGCGGTATGCAAGTGTCAATCGTTTACAGGTTTTTGAGGGGAACTTGATGAATTACTAGCATGATTCTCGCTTTGGGGGATTAGACGCGATAGAGTCTTTTAACGAGCACATGCAACTGCAGTTTGGATGCAGGAATCACCTGTTAAGTCCGAAACCATGGTTGTGTTTTTGCTATGCTGGGGTCGTCTATTTTGACGCAACGTTGCATGTGTTGGGGTGCACAGCTGGATGGATTCCCTAGTATGTGGTACAGGTGTGATTCATATGTGTTCGCAGATGTCAGACTGACACACCACTGCCAGCCATTGTGGGACTATGCTATTGGGCTGGGTGCTTTGTGGTTGCTGTTTGGCGACGCTATAACTTGGAATGGAAGGCCTACCTTGCGGGAGACGTTTGGACCCGCATATCTACGACTTGTCTGTGTCCCATACAATTACAGTCCATGCATAAGGACCCAGAGGGTTTGAGAATAGGAACCCCGCGACTGACGATCGTTTATCCAAGTTGGCACATGCTGATCGCAAGATTCGCTGCTTTTACTTTTTCCAAGAGGTAATGTCTCATTTTTTTTATAGGTTTGTGGTTATATGAACACAGCCTACAGAACTAGTGCTTGCGCAATGTCCTGTTTGATTAGTTTCTGGCAACATGGGGCTCGGGGTTAGTGTAGCTAACTGATGCCTAATCGGTTTCTGGGCACCTAGCTAGCTCTTTTTATTGCTTGACTAGGTTGATGCTTGTAGTAACGGACAACATCTCGGATTTATGTTTGGTCTTAATTCAGGTTATGAACGACTAGTCTGGAATGTTTGGCTAATGAATTGCCTTTTATTCCAGTGTAAAAGTGACCTACTACTGTGATTATCACAGGAGTTTTACAGTATACGCGTGGGCAAAACACTGCTCACACCTTCATATTACTGGAATAATCCAACGGGCCACGGGGCCAATACTATTTGTCTATGGTCCAACCAGTAAAAGGTTTGTGAATTATGGATTATAGCAGCAATTTCACTTTTCTTTGGAGCAATTTAACTCCACAACAAGCGACTAAGATAACCCAAAGTAACGATGATCATTGGTCTTCGACCTTTTTAGATTACCTTACGTTCATTCAAATGCAAACAATAATGTAGCTCTTCTGGAGTGTTGAAGATCTCTTGGTAAGAGACTACCACCTTTTAATTCTGTGTACTTTGTTTCTTGTCTTTACTCACTTTGGACTAGTTAGGGTGTGAAGTAGGATGCGTGTGGGCTTGCATGTGACACCCGTTACATGTAAGGCATTTGTTCTTGTATCTTACCCTGACCTTGAAATTTGTGTTTGTATTTATTAAGCTTCTTACCTTTTCGGTTTTCCACTATCGACAATAGAGTGGATATGTACAACACCCCTTTTCTCACATATGTCTTTACACTTTTTGAAATACTGTTTTTTCTTTACTTACTCACCGCCTTGATCTTGTTTTCTGGTGCTTTTCAACTTTTGGGTTTTTCCGTATAATCTCGTATTTTGGCTACTTCATCATGCATTCCTTCCCATAAATCATACGGTACATAGTCTTGTTAGATATGGTCATGTGTTATGGCTGTATATTTTTTGTGTTTACTAATGGACATCACTAATATACTCAGTAGCGGCCCGTGGTGGGAGTGCTGCCGGACGGTGACGCGGGGCGGGGTGGGGGGTAGTAAACTCCGGAATACGGCCGCACAGAGGTAAATAAACAAACAAATAAATAAAACGAATTTCGTTGCGCGCGCTGCATCGCATTTGGCGATGCAGCGCGCGCAACGAAATTCGTTTTATTTACTTGTTTGTTTACTTACCTCTGTGCGGCCGTATTCGGGAGTTTACTACCCCTGACCATGCCCCTCCCCCGCCCCGCATCACCGCCCGGCAGCACTCCCACCACCGGCCGCTACTGAATATACTCTATAAAATTTGAATGTTGTCATCCAATATCTTGCCAAATTCTCTTAGGACACTGTAAGGGTAATGGTGGCCCAAACGTGTTTTTTAATGGGTTTGTCTTTTATTGGGATGGTGTCATGAATACACAGCACTGTTTGTCTTGTGAATAGTCATGTATTTATCTTGTGTGGTATACAAAAGATGTTTATAAATACCTGCGTGATCAATGTACATGTAGATTTGTATGGTGTATACACATATGTTTTTTTCATGTTTGCAGCCCTGAGGAAGCCTTTTTAAGGCAAAATGTGTTGGCTGCGTCCATTTGAAAAAATACAATAAAGCAAAGTGATTGTATCACTAACCAAGGTCTTCGAAAATCTATATTTTGTTTCCTGTATATATAACACTGACAACTGATTGTAGTTGTCTCTCTATTTGTATATAGGAACCACAAACGTGGAGTGGAGAGGAGGCTGAAGGAAGTGACCAGATTAGGGCCACCCGGGTCACTCGTGACCACCTCTCAGCCTTCCAAACAAATGAAGAGTCGGTCAGACAGTAGAGAATGCAAACCAAGTTATTTATTAGTATTCGCTCGAGCGGAGTCCAGTCTGACAAGCCTCCTAAGATGCTACCGAGGGGACTGACTCTCACCAACATTACATCAGTTGTTATACATTTCCAATGCCCAGCAAGACCCGCCCAAAACTGTAAAATTCCAGTTGGAGCAGGTTAACAAAGGAGACACAGAAGATGAGTTACGCTCCTGGGATCGGGTACATGTTATCTCTACCTCAAGGTTACTCTGTCCGTGCCCGCTACTGTAAGCATGAGAACGGGCCTATCTAACAAGGAAGGTATGCAAAGGCACATTCATGTATTCATTAAGACAGCGAAGCTCAACCTTGAAGAAATACAAAAAAGAAATATCGGATCAGTTTTCTGCTGAGGCAGACAGAATGAGACAGAAGTTAGTTTCGATCATCACACAAAATGGCGGCTAAGGGCAAAATGGTGCCGCAAATGCTAACTTAAGCACAATGCCAATAGGGAGAGTCGATTGGAAGTATTTTTCCAGTCCAACAGACCCCCTTTTAGCATTTGCTAACTAATTTTGCTACTATGGAGAGCTAGAACTCTCCATATTACGTAACGAACATATTACAAATCTAAACATACACCATCAGTACTCGAAAATGCCCTTGTCTATGCACATCAAGTCCTGGATATACTGCATCATCATGGCCTTGCTCTTAGGGTCATGTCCCAGGGGTTTGGGGCGAGGTGTCAATATTTTCACACAGCAGGCACAACAGGCAGGAAGGCAGTGTATACACAGACAGCATGTTAAGATGATACCAGCTATGGCGATCAGGAAGATGATAATCTTCCAACCCCCGGATGTGAATAGGCCCCAAAACCACCCAGTGAGAGACCATGTACCGTTCTCTTGGTGTATGTCAGAGGCAAGCCTATGGAGCTTCTGTATAGCAGCATACACATTCGGAGCGTGGTCCGGTATGTATACACAGCAGCTACTGCCGATGACACAGCAGGCCCCACCCCAATCAGCAAGGATGACGTCTAACACCATCCGGTTTTGAAGGGTAACGAGTCTCGTAGCCTGGAGCTCAGCTGTAATACTAGTCAGAATTCCAGCCGTTGCATTTATTACCCCTTCCACCACCCTAGTGAGTCTTCGAATATTGGACATGGGGCCCCAAAAGGGAACAATACCCTTCATAGCATCAGTGAACTGCTGCAATGTGGTATCTGTCTGATCTATGTCTGCAGTGTCAATAACTCGTCTAACACGTGACAGATGAACACCCCTGTGTTGTAGTCGGTGATCCCTATGGTAGTTGGATGGTGCTATATACACTGGTGGAAGGAGAAAGAAGAGATAGCATATTCCAGACCATCCTCGAGGAAGCCAAACATAGGCCTGGGACCCACAAACAAAGTAAACATTGTAAGGGGGCAGCAGAGGTGGGCTATTTGCAGTGCTCAGTACATAGGTGTAATTGCAATTACTCACCCCCACCCCGACTTTTCCTTTCCCTTTAACACAGAAACTCGCTATTGTATTTACCACCCACACCGGCATTGCCACATCATGAGTAATTTTACGCATTTGAAAGGACTTGAAATATTCAGTGACTTTGAAATCCCAAAAATCAGACATTTCATCTCGAAGCCATGCAACATTTCGTTCTCTTTCGTAGACATTCATGCAAGCTGTCGGGGACAGTGTATCTGGTGTCCCTTGTTCCCCTGGGGTAAACCCTTGATGTACATGTATATACTCTAAGACAGTTTCGTAGTCAGCTAACATCATATTCGTGGTATCAGAGTGATAATGAGTGTATTCCATAGTGAAGAGCTGAAACCAGCCTTCACAACTCCTGAGGTAAGAAAAAGTCATGGACAACAACTCGTCATTCTTGTGTGTCACAGAAGGGAGCAGACCGCAGATTCAGCAATTTGTGACATTGGACGTACCATGGGCCTGGTGTAACATTTGGAGGAACACGTTATCTATATATGTCTTTCTATGTTCACCTTTGTGAGGAGCCAGGGTGACAAACATATGCTCAGGGGGAACAGGTGTTGTACCAATCAAAGAGTGCACAGGATAATTTTCTTCTAGAAACCACATTATTCCAAGTACTGCTAGTAGGGAAATCAGGACAATCACTATAAAAATCACTTTAGCCTTTTTCGACCAACTGGGGCAACCAACCCCATACCTCTCCGAACGTGGTGCTGCAAAAGGCTGTTCCTCCTCAACAATTGGGCGACCAAAAGGATGCATGGTGATCAGAGGGGAAAAACGCAATGCAATGGGGTTAATGACAAGGAAACAAGAGGATGGGCAAAGAGTTTCCAGCGTCCTTCTGAGCCTCGCTGGCAGACTCCTATTGTTCATCTATGGTGGGGCAGCGTGATTGCGGCCCGTTGAAGAAATCCCACGTCGTCCAGGATAGGACACCCCCCCTCCTTTTCGGGAAGACACCCTCAGCTTATCCTGTCCAGTGTCTCGGACAATGCACCAATCTCCCTTTCCCTAAGCTATCGTTGGTACCACAGACATGGTACATGCACACTATTCTTCATCCTCGCAGTCCATCCCTACTAATCTAACTTTTCCTTTGGTGCACTGTCCCTCCGTCGGGGACGCAAATTGTACCTAGCCACTCAGGGCACAGAGTGATCAGTAAACAGGGGCTCAAATTCAGAGGGGCCAAGGGACTGGGGCTCAAGCACTTGTGGGCCAGGTGGAGGAGAATACTGGATGGCCCTTATTTCTGGGGGGACCGCCTCATTCAATACTGCATCATTCTCCTCCTCTGTTTGCACCCACATCAGTCGGGCATCCAAAAAAGGGATGAAGCGTGGCACCTTCTCCGTCTCATGGTCATCTATGCCATTGATCACCCACTGATCATAGGGGAGAGGTAACGGCACCTTGCGACAGTGATTGGTGTGTATCCAGTTCTTCCAACCGGTCACCTTCACAGCACTCCTTGGGGGTGAGAAGTACCTGCAGCGGCCCCTTCCAACGGGGCTCCAGACTTCCTTTCCTCTGGAAATGCCACACAAGGATGAAGTCACCAGGTCATATGTCATGCCCGGGCCCCTCTGTTTGCGGTGTCAATGTCTCCCAAATCTGTTGATGAATAGAACACAATTTTTTTTGTCAATTCATAAAGATAATCCACTAACAGAGGATACTCAATGTCTGTAAAGTGTTTTGGTCGCGGGACGCCCCAAACATTTGCTGGGCGGCCGAACACGACCTCATATGGGGACAGTCCTGTCCTAGTATGAGCCGTAGCTCTGGTTGACAGAAGAGCTAACGGTAAAGCATCTGGCCACTTCAATCCTGTGCTTTCCTGAATTTTTGCCAGTTTCAGTTTGAGAGTACATTGTACTTCTCAATCAAACCTGCTGACTGGGGGTGGTGTGCAGCATGGAACTTCTGCCTATTGTGTGGCCCATCACACACCAACTGGATGACTTTTGAATTGAAGTGACTGCCATTGACACTCCAGATCAAACGAGGTAAACCGAAGCGAGGGAAACACTCCTAAAGGAGGGCTTTCGCCGTCGCCAAGGCTGTATTCTCCTTAGTGGGGTATGCCTCAACCCATTTACTGAATGCGCAAACAACCACTAACGCATATTTCAAATTGTTGACCCATTCCATCTCAATGTAGTCCATCTGAAGGACTTCAAAAGGGAAGGAAGGGGGTGCAAAATTGCCAGGGGGTGTAGGAGTGCCTTTTCCAGGATTGTACATCATGCATACCATACAATATTTAACCAAGTGAGCAGCTGTTTTGGGGATGTTATCATTCTGCCACACGGGGTCTAGTAGTTTGCATACGCCCTTGGTGCTAATGTGAGCTGGCCCGTGAGCCATGATGACTACAGGGAGGACATAGATGTCCGGCAGCATCCACCTTTGCTTTCCTGACTTATCCATCCAGCACCCATCCTCGTTTAAACGTGCTGTGCTTTCCTGCCATATTGCTAACTCCTCAATTGTTGCCTTGCTCTGTATCTCTTTCACGTTGCCCAGTGTATCCTCAAACATCGTAACTTCGGGTACCCATCTAGCAGGACCCGCCACAAACATCTTTTTCATCTTCGTTCAAGCCATCTCCTTAGCTATTTGGTCTGCAAATGCATTTCCCCTCCCCACATCGTCAGTAATTGCCTTGTGGGCGATGCACTTCACTATTGCCAACCTTTTGGGAAGTGTCAGGGCTGGCAAAAGCCTGTGTATCAATGGGCCATTCTAGATCTTTAACCCGTGTGAAGTCAGGAATCCTCTCTCCGCCCAGAGCCGCCCAAAATTGTGGGCAACCCCAAAGGCGTACTGGCTGTCATTATAAATATTGACAGTCAGTCCCACACTTAACTCACAAGCTCGAAGAAGGGCAACTGACTCTGCAGCTTGGGCCGATTGATAGGGAACTCCTGATGTCTCGACTACTGTGTGTAGGGTAGTTATGGCATATGCCGCAGTTGTTGTGCCATCCGGTAATTTGAAACAAGAGCCAACAACATATAGCTCCCCTTGGGGTTCAGATAGGGGAACATCAGTCAGGTCTACCCATCCCTTTGTCTCCTCTTCAGTCTGAAAAATATAATCATGTATGTCTATTTCCTCACTTTCAGAAGGGAGGGGTAGTAACATGGCTGGGTTCAGGGTGGCACATCTTTTTATCGTGACGTGTGGTGCAAAGAGGGTCAGTTCATAACCAGTCACACATGCACTGGTGAGGTGCTGTGTCTTCATTTTGTTCAAAAGTGTATCCACAGCATGAGGTACCATAACTGTGAGATCAGTATCAAGGACAAGCCCTGCCGATTGTCGGATAGAAACAGTCACAGCCACAACCGCTCTTAGACAGCTCGGGAGGGCTCTCACGACATTGTCAAGAGGGGAGCAGAAAAATAAGCACACGGCCTCTGCTTACCTCCAAAGGCTTGTGTTAAGACAGAAAGCGCGCAACCAGCCCTCTCGTGTACATACAACACGAACGGCTTAGCATAATCCGGCGTGCCAAGCACAGGCGCAGAGCAAAGCGCAACCTTTAATTACTCAAAAGCTTGTTGACATTCAGGCATCCAGGGCAAGGGTTCATGCACATCTTTAGTGGTTAGCTACAGCAGCGGCTTTGTTAGTAAGGAAAAGTTAGGAATACTGTGCCGACAATACGAAGTAATGCCTATGAAAGCTCGCACATCCCGCTGAGTCTTAGGGATGGGCATTTTAACAATAGCACTAAAGCATTCAGGTGTTAGTCTCCTTCCCTCCTTCAACAGTAGGTGACCTAGGTAGGTGACCTCCTGTCAACAATACTGGAATTTTGAAAGGGACACTTTATGTCCGTAATGAGCCAAATGCAGCAACAATTTAACCGTTGCATCTTTGCAACCTTCTTCAGCGTCAGAAGCAATCAAGAGATCATCCACGTACTGCAGTAATACATTACCTGGGAGAAGTGTGAGGGAATCCAATTAGCCTTTTAAAACTTGACTATATATGCTAGGACTTTCAGTATAGCCCTGAGGAGCTCAACAGAATCTAAAGCTTCTGCCGGCCAGGGTGAATCCAAATAGGTGCCTGCTATCTGGATGAATGGGAATGCTAAAGAATACGTTTTTCAAATCGATAACAGAAAAGAATTTGGCAGAGGAAGGAATCATTGTCAGAAGGGCAGTGATGTCGGGGACCACTGGGAACTGAGGGACCACAATCTTATTAACCTCACGCAGATAAATCACAAAATGATAGAAATCAGGATGGTCATCAGAGGAACCCGAGATTGCCCTCTTAAGAATGGGACGAATAGGCTATTACACACGTTCACAGTCGTCTCCTCAACAACCCCTGACCTAATCAAGTCCTGTATAATCTGCAATAGAGCTCGCTCCCCTGCTTGTGGTATTTTGGACTGAGGAATACGAGGCAAAACAGCATTGTCTTTGACCTTAATAGAGACTGAAGGTATCTGTAACAGCCCTACGTCCGTATCACCTGTAGCCCACAACGTGGGCGGCACATCCTTGAATTCAGCAGGGAGGGGTGCATCTTTGGACAAACACTGCTTGGTACTAACCACATTAGGACCCATTGTCATATAGACACCTGCCGGGGAACAATAAATTGTGGCATACAACTTCTTCAACAAATCCAATCCCATCAAATTCTCACCGCAATTGGATGTCAGCAAAAATGGTGAATCAACAGTAAAGGGACCAACGGTCAGGGCAAGGGGTTTGGGTATGCGGCTCACAACCAGTACACCAGAAAAGCCTACTGAAACATTATTATGGCCAGACAGGGCTGCCCCGGGGACCAGTGAATGAGAAACAGAGCTGTTCATTGCACCTGTATCCACCAAGAATTGCTTAGCTGAGCCCTGCAAGTCAGCAGTAATATAAGGTCCGCGCTGATCTATAGGTATCTGAACTGGTCCCTCGCCCTGTCCCTGGCAGTCCTAACCATGGGACAACCCAGTCACTTCATCAAAATCATAGTCATCATGATAGTACTGTCGCCCTCGAGAGTCATCAAAATAGTTCTGATCAGAGCGACCCTGTGGTGCCTCATTTTCCTGACCTCCGTCATGACCACCGGCTCCACCACCCCGTCCACGAGAACCCCGTCCTCTAGGGGCCGCAACCTTCTGCAACAACGTCGGGCACTCACTGTGCCAGTGGCCCTCCTCCTTACAATATGCACACTGATTCGGCCCCACAGGTGCCGCATTTCCGCTAGTGCGGGGCAGCTGTCGGGCCGGACCAATGCCTCGTCCTCTTCTGTTCCTCCTAGATACCTGCTGCATCAACAACTTCGTTTTTAACTCCTTATTTTTCTTCTCCACCTTCTTCTTCTCTTCGTTCTCTCAATGCTCATAATACTGTGCCATACTCAATATCACTGATGGGGAGGAGGTAGTCCAAGTGCTCTCCGAAGCCTGTAACCGAGTTGTGATCTCGGGAAGCAGGTTCGTAACAAATCTATTAACGAACAACCGGACACCTCCTTCCATTGACAAATCCTGTCCACTGAAATCCAAAAATACACCTTCAAACCTAGTAAAAAAATCAGATACACTTTCATCTTTCTTCTGACGACATGCTGTTAACTTGTCCCAATCTACTCTTCTAGGTGGAATAAGAGAGTGCATGTAGGTAATAATACGACCTGACAGAGCTAGTATCTCAGCCTTAGGCTACTCACCAGGCTTCCTCTCCTTGTTTCAGGCTCTGATCTCGTCCCAAGTGCCACCCAACTCCACAACATGTTCCTGTGTATGCACCTGCCGCCAAATATCAACTGGCACCAACAAACCAAAAAACATCTCAATGTCTGCCAACGTCATCACCGTCGACGATGCAGCCTCTGTCAATTCTTTATAATAGGCAGTCGGATTTTTCCTAGGGTCGGGTAACCTGAGAGACAAAACCTCACTCCTTTTCCATGGAGTATAAACCCATTGTTCTTGGAAACGGGCCTCTACTCACTGTCTGACAACAGCATTATGCTGATCACTCAGCTCCGGTATCTCAGGGTGAAAAATAGGATGTACTTCCCTCATCGGAAACTTGGGCCCTGTTGTCGGGCTCTTCTGATGCAACCTGCCTCGATAACCAATCAGCGTTGCAACATTATTGAAAACGTTGTTAGCGGCCATGTCAGCAGCATACACACGGTCCCGGATGTCATAAATAATCTGAGGTGCGACACCATTGAAACACTGTTCCCACGACCCAATCAGCGTAGCCGACATATACTTGAGGGCATGCTGCTGCACAAACGATTCATACTCTTTCAACACACTCCACACATCCTCCACGCTATAAATCGGATTCCGGGCCCACTGGGCAGCCTGGTTAGCTACCATCTTTTTCTCTGCATCTCCCACATCAGATCGAATCAGCACCCGCCCCATTCGCTCCCGTGCAGTCACCCAGTCCCCCTCGTCCAGTCCACGCACCGGCGTCCCAATGCTCAGCAAGGTCAGGGAAGGGAGATGCGGGAAAGACACAATAGCTGAAGGGGCAGGCACCAGTGTTATTAATGGCTGCTGAGTAAGCTGAAACAATAGGTGTAGCAGGGAGACTTGCAGCCGTCGCAGCCATGGCATGTGAAGCCAGAGAAAGAGCAGGAGGTGCTCTAGCCGAAGCAGCCAGGTCAGGAGCAGAAGAACCAGAGGTGGAGGCAGGAGGGGCGGCGGGACAGCAGTGTATATTTTCTGTGGGGCATACAGAGGTGGAGGTCGAGTGTTTAACAGTTCCTCCATGAACGTATCGCCTTCCTCCCAGGCAACATATGATTTGTCACATTGCAATCGAAACTTACTATCAGCACACTCTATACCTTTTTCTATTTTCTCTCTATCATATGCTACTGCTTTCTGGGTCACTGTCTGCATCTTTCCTCTTCGGGCCTCTTTTTCTGCTTTCATTCGTCTTTGCCTAGCTTCCTTTTGCCATACCTGAAGATAATCAAACATGGACTGCCTACTTCGTTTGGCAAACAATTTATCCTGCAAGAAATTCAATTTTTGTTCATCGAAGGTACCTGTTAGTGGCCACTGCAGCTCGGCATTGTCCCTCGTATATTTGTGCCATAATGTACTAAACATAATAGGGCCAAGGCCGTGCTTAACATACATATCAAAGTTCGGGGTGCCTTCCGGAGGCGCAGGTTGCCTTTCCTCCAATCGAGCATCAGCGGAACAACAGCGGCACCCCAAACAACACAACTTACTCAAGCAGGGAATCTTAAGAGGGGGACAGGTTCACTACTCGTGCCAGACGAATAATTCGCAAATATCTTTCAAAAGGTCGGTCCTCAGACCGTATCAAACAAAGAAAAACAGAAGTCAGTCCTCATACTGCACCAAAGAGACAAATCAGAGCCGACACCACAAAACCAAAAGCCGGCCAGATCCCAGGCATTTTCAAAAGTAAGCCAAATCCATTATGTTGCCTGGCAAAGTGTCCCCAGACACTCTGTATCCTAATCGGTCCGCAGACCTACCAAGTACAAATCAAATGGTCCTCAGACCATACCAAATATTATTCCAAATGGCGCCATATTCACAAAGAACCAAGACAAACTCACCTGGTGCACACAGGTCGAACAAATTTATTCTCCACTGCCGCCTCTTCGGACCAAACGGTCAGATCCAAGGGTTTCACCTTTCAGGACCCCAGCCGGGATGACCACTGGGCGAGGCACCGCCCGAACAGACAGGCGGGGCAGCTGCAAGTACTAGGCTCTATCGTGCAGGGATACCCGATCCGCCCATCCGACCCGACGTGGCCCCGTCCTCCTCACCCGTCGCGGGCGAGGATGGGTCAGCCCGATGGAGTCCCTGTTCGGGCGCCAACTGAAGGAAGTGACCCGATTAGGGCCACCCGGGTTACTCATGACCATCTCTCAGCCTTCCGAACAAATGAAGAGTCGGTCAGACAGTAGAGAATACAAACCAAGGTATTTATTAGTATTCGCTCGAGCGGAGTCCAGTTTGACTAGCCTCCTAAGATGCTACCGAGGGGACTGACTCTCACCAACATTACAACAGTTGTTATACATTTCCAATGCCCAGCAAGACCCGCCCAAAACTGTAAAATTCCAGTTGGAGCAGGTTAACAAAGGAGACACAGAAGATGAGTTACGCTCCTGGGATCAGGCACATGTTATCTCTACCTCAAGGTTACTCTGTCCGTGCCTGCTACTGTAAGCATGAGAACGGGTCTATCTAACAAGGAAGGTATGCAAAGGCACATTCATGTACTCATTAAGACAGCGAAGCTCAACCTTGAAGAAATACAAAAAAGAAATATTGGAGCTGTTTTCTGCTGAGGCAGACAGAATGAGACAGAAGTTAGTTTCAATCATCACACAAAATGGCGGCTAAGGGCAAAATGGTGCCGCAAATGCTAACTTAAGCATAATGCCAACAGGGAGAGTCGATTGGAAGTATTTTTCCAGTCCAACAAGGCGTAGTCGAGAGATCACCGCGCCTCGTGCTTTCCACTGTGTTTCAGCGCCGGAGCGCAGCATGGAAGGGCATCATGGTGGAATATAGGAGCAGGGGCCCAATGAGAACCCAGACCCTGAGTGAAGCAAAGACAGTCCAAAATAGGGGCCTCGGCTCAATAGTGTGGTCTTCTGGGTCTAAGAAGAACCAGATTTGCGCTGCGGAGGTGACATAATTCCATTGACTCGCAGATGCCCAACCGGGCAGGAACTGTGTAGACTTGCTGACACACCCCAGGCCAGCGCCAGAGGCAGTGCCCTAGAATAGGGTAGACACCAACCCAACCGCAATGGTGAAGGCCAAAGGACCTGGGGCCCATCAGTCAAATAAAATGGACAATTACGCAGCCCAAAAACATTAATGGCGACAGAGGGAGGTGTGGTAGAGCCCCTGGTGGTTGAGGAACCCTCCCTATGGGCAATAATGGCAGCGATAAGGGACGTAAAGGGCACATTAGAGCCCAAGATATTCACTGTGATGATTGAGGTCAATCTTATTAGAGCCAACCTCCACAAACTCAGTGACAAAATGACAATGGCTGAGGTCCAAATAGCTCAACTCCAGTCCACCACACAATGCCTAGAGACACGAGTACAATCCTGAACACAACAGGCCTCTACACTGGCGGCGAAGCTTAACAATCAAGAAGGACGGGCAAAGTGAAATAATATTAGGGTTGTGGGGATGCCAGAAGGGGCAGAGGGCCCCAGTATGGACCTTTTCCTAGAAGACTTTACAATGAATACTCTGCGCCCCAAACGACTGTCCAATTTTTTCTAGGGCGAAAGAGCACACAGGGGACCAATACCCCCACCCAAACCGGGTGCTCCTCCTCACACAATAATAGTGAGGATTTTTTAATTATCGTGACAGAGATGCAATTCTCCAAGCAGCAAGGGAAAGAGGAGATCTCCATTATGAAAATACCCTGGTTTGCTTCTACCCCGACTTTACCCTGCAGGTCCAGCGCCAGCAGCGCAGCTTCGAAGCAGTGAAAAGAGAACTCAGAGAACGCAGCCTCAAGTACATGATGCTCGTCCCTGCAAACCTTCGGGTGGTAATGGAGGGAAAGACATGGCATTTCACATCCCCTGAAGAAGCCTGTGAATGGCTGGATGGCTGGCATGGTGCTGGTCGGACGGAGGCAGAGGAGAATGACGATTTCCCGGAGGGCGAGAGAGATACAAGACTGCAGAAGACCCACAAAGGGAACAGGCCGAAGGAAAGACATCAGAGACAATATGATGGGATGGTGGGGTGCCAAAGTTTTCTATAATTATGCATGGTCCTTAAGGTAAGATGGTGAGTGATTTTGATTATGCGTCTGCCAGGGGCCGGAGACTTGGCTGACTCTTGACGAAAGGAGATACTAGGAGGGGATATTTGCAGAGATTCCAGAAGTACTTCACAGGACACTAATTGACCTGAAGGCAACTTGGGATTCTAATACAGAACTGTACAACAGGGGTATACACTAGGAATGCATTTCTCCGTAGGTTGTTAACAGCAGAGCCAAGGTACCCCCTTAATCGTTAGTAAATGTTATTGTTTGGGTGACAGGCGCTCTGCAGGTGGGGAATTGGGGGGGTGCAGGACCTATCTACCAGGGTTGCAGGTAGGGGGGAACAGTTTCACATTTGGGGAAAGTTTAGTAGTTATTGTAATGAAAAAGTTTGGAATATAGATGCTCAATTACAGTGGGGGTCGGACTTATATTACATTATGAAGCAGACCCGAGGGGAGGAGGTAACACGTCATATGCTTTTTAAACATATGAGTGTGAGACTATGCCAGTTGCTAGTTCTATGTCTGGGGCCCACCGGCAGTCACTGAAAATCTGATCCTGGAATGCAAATGGCCTCAATGGTAAGAAAAAGAGGAAAGTGGTTTTGCAATTCATTAGGAGGCATGCTCCAGATGTTATTTAACTACAAGAAACTCATCTCACCAGGGTTGGATACACACTGGTGGCGCATGCAGGTTACACCACAGGTTCCAGGGGGTTGGGTTCCTATGTAAGAGGGTGCTACCTTTTATTCCCACATGGACATAGAGTGCTTCTCTGGGCAGGTATGTAGCAGTTGGAGGGGCAGGCCCTTAACCCTTGCTCAGTGTATCTTCCTCTCAAGTTACAAGCATCCACATTAGACCTGTTGGACCCCTGATCCTAGAGCTACCACTGCCAGATGGTAGGCTGGTTTTGGGAGAAGATATGAATGATGTGACCAACAAAGAATTAGACATTTGGGAAGGGGTGGCTTCTGGGATGAAACCCGGCTCACTGCAAGATTTTCTATTAGCTCGTCGGACTGGCCGACATATGGTGTCATCAGCACCCAGATTCCAGGCAATTCACACATCACCATTTATATGATGTGGGAGATAAAGCTAGTAAACTGCTGGCATAGCTGGATTAAAAGGGATGGGGGAAGTAGATGGGTCCTGGAGATAGTGGATGGCAGCCGCGGCCCGTGCAGGTAATAGCGGTGGGGAGGGGTGGGGGGATTTCGATAGATGACCACGTGGGAAAATCAATTATTTATTTAATTTTCCTTTGTGGTCATCTGTTGAATCCCTCCGGCCTGGCCCCACTGCCCCACCGCTCTTACCTGCATGGGCCGTGGCTTTTTGATGGGGAGGGGAAGCGGCACCTCACTGGAAACACGATAGCCGAGGCATTTGCTGCTTATTATGAGGCTCTTTATGCGTCCACATCCGAGGTGTCAGGTAGTGACTGTGAGGAGTTTCTGAGGGATGTGACCCTCCCCCATCTCACAGACCAAGAAATGTTAGAGGGAGACCTGACAGTAGAGGAAATGAGTACAGCGGCGCGATCTGGAAAGGCGGTGGGGCCAAATGGCCTACCGGTAGAATTATTCAAATTCATGTTGAATAAAACAGCGGAACACTGATTAAATATGTTTCAAGGGGCCACGAAACATGGCACCTTACCAGATGACCAAAGAACAGCAATGATAGTGGTGATCCCTAAAGAGGGTAAACTACCAATGAACTGTGGGTCACATAGAACCATCTCATTGCTTAACTACGAGGCTAAAGTATTGGCCAAGGCATTATCGCTTCGCTTGGGAACAGTGATTACATCCCTGATTCATTCGGATAAATCCGTATTTATGCTGCATATGGAAACACAATTGAATCTTCGAAGGTTATATGGGATAATGCATGTGACGGAATCCGCTTTTATGGAACCTTCTCCCATCTGTCCCTGGATGATAATATGGCGTTCAATAGTGTGGAATGGAGTTACTTTTTTGTTGTCCTGACATGTCTTGGTTTTGGGCCTAGGTTCATTGGGTGGCTCAGGCTTCTATACGCTCATCTGCTGGTAGGAGTACGAGTTAATAACTCGGTGTCCAGGGTGTTTGCCCTCTGGAAGGGTACGAGACAGGTTGCCCCCTATCCCCAATGCTCTTTGCTTTGGCCCTTGAGGCATTGACTGCCAGGGTGCCTCAAGATCCCCTTATCTGGAGCATTGCTGCTCTCACTGAAGGGCCGAGTGGCCATATTTAAAATGATTACTCTCCAATGCCTGCTATATATTTTGCAAAACACGCCCTTACAAATTCTACCAGTTTTATTCCAAAAGGGAAATGCGGAGCTATGCCTACTATTGTGGAATGGTGGTACCTCCTGTATACCCTTACAAAAGTTGCAGAGTATACAACTGAGGACTAGTGGTGCCAGATGTCAAGAAATACTATTGGGTCACCCAGTTAGTTACAGTGAATTCATGGGTATTTGGAGACCAAGCTGATCCAGCTTTCGGAGAAGACAGAATGGCCATGGGTGACAGGGGATATTCTCCCTACTGTATCACAAGAGGAGGGAGCGTGGTCTGCCTTTCCATATGCAAACAGTGGCGAGGGCATGGAGAGAGGCCATGAGATGAGATGCCTAGGTTGGGAGGGTAGATTGGCTGAGATAACGCCACTCTGGGATAGCGACCGTCTTCAGGAGTGGGGGAGTTACGGGACTTTGGCAAATGGGAACTAATTGGGCTGGAAAAATTGGGAGACATGTAGAGGGGACTGGCCTACAACTCCTTCGCTACTCTTCAACAGGAATATGACATGGGGAAAAATTAGTGGCTCCGATATTTACAGATGGAATACACAGTTTGGGGCTACATCTGTGAGGGAAAAGTGTTGGTCGAGGCAACCCCACTGGAAGACGGACTCTTGACGGACCCTTGACGGACCCTTTGACCGACAAGGCGATCTTGTGAATATATAAAAAACTGATGAACAACTCCCTAGATCCATTGGGCCCACTGAGGGCAGCTTGGGAGGGTGATATTGGTCCTTTAGATGATGAGGACTGGTTGGAAGCTATGCAGGGTTCGAGAGAGGTGGCCATACGGTCTCGCTTTCGGCTGATTCAGTTGAAGATTCTACATAGAACTTACTACTCTAGGCCACTACTATATCACTTGGGACGAGCTTAGAGTACCATGTGTCAAAGGGGACGTGGACAAGAGGGGACGAATTACCACCCACTGTGGGAATGTACGTTGATTCAGAAATATTGGTCAGAAAGAGGGAGGATCATGGCAGAGGTGATCAGGCTGGAGGTTCCCTTAGAAGCTAAATGGTATCTGCTACTTATCCCTGGGGTTGAAACCTGCCAGAGATATTAAAAAATATGGTTGGCGCTGGCCGCGGTAGTGGCCAATCACAATATAGCATGGGGTTGGGGGTGGCTTCTCTCCCCAGGGTGGCTGATTGGGAAGCAGATCTGGATTAGTGCTGGCAAGCCGAACATACAATTTATATGAGTAGAGGTTGCCCACGTAAATGGGAGAAGATGTGGGGGGATTGGCATGAACACCAAAGTTTGTAGATAGGGATACCTAAGTATAGGAAGAAGAAAGGTGTACAACTGTGCTAGGTTGGATTTTGATATTCGATGTTGATGTGACCATTGAACACTCTGACTTATGAATTGATGATATACTGTACGATATAATTTCAATGTACTATTGATTGAGCACTGATAAACATAAAGAGTTTAAAAAAAAAAAAAAAATGAAATTAAAGATCCTGCAAAATCCTGTAAAGATCCTGTTGCACACTGGCTCTTGTATGAGCCAATGCATACTTACAGAATGCAACCGAGTATACTGAAATCTCCAAATGGAGGGCTTGTGGGGTTTTTAAAATAGGAAACCCTTTTCAAATCTCAGACACCATGAACATTTACAGAGTTTTAATGGTCAGTTCATACAATACAGAAGTATTGCCAAGCTGTTCAAGGTCACATGAAAGATAAATTCACTTGAACCGGAGAGCAAAAAGCTCTGCACAAAAATGCATGTGGTTTATGTTTAAACAATGGTGGTTTCAACGTTGTACAAGATACTCACAAGTCTAAAGGCACTGAACCATCACCTGTGAAACCCACTAAGGGTTTACATTCTCTCCAGTCCCCTTTATTACTTACCTGGCCCCACTAGCATATATTGTGGATGCTCAGAGCATCTGTTATCATGTGTATGTAGATGATACCCAGATGTACCTCAAATTAGATGAAGGAATTAAAAATCATCAAAAGTTAGCAAACTGACTGAAGCAAGCCTAAGAATGAGTCCATCCAAATTGGCAATGCCTGAACAGTCAGAAATCTGAAAACTACCTTGTGGGCTCGGTATACCCCTTGACTTTCCCAGGGCAGCCTATATGAGGCCCTATCCATTGACTGTTCAGAATGTTTGTAATCTGAGTATTATCTTCATCAACAATCAGACCTTGAATGATTAGGCAATCCCAGTTTGTGTCCAGATATCTGACAAGACTTGTTCAGCTTTGCTGTCCATCAAGATCCCTGAGACTATGTTCTTCAAACCTGTAACCTTCAGCAGTCAAGAGAGGTAGATAGAGAAGTAGATATATTTATGAAGAGGGATCCTATTTCTGGTCCCAACCTCATCCCTTAAGAATGGAAAAGAAATTTGTAAAGCTCTAACAATATCTAAAGACACATCAGTTACGACCATAGTATGATCGGGACTGCCTTTCCTTACGTTAAGGTCTACTTTAAGGTCATGATCCTATGCATGTTAGTGTTAATTGTTAGCCTTATACAGGCATGTTAATGCATAGACTTAAAATCTTTAACACCTTTTGAGACATTTTTAATTTTGACTAATGGAAATTTCCAGAATTCATTTTCAACTCTGGATCCCTTCACTGTACATTTATCATCATGTGTTAGTATTCCTGTCCCTACTCTTTTTCTTACATCATCCCCAGTGCTCTAGCAACTTGTTATAAATAAGAGTAATTTGTGTAAAAGACCAGGGTGGTCTGAAATGTGAGCAATTTGTCTTTCCATAATTAAGCCAAATTTCAGCAAAATTACACAAAATTATGCCAAATGCAAATTTGACATTTTGTTCTACATTTTAGCATGAAACATGCTCTCTCGTCAATTTTTGATGCAAGGATGCATTTTGCTCTACAAAATACTGCGGAAAAGCAAATGTACTGCAAAAAACAGGCACTTGTGTTCAGTTATTTCTATGCAATAGCTGTCATTTTTACTGGGATGGTGCATGTGGGGTCAATTTTTACTGGTAATATTGCGTAATTATGCGAAGTAGCATAATCATATACTTTCAGGAATTTTGCATAAGAAGCGTAATGCAAAAATCTGGAAATTATGTGAATTACTCAGGTGTAATTCAACTTTTGCCCAGGCCTACAAAAGACACACTAGAAAATCATTCAACATCTCTCTACAAACCTATTAGACACCCACCTAATGAACTAGAAAGACCTTACCTCGGGTCTATAGAGATATGCCCGAAGGCATCTAAATTCCTACTAGCAAACCAGTAAAAGGTCAACAGCCATCCTGTCCAAACAACTATAGACAACATGTGTAAAAACACAAGAGCCTTTGTCTTAAAGATATTGAGACTATCTGACTAAAGGCCTACAAGCCAGCCATATAGAGATTTACATGCAATCCATCCAAAGTGCTCCAGCCAGCCCATCTATAGACTTACTGGTAGCCCACCTAAAGACTTTTGACAGTTTGTCTGTTGATTTTCAAGTAACCCACCTAATGGCACAAGGGAAACCTTACATATGAACCAGGATCAGCTCGCCTATGACTTATGCGAACCCCTTATGATCTAAAGAACTAGGGACAATTTGCAAAAGACTGGACGTAATTTACCTAAAGAACACCAAGCAACTTTCCTCAAGGTTTAGGTGCATTCTACCAAAAGATTAATTGCTAAATAACTCTAAAGCTTACAGTGAGCCATGTAAAAGATTGAGGTCAAAAGGCCCCCCAGATAAAGATCCACTAATATCCCACATACGGATCTATGCAGTCTATGTAAAGCAACTCACTTAAGGAACTGTGGCCATCCTGGCTGCGGGTTTCTGAGCAACACACTCATAGATCTTCCGAATATACTTCATAAGATTGATAAGTAACTTGAACCGCTGGATCCCTTTCCATGATACACAGGTAACCCACCTAATGATCTCCTTGCCACACCGGCAAAGGCCTTCATAGAACATGTAGAAAAAGGATCACCAGTATGCCTAAATACTAGGAGTGTGCAAAAGTTGTGTAGTTTGCTTTTGCATAATTATGCAAAACGTTGGAAAAATTAAGCATGATTAACCAAAATGCAAATCTGTCATGTAGCACAATATTTTAGTGCAAAATGCTTTCTTGTGTTCATTTTTGACACGAGAATGCGTTTCTCTATAAGAAACATTGTGCAAAAAACAAAAGCATTGCTAACAACAGCCACCACCGTTCTGATGGATTTGCTGGAAATGTCGCATAGTTACACAAAGTAGCGTAAAGGCGTAAAATCGGACATTTTGGGTAAGAAGCCTAAAATGAAATTCCCGAAGTTACACAAATTACACCAGCGTGGTATAAATTTTGCCCAGCCTCCTAAATATGTATGAGGAAAAGAGTGATTCCAAGAGGCAAAGCACATGAACACCCTTAAGAAAACTACCCAAAGTTCAATAATATAGAAATTAATTCATCTAATAAATTAATAATTCTATCAGTGACTGTCAAGCTTTGAGCTGAGCAAACACAAGGAGATGATGGACGGAGCGCTGAAACTTTTCAGACACTCACCCTCAGTCACAGATCTGGGGTGAATCCATCATCGTTCTTTAGCTCACTTTGCCACCCCAGTTCAGACCCAGCTATATGCAAATAAGTCTTGTCCCTGTGCCTCATGGGAACAGTCCAACCCGAACTGTCAAGCCAGGTCTTCCCTGGACTGGAAACAAGCATCCTGGGACCAGTGTCAGGGTAACACCCCTCATCAGCCAGGCTAGCTTGAATCCAATGGCAAAGTGAGCAAGGGACCCACGTCTGGACATACCTTGCCAACTTAGGGTGAATTCCTTACAGAATGGAGATGCTTGCCTTCTTATCCTTCTGGACCTCTCAGCTGCAATCGATACAGTCAACCATTCATCCTTACTGGAATCTCTCAAAACTCATTCTAGCCTCAATGGCATAGTCCTAAACTGGTTCATTTCCATCCTCCAACACCGAACACAACAAATTAAAATCAACCCCTCCCTCTCTAATCCTACTCCGGTCTTTCTGGGTGTCCCCCAGGGCTCAATTCTCTCCCCCTCTCTTTTCAACCGCTTCATGGAACCCCTTATTATCATTTTGAAACAAGCTGGTATCAATTATCACCTTTATGCTGATGACACTCAACTCTACTACAAAATCAAATCACACAGCGACATCCTTCATCTTAACAACACACTGAGCAAGATTCAATCCTGGTTTTACTCCAACCATCTAAAATTGAACCCTAACAAAACGGAAATCATTCTATTCTCCCCAAAAGTAACCACCTCCCTTTCCAAGGCTGGATCACTGACCTCAAATCCCTAAACTGTGCGCTCACTCTATCCAACACGGCTAAATCCTTAGGTTTCACCCTGGACAAAGATATCTCACTGAAGGACCATATCAATAACTCAGCCAAAGGAGCACTTTACACTCTTAAACACCTCAAAAAGATCAAACCCTTCACCCCCTATGATGACTTCAAATGGGTTGTTCAATCGCTAGTCCTCTCTAAACTTGACTACGGTAACGCTATACTCACCGGAGCCCCTAAAACTCACCTCGCTCCCCTCAGATCCGTGCTCAACATGGCTGCCCGGCTTATAACAGACTGCAAACGGTATGATCACATCACGCCTGCCCTGAAGTCCCTTAACTGGCTCCCCATCGAAGGAAGATGCATCTACAAGACCGCCTGCATCACCCACAAAGCACTTCACGCTCTATCCCCGGACTACTTAAACAATAAACTCACAAGAGCGGCCCTTGACCTTGCCAGGTAGGTCGCTCCCCCACCACACAGCTCCGCTTGTGCTGCCCTGCTGCTGCTGGTTAGTGCTCTTGCCTTCTGTCCCCCACTGCCCCCTCGTTGCTGTGCCCGTTTTTCCTGTTGTTGCCCTTTTGCCCTTTGCCTTCTGTTCCCCTCGTGTGCCTGATTCTGTGCCCTTTGCCTTCTGTTTCCCCTCGTGTGCCCCCTGTCCCTGCGCCCGATTGTTTTGCCTTCTGTGTTTCCCCGTGTGCCCCTGATTCTGTGCCCATTTTGCCTTCTGTTTCCCCTTGTGTGCCCCTGATTCCGTGCCCGGTTCTGTGTCCCTCGCCGCTCCCGTTTCCCGCCGCTGCGTCCCCGCCCCCCTCACCGACAATTTGCTGCCCCTGCCTCCCGCCTCCCAGCTGCTCCTCCTTCCCACCTCCCCATATATGGCGGCCGCTGCGTCTAAGGCAAGCTTGTCTGCGCCCGTCCGCGCGTGGACCGCGCCCAGCGCCAGGACACCTGGTCCTCGCGCCCCCTGCGCCCACCAGGACGATCGCCGCTGCTACGATGCCAGCACACTCCACACTCTCAACCCCGGACGGACCCACAACTGCTTCAAGGCCGCCCCGAAACGCACTCATGGTCCCTTCACCTGCCGGAACTGCAGCTACACCAGCCTCAGAGCCGCCGAAGCGCCCGCCAAGAAGGACCCCAACCACCTCCGATGCATCCTACTGAACACCCGCTCCGCACGCAAACACGCCGTCGAGCGCTGGGACCTGCTCGACACATCATCCCCGGACGTCGCCTTCCTGACAGAGACCTGGATGAACGACTCCTCCGCACCCGACATCGCCATAGCCATCCCAGGCGGCTATAAGATCACCCGCAGAGACCGCACCAACGGAGTAGGAGGAGGAATCGCCATCGTCCACAAGAACACCATCAGGGTCTCGACCAGCACCGACGACACTCTCAGCATCGCTGAACACATGCACTTCCAGATCCACACGGACCCCAACACCACCCTAAGAGGCACCCTCGTCTACAGACCCCCCAGACCCCGACCCCAGTTCAGCGACTCCATCGCCGACTTCATCAGCTCGCACGCCCTAACCTCCACCGACTACATCCTCCTCGGAGACCTGAACTTTCACCTGGAGAACAACAACGACAGCAACTCCACCACCCTGATCGACAATCTCGCCAACCTCGGACTGAGACAGCTCGTCACAACGCCGACCCATTCCGCCGGCCACATGCTCGACCCCGTCTTCTACTCAAGCTCCCACGTCTCCTTCAGCCACACCACCGAACTCCTCTGGACCGACCACCGCTGCATCCACTTCACCTTCTAGAAACCCACCACACACCACCGCACCCAACAGATCCCACGCCGCTGCTGGAGCAAAGTCACCGAAGACCAACTACAGGCAAACCTCGCTCTCAGCCCACCCACCGACCTCTCCAACACCGACGACGCTGCCCGCAACCTCAGGCGATGGATTGATGACTGCACTAACACCCTCGCCCGCTGAAAAAACCCACCTACAGAGACACCAGCAAGAGAGCCAGCTGGTTCACCCCGGAACTCCTAGCATCCAAGCGTACCTGCCGGAAACTAGAGATGAAATGGCACAGTGAAAAGACACCGGACAGCCACGCAGCCCACAAAGACGCCATCCGCAACCACCATCACCTCATCAGGGCCGCCAAGAGGATCTCCTTCAAAGACCGCCTCGACAACAACACACACAACAGCAAGGAGCTCTTCAACATCATGAAGGAACTCTCCAACCCCAGCTCCAACACCAACGACATCCCGCGATCGCAAGCCCTGTGCGACTCCCTCGCCACCTTCTTCCACCGCAAGATCACCGACATCCACGACAGCTTCAACACCCAGACAGCCCCAACAGACACCGACACACCAGACTCGCTGCACACCATCGACCACGACCTCTTGCCAGCCTGGGCCAATGTGAACATCGATGACACCATCAAGACCATGAGCACAATCCACTCCGGCTCCCCGTGAGACCCTTTTCCGCACCACATCTTCAACAAAGCCAGCAGTTCCATCGCACCCCACCTGCGCAACGTCATCAACCTCTCCTTCGAGACCGCGACCTTCCCAGAGAGCTGGAAACACGCCGAGATCAACGCCCTGCTCAAAAAACCCAAGGCGGACCCGAGAGACCTCAACAACTTCCGGCCCATCTCCCTGCTTCCCTTCCCAGCCAGGGTCATCGAGAAGATCGTCAACAGACAGCTAACCCGATACCTTGAAGAAAACAGCATCCTGGACCCATCCCAGTCAGGGTTCCGCAGCAACCACAGCACCGAGACTGCCCTCATCGCCGCCACCGACGACATCAGGAGCCTGCTGGACAACGGTGAGACCGCAGCCCTCATCCTGCTGGACCTCTCCGCCGCCTTCGACACTGTCTGCCACCGCACTCTACGCGCACGCCTCCACGACGCAGGGATCCGAGACAAGGCCCTGGAATGGACCACCTCCTTCCTCTCCGGCAGAGCGTCCGCCTCCCCCGTTCCGATTCGAAGCCTCCGAGATCATCTGCGGCGTACCCCAGGGATCATCCCTCAGCCCGACACTGTTCAACATCTACATGGCCCCGCTAGCACGCATCGCCTGACAGCACGACCTCAACATAATCTCCTACGCCGACGACACTCAACTGATCCTCTCCCTCACCAAGGACCCCCTCACTGCCAAATCCAACCTCCACGAAGGAATGAAGGCCGTCGCCGATTGGATGAAGAGCAGCCGACTAAAGCTGAACACGGACAAGACGGAGGTCCTCATCCTCGGCTCCAACCCTTCAGCCTGGGACGACTCCTGGTGGCCTACGACACTGGGGGCAGCCCCGACACCCACCGACCACGCACGCAACCTGGGAGTCATCCTCGACTCAACGCTTTCCATGGTCAAGCAAGTCAACGCAGTCTCCTCCTCCTGCTTCAACACCCTCCGCATGCTCCACAAGATCTACAGGTGGATCCCGACAGATACAAGAAGAACAGTCACCCAGGCCCTTGTCAGTAGCAGACTCAACTATGGAAACACCCTCTACGCGGGAGCCCCAGCCAAGCTCATCAAACGACTACAACGCATTCAAAATGCCTCGGCACGCCTGATCCTCGACGTACCACGCCACAGCCACATCACCCCCCACCTGAGAAACCTGCACTGGCTCCCCGTTGACAGGAGAATCTCCTTTAAACTCCTCATCCACGCACACAAGGCCCAGCCTACCTCAACAGACGGCTCTTCTTCTACGCCCCCAACCGCCAGCTCCGCTCCGCCGACCTCTCCCTCGCCACCGTCCCCCACATCCGAAGAACCACCACCGGCGGCAGATCCTTCTCCCACCTCGCCGCCAAGACCTGGAACACCCTGCCACTCAGCCTACGACAGACCCAAGACCTGCTGACCTTCAGGAGGCTACTCAAGACCTGGCAGTTCGACCAGTAGCGGCACCCCCCATGCCCTCCTTTTTCTTCCCCTTTTTTTTTTTCCCCCCAGCGCCTTGAGACCCTCGCGGGTAAGAAGTGCACTCTACAAATTCCGTGATTGATTGATTGATTGATTGACCGATGAAAAGCTCCAATGCTCTTCTTCTTGTTCCCCCATTACTAAAAAAGAAATCTACCCAGACTCGCTCCTTCTCAGGAAATGCGCCTAGCATCTGGAACGCCCTACCGAGGGGCCTTCGTTGCAACCCCTCCTAACCTGGCTTCAAAAGAGACCTAAAACACCATCTCCTCAATAAATACTGGAGCCCTTGAATCTTTCTGTAGCTGATTTCTTTCGCACTACTGTGTTCAGGTCATCTCTCTGCTGATCTGCTAGCCTTTCTTTTTCCCTGTGTTTTCCTCATTGTTTGCACTTGCTTTGCTCTCCATGGTCCCTCGTTCATTTTCGTTCCAACCACATTTCTTTAATTTTCTGTACAGTGTTATGTTAACGCTGGCTCTAGCCTAGCGAACATTTTTTGTCCCCTAATTTTGTTAATTGTTTTGACCTCATTTCAGTAACTCCATCCCTTATACCCCTACAAATGTTTCTTTGTATATTTAATTGTGTGTTCCTCTGTCACAACCGCCTTATTTTTTAACTGTCTGTAACCTTTGATCCTAAGATCTTTGCCTTGCTCCGGATTCGGTGTTGATGTCTCACGTCCTTTATTGTATTTTGCATGCATGCATTGTTCCATTGATATTTGCCTTGCTCTTGCTGCTGTAAAGCGCTCTGATACGTGGGGGTCTAGCCAGTGCTATGCTAAACCTTTTAAAAAAATAAAATAAATAAACAAAGCAAACACAAGGAGATGATGGACGGAGCGCTGAAACTTTTCAGACACTCACCCCCAGTCACAGATCTGGGTTGAATCGATCATCCTTCTGTAGCTCACATTGCCACCCCAGTTCAGACACAGCTATATGCAAATCAGTCTTGACCCTGTGCCTCATGGGAACAGTCCAGCCCGAACTGCCAAGCCAGGTCTTCCTTGGACCAGAAAAAAGCATCCTGGGACTGGTTTCGGGTTAACACCCCTCTTCAGCCAGGATAGCTTGAATCCAGTGGCAAAGTGAGCAAGGAACAATTCAACATGATATTGATACAATTTGATATTGCTAACAAATAAACATAACGATAACAATTCGGCATAGTATTCCCTATATACAATGATGTTGATACATGGGTGAATAGTAACCATTCTACTTGTAGTAAAATCTTTAACATCTAAGCCCTCTAGCATCATTGTATATAGGGAATAATACTATGTCAAATTGTTATCAATATGTTTAACTGTTAGCAATATCAAATTGTAGCAATATCATGTTGAATTGTTCCATATTATAGAAATGAATATCTGTTGTATCCTTTATAAAATAGGAATGTGAACAGTTGAGTGGAAAGTCTTTAAATGACATTTTAATATTATTTCTAATATATATCAAATACATATTTTGCTACTTTATATATAAAAACTTGGTATTCAACATTTTTTGAAGTATATTCATGATTAATATATTGTTTCATTAAGTCACCAGTTCTGTGTTATATGCCCGCATCCAATCATATATTCTCTTGCTCAATATATGTTTTAGAGATTTGCTGCACTTTCCTTGCTCTTGGCAAGTTACCTGCATGCAGGTGACCCCCCTTTTCTAACATATTGTAAATATCATCATTGCAATGTAGGTTGGACATTGTTTGGCTTGCTTATTTTCACTTACAATGCACCATCACTTGGAGAACCTGCATTGTTTTGACATGTTCTGACTGTCTGTTGGACCTATGTTATGATATCTAAATATAAAACACTGACCCTTATTGAAATTACATTAGTTGCATTTATCATGAACTAACATTCCGCCAATTGTATCACACATTAAGTAATTCCTAGGGGAATAATGTAAGAGATGTCGGCTGGGGCTGGTGGCATCTCTAAATTTGGAGTGCGGTTATTCTGTCAGGGCTATGGAATATTTTACTCGGACGCCCCCCCCCCCCCCGACAGACTAAAATGCGATCTCATATTTTTAAATCAGCCCGAGGACGTTTACAGTGAACCTATTCTCTTGTTCCTACCTGTTCTGTTTCTACAGCTCTCTCTTATTCATTCTCTCGGTCATTTGGAGAAAAGTTGAGCCAAATGTTTGTTTTGCACCACAACCTTCAAAGGAAATTAGTTTTTACAGATGATTCTGAAAGGGTGCTCCCAGCATAGTGCAGCACTTCAGAGTCTGCCTTAGTACTCAGAAACATTGGGGCAGATTTACAATGCCTGGCGCATCCCTGCAAATCAGCAGAGATGCGCCAGGAAAGATGCGTCACGCAAGTTTACCCTTGCGCCACCACAGGTGCACCGCATTTACTATGCGGCGCACCGTGGCGCAAAGATAAACAGATGCGTGTCGCATCTCCCGTCGGAAGGGTGGCGCATTGCTGGAGTCGTGTCGCAAGTGCGACGCAACTCCAGCAATGCTTGTGGGCCGCCCATCTCTAACGTGGTGCGCCACTCCTTACGCCTGCTTGAAGCAGGCGTAAGGATTTGTCGCAGCGGCGTCGGAAAAGTTACTCAGTGAAATCTTGTAGATTTCACTGCGTCACTTTTACGAGGCTTTCCTGCGACGGAACGCCCACCCTGCGACGGAACGCCCACATGAGACCTGACGCAGGTTTCATGTGGCGCAGGGCTTTACAACGTGACGCATCTCCCTAGATGCGTCACGTTGTAAATAAGGCGCAACGTGGCACATGGTTTACGTCGCCGCTGCGTCACAAAAGTGACGCAACGGCGGCGCAAAAGTGGCGCAAGAGGCTTGTAAATCTGCCCCATTGTTTCTTTCCAATCACAAATTATGAATGTGCCAATCAGCAACACTGGATGCGATAAAAAACAAATTTCTGAGACACAACAGAAGCAGTAGCTGACACTGTCCATTTTTAGTTGTTTGTCAGTTATTAGCCTATAAAAGCACTTATGCCAGAAAATGAAATGCATGCAATTTTTCTGATGTCAAAGTGTAATAACAGCAAATCTGATGTTATTTTCTGGAAGGCAGGATGATTTGTAATGGTGCTGCCATCCCATGTCAGAGGATTTCCAATATACATGTTCGTTGCTTGAATATCCCTGAATGCCAAATATCCATGGATGTTGATATTTACTTAATGTTCAGTGTGCCTATCAGCCTGTGAATGTGTTCCAAACGTGAGATACTGATATCCACTATGTGCAGTGCCCGGGGTGCTTCTTTTGGCTGGGCTGTTATAGATATCGTGAGTAGTGAATATTATTCATTACTTTTTTGTTACAGATCGTATAAGGTTTAGTAGCAAAAGTATCCCGTGGGTTAAATGCAGAGGCACAAAGCTGATTTACACAGCACCCCAATTTATCACATTTTGCATGGGAGCTTCCATTATTGCCATAATGCACATGCCAAACTGGACATTGCTTAATACATTGACAGAGGAACCCTCTATCACTGTTTATAGACAAATGCACTTATTGTGTTCCAACTAGATTATTTCCATCAAACAGCTGTTTAATTGTACAATTTAAAACACACACAACATATTTCCTTGGAGAGGTGAGCAATCAGCTTACCCAAAATTAGTATACATTTTTCTAAGAATCTAACAGGAGCTCTAAAAGTCATTCTGAGATTTACTGCAGTCTTTTCTCACTTTCATATCTTTCCCAGTTTCCCTTCTACTTCCAACTCTAGCTCTCATATTCTATGACCATTTCCTATTCTCTGTGTTACTTAATGTGTATGACTTTCTCTTTTATTTCCCTTTTTCATTTTTCTTCAAATCTCATTTTCCATTCTTTCTTTTACCCCTCTCGTGTCTTTCTATGCTCTTTCATCCTTTCTCTATTTTTTTCATTTATATCTTCCCCATCAGTTATTTTTCTAACCTGTTAATTATTTTTTTTATTCAATAAAGCATTTTACGTTCCAAGTTCTGCTTTGTTTTTCTCATGTTCTACTCCTCTTGTATATTTTCACCCTTTTAGTTTTCTTTCTTCTTTTCCTTTCCTTGCTACTTCACGTTTGCCATTTCCATGTTTTCTCCACTTTCTTTACTTCTCATGTTTGTTCTTTCTTTCCGCATTATTGCGCATCTGTATTCCTCTCTCTCAGTTTTTTCTTCCCTCCATCTCTTTATGTATCTTTCCCTGTTACTCTGCACAGTCTGAATCATCCCTTCAATTGATAAACCATAAGAGCTTTGGCAGACAGTTATTTTGCTGAAGTACCTCCCACATGCAAGGCAGGAGAAGCTTCGGTAAGAGCTTCTGCCATGCCATGCTACTCCTATAAAGCAGACCTGTCTAGGCAGGGGGGTCTAGAGATAGCAACCTAATATTTGTCATGTGCAGAGAGGTTTTTACCAGCATCTGGGGTACATCTCAAGAGCCTTTCTTTCTAGGCCCACCATTCATTACATGGCAATCCCCCACAGAAGGGCTGCCACCAAGAATGGCATCATAGCAGCCACCATAAATTGTTCAGCCCCTTTGGCCTTTTCACCCGCATTAGCTCTGCCAGGTGGGTGATGCTCGTGGATCCCAGAGAGCTATACATTTCTGAAAACTAGACAGAATATTAAATTCAATATGGAGTCATTTGTGTGGATCCTTCAAGGTTTCCCCAAGATGGATCGCTGTAGCCACAGTGGCAGTGCCGGCACGCCAATTACAAGTTGGGCGTTCGGACCGCCATGTGACGGCCACAACCGCCAGGGATCCCTGAGATCCCTGTTGGTGTTGCGGCGGTCTTGAGACCGCAATATGCTTGGCGGTGCCACTGCAGCACCGCCAAGCATATTACAAGTTTCCTCTCTGCCACGGTTTGCATGGCTGCGAGCCTTCCATGAAAACTGTGGCGGAGAGGTAACAAAGGGGGCCCTACAGGACCCGCTGTTGCCACAGGGCCATGGGGTGCATGCAGGGGGACACATGTTCTGGCCCCTTTGTGCATGCACCCCAGTTTCTGCATGGGATGGACTGCAGTGTCCATGCTGTGCAGGAACTTCCTTTGATTGCGGTGTCCGTTTTTAAAGACATCGCTGTGGGACCACCAAAGAAACGCCCGCCAGACACGAGAAAACTCATAATCTGTCAGGCAGTGCTCACACAGCTTTGGCGGTGTGGGAGCGGGTGGCGGCATCACAGCCCGGCTCCCACACCGCCAAAGTCATAATCGGGCCCTAAGTGTTGAAATTAAAAAATATTGAAAATTAGTTGTAAAAATCGGCCATTTGTGACAATGTTTTCATTTGTAGCTTCTCGTCACAGTGGTTGATTTACTAGAGCAGTATACCATTACAAATGCTAAGACCCTTCTGGTTGTGGAGATATACAGGGTTGGTGAATTTTTCAAGAACTTTAGGTACCTGCCCGTGACAGGAACAGATCAAACCAAGGATCATGGGAGCCCTTGCGTAGGGACTCCTACTGACCCCGGTTGGATCCGTTCCTATCGCTGGCACTAGACCCAACCACACAAGTGGTGCAGCATTTTTATCGGCACAAGTGGGGTGGTAGGAATTTTGGGGATTCCGTAAGTTTCTATCACAGATATGTAGGGAAAATGTGTGATTTCAGGCAGAAGTTTGAGAATTGCAGGGCATTGTGGGTAAGAAAACCTCAAGGAATTCACCCAAGGCACACCACCCTGGTATCTTCTGGTTGTGTACTTTTCAAAAATGTCTGTGGTTGGTAGGTTTCCATGGCTGGCGGCCAAGCGTGGCCCCAAATCCGGCCCCTTCCCCTATTGCTGGTCTCTCTCTGCAGCACTCTAGGGGCATTTGTGTCAAGATCTCTTGGCCCAACCACACAAGGGAGTTACTAGTTTCATAAGGAGACTTGGGGAATGGTGTGTGGTAGGAAATGTGTGGCTTCCCACAGGTTCCAGAAGTTTTCCTCACAGAAATGTGGGGAAAATGCATTTTTTTAGTCAACGTTTGAGGTTTGCAGGGCATTGTGGGTAAGTAAATGATGTGGGATGCATGTGAAGCAGACCACTCTGGACTACCCCAGATGTCTATTTTTCAGAACTGTCTTGGTCTGGTAGGTTTTTCTAAGGGGCAGCCTACCCAAGCCCAAAAAGTGCAGCCATTCACCATTGCAAGTGGCATGATACTGGGATTTAGCAAAACTCTCCTGGCCCATTTGTAAAAATAACACCCAAAAAAATCAAATGCCCTCTTGCATGCCATTGCAAGGGGATGCTTTAGTTCACAAGAGATCAGAAAGACTGTTGAGATTTTAAGGGTGAGGGTGGGGTCTGATATTAGGCTGGGAAAGACCCACCCCATTATGTTATTAAAAATATAAATCGCTGCCATTTAGTGGGCTTTCTGCTGGGCAGTCCCCATCCTTATAATAACAAGCATTGGCAAAGCCAATAGGTCTTGCCTTTGGGAATTTTTTATTTTGCCAATTATTTACTTTCTCTCAAGGGGAGTGAGGGGGCAGCATTATAAGTACCTGATAGTCGTTCTAGCGTGCTTCTAAGCACCTTAGATATGCAAGTATAAACTAACAGAAGTGTGGGTGACAGCTAGATGATGGATAAAAGAGATTTTACCAGGATCATGTGTTCTTATGTAATGGGAAAGCCATGACAACCTTGTTTAAAAGCTAATAAGTTTTACTAAGCACCTTAGAGCTGCAGCGCTGGGCGCTTACTGAAATACAAAACTTTATGATGGCCTGGGTCTATATGACAAAAGGCAGTAGGCAGCTCTGTCATATTGCAAACACGCCACGAAGCGAAGACACAAATAAAATACATACATAAACATTTTGCAACATATTAACCATAAAAACAAACTTCATCGAGCATTCCAGAAACAACCGAAGAAATATCACTGTTTATGCCAGTGTCATGCCTCGGAGGGGGGGAGATGCATTAATGTGGCCGTCTTAACTAGAACTCTCCGGTTGTCTCATTGAAAGTGGGAGCTGTGCATGCAGGCCCGGATTTACGCAGCGCATTCTGGCACTTATAGTGTTACTCTATAGTACACACAGTTACCTACAAATCAGGTACGGTAAAGGACAGCTAGGGAAAGGGCGACTCAGGACTTTAAGTGGGATGGAAAAAGTGGAGGGTCCCTAAAAGGGGCGTGGCCTATATAATTAAGCGTATGGCTTCAACATGTTAAAAAAAAAATGCTTCACATAGCGTGCTACTATCCACATGACTGCAACTGACATTCATGACCATTGCTTCATGTGCTCTGCAGAGAGGCCAAGGACTGGAAGAGCAAGCATCCTGAACACATTTTGGATCTACTGACAGGCACATTGAGAAACTCGCATTGGGAAATTGCAGGCACTTAGAATACTGAAGTTACGGTGTACATCAGACAAATCACGTCTACCTTATTCTGCAAAAGATGCATTATCTGCCAGTTGAGGAAAGTATTCTATTTAAATCTAGAACTCTCGTACATAAAGCAGTACATAGAATTATAGATTACACATGTGTCCAGGAACTTCACCATCATGCCTTGGGATCTTTTAGATTGATGCTTTCATGCTTTACTTATCGAGTGTGAGGCACTCATTTTTCAGGATAGATGTAATTTAATGAATCCAAACCCGAAGTACTGCTTCTCAGTGGTGTTGAGAAGTAGTACTTCCGTTTTGGATTCATTAAATTACTGAGCTCTCACTGGCATTTAACATTCAATAGCAGAGAGACAGGTCTCTCGTTATGTAAGTGTTTCTTGTCAAATTAAAAAAATATATATATTCCTTTTATTGCTGGTTTTTAAAGTGATTCCCTGTATTGGATGATAAATCTGGACTTACCCATACAGGCAATCACTTTAAAAACCATCTGTATTGCCACATACATGTGTCTTCGTGCACCCTCTACTCATGATCGTGAAGTGCCTGGAGGCAGTTCTGTTTGTAGACCAGCGCTAAGAAAGAATCTCGTTAAGTTAACCCAGGAGAGATATCATATGACAACCAATAATGAACATTGTCTGTCATAAGAGGACAGCTGAGCCCTTGAGAGTTGTGGCAATTGATGGAGGATTACAACATAAGAGCGACTGCACATTCATACCTGGACGGGCATCCATAGTTAAATGCACATACGACATAGGATGAAAAGTGAGAGAAATATTAGGGCATAAACACGTTGTTTAAAGGGGTCATGGTCTTTTTACAATGTCCAAGAATTACAATTTATTTCATCCATTTATTTAACCGAGACAAGTTTAATCAAAAATAACAATTCGGAAACGTTTAAAGAAATATACACGAGATGAATAACAAGCAGATTAGAGTATCCAAGGGCACAAGCCTTCCTCACAATTGTTCATTCTGTTTAGTCAGTCTGTTTTTTAGTTCCATTTTGATATTTTATATTTCTGTGGTTATACAGTGTCTCGTGATGTAGAGCTACGTTGGCAATATGTAAAACAGTATAACAAAAAAATGGTGTTACCAGTTGGCCAGTACCCCATACCCCTAACCCAAAGGCACCAGAAAACATATGTAATCATATCAAAATTAGAAATGAGTGACGTGTATGAAGGCCGACAGTTCTGTTTTTGTGTGCTGCCTAGCCACCGTTTAACATTGCTTCGATTCACTTAATAGATATCATGCCATCCTTACAATATTGTGGTCTGCTACGATAAAACTGGTTGGGTTCATATGAATCATGTGGACTAGATATCGCTAGTTATCAAAGTGGCTGTATAAGAAAAATGTGTTGCTTTTAAAAATCCTTCTAATTATATACTTATCGTTCTTCATTGTTGTTAGAACTAAGGGGTCTCTAGTTGGCAGAGGTAGGTACCTTTGACCAAATAGGGACCATTGCTTCTAGTCAGGGTAAGGGGATACACACTTTAGATAACCCCTGCGCACCCCCTTGGTAGCTTGGCACGAGCAGACAGGCTTATCCCAAAGGCAATGTGTAAAGTATTTGTACCAACACTCACAGTAACACAGTGAAAACACCACAAATGGGCACCACACCAGTTTAGAAAAATAATATCTTTATCTAAACTAAACAAGACCAAAATGACAAAAATCCAACATACAGAAACTCAATAGAATGTCTTTAAAAAGGGTTGTTGCAAAAATAAACTTGTAGATGATGAATGCGACACTAGTCTCAAAGTACCTGGGATGCGTAACGCAAAACAAACAAAAGGGTCGCAGAGAAGGCGATGCGTCGATTCTTCCTGCGCTCCGGTTACGATGCGACAAGATGGCGCCTCGATGCGTTGCGACGATCCGGTGCGATGCGACAAAATGACGTCTTTGTTGCAATACGACAACGTGGAGGCGATGCGTGCACGCCCGACGGCCGTGCGGCGAACTCGGTGATTTTCTGAGCTGCGACAGGCCCTGCAACATGCGTCCCCGGTGATGCGATGACACCCTCAGTGACGGCGACACGCTTCTCCGGTGTTGTGGCGGCGCTCAGCGGCGGCGCGCTTCCTCAGCAATGCGATGACCCTGCGACACGCTTCTCCGGTGATGCGACGGCACCCTCTGTGGTGGCGGCACGCTTCTCCGGTGTTGCGGCGGCGAACAGCAGCAGCGGTGACGTGCTTCCTCGATAATGCCACAGCGACTGCTGCGGCGGCGTCACGCTTCTCTCTCGTTGCGTTGCGCTTCCAGCTCTCACCATCAAAAAGGCCTCACACACAGTTACAGGCCCTCCTGGCAGACTGGAACTCCCAGCAAGGAAGTTCAGGGAGCTAGGGGTAAAGTCCTTTTGTGCCTGGGACTTCAGAAACAGGAGGCCAGCTCTTCTCAGGCCCTTGAAGACTTCTCTTCAGTTGGACACAGCACTCAGCAAAGTCCTTCTTCAATCAGGGGGGACACAGCACACAGCAAAGTCCCTTGGTCCTCTCCTCAGTAGAAACAGCAAACTGCAGGCCAGCCCTAGACACACTTGGGCAGTAATTCTCCTCAGTCTCTTCAGCTGATCTTCGTTGGCTGGGATTCCTCTTGATCAGGAAGTAGTGTAACTTTCAGGGGTTTCAGCTCTCATATTTATACCCCAAAAGTCTTTGTTCTCTATGTGTGAGGGGTCCTGGACCCAGTCCAAACCAGTTCTGGGTGCACTCTGCCAGTGCACATCTTCTTCCTTTGTGAGTGTGGGCCAGGGCCATCAGACACACCGCAGGAGGTGGAGCCAGCTTTGTGGAAGGCAGGCACAGCCCTATTCAGGCCCAGGTGCTACTCCTCCCACCACTCCAAATGCAGATAGGTCTATTCAGCCTAGTGCTGACTCACCCAGACTCCTGGAGCCACCCCAGCCCCTGTCACTCTCAAACCAGACAGCCAATCCACAAACAGGCAGAGGCACACAGAAAGGTTGAACAAGAAAATAGCCACTTTCTAAAAGTGTTATTTTCAATCACAGAATTTAAAAACCATCCTTCCTAAAAGATGTGTTATTAAATTCTGAGTTCAGGGATACCAGACTCCAATTTTCTACCTTGCTCCTATGGGAAGATATGCAGGTAAACATGTTACACAGCATTCCCCATTCTGTCCTATGGGCAAGATAGCCTTTCAATAGTGAAAAACGAATTTGGCAGTATTTCACTATCAGGACATGTTACCCACACTAGTACATGTCCTACCTTTCACATACACAGCACCCTGCCCAGGGGGGTACCTTGGGCCTACCATAGGGGTGTGCAATGTGTAAGAAAAAGGAAGGGTCAGGCCTGGCAAGTGGGTACACTGTACTACCAACAATACAATCCGTGGGTCTAGTCCCCTCCCCTAGAAACAAATAGGGGGAGAAGGTCAGAAGCAACTACAGTACAAGCAGGCAATATTATGTGTATTTGAGAAAAGAGTCCTATTTAAGAGGACGGAATCCGATCACCCACCAAGGTGGCATGCTTCATCATTTGGGATCTCCTCTTAGTTGCAAGGCCTAGTGCAACCAAGGGCTGCAACCCCCTTACTGTAAGGGAGGAGCTAACGGATGTTTTCAATTGGGTCAGTTGGTCTGATCTCCTAAGATCTGAGAAGCATGGAGAATGTTTGTAAAGGTGGGTGTAATGCAGTACAAAAAAGTGATGTATAAAGTGAAGTTAAAATTGACTACCAAACGAAAAGAAAACTTTAATAGTTAACGTTTGGTGTCAAATGTTAAAAACAGTGCAAACGCGCAATGAAAAAATTGCCGAGCGCATTGGTCTAAATGGAGGGTCTACATGTTTCAACCATTGTGATCGACCTTCGATCTTGGCCTTCCTCAGGACCTAGATAGTGATGCTACTGTAAATATATGTGTGCAAAGAAAAAGTGAAAATTGCAACTAAGTAGGTGGAACAATACAACCTACAGTCACCTGTGGTCTTCCTTGTGAAGAATCTACAGGATAAATCTTGTCACCCACAAATGTACGGGTAGACTCCTCAGCACTCCTGGCAACAGCTCAGGGTGTGAGGCACCGCTCTCTCCGTTGGTACCCCAGACTGTCTTATGGCTGTCCTGAGCGGTCAGCCATAAGACAGTCCGGGGTACTGACGGAGAGAGCAGTTGTATTGTTCCACCTACTTAGTTGCAATTTTCACTTTTTCTTTGCACACATATATTTGCAGTAGCATCACTATCTAGGTCCTGAGGAAGGCCAAGATCGAAGGTCGATCACAATGGCTGAAACATGCAAAAAATACAGGAGGTAGAGGCAAAAAGTCAGGGGAAACCACGCCAAGGATGCCAGGTCTAACACGTGTCCCCTCCAGCTGAAAAGTGGGGAGAACTACCCACCCTCTTGGGAGTTCTCATCACTAAGGCGGAAGAACCTGGACAGACCATCAGCATTGGCGTGTTCTGTACCAGGGCGGTGTTCCACCGTAAAGTCCATTCCCTGTAGGGAGATGGACCACCTCAACAGTTTTGGGTTCTCACCCCTCATTTGCATTAACCATCTGAGGGGTCTGTGGTCTGTCTGAACCCAGAAGTGAGTCCCAAACAAGTAGGGCCTTAGCTTCTTCAGCGCCCAGACCACAGCAAAAGCTTCCCTTTCAATTGCACTCCACCTCTGTTCCCTGGGAAGTAGCCTCCTGCTAATGAAAGCTACAGGTTGGTCCAAGCCCTCGTCATTCAACTGTGAGAGTACTGCTCCCACTCCATGCTCTGAAGCATCTGTCTGCACCACAAACTCTTTGGAGAAATCAGGAGCCTTGAGCATGGGCGCCGTCCACATGGCAGCTTTCAGGGCATCAAACGCGGTCTGGCAGGCATTGGTCGAGATCACCTTCCTGGGCTGCTTCCTTGAAGTCAGCTCTGTCAAGGGGGCAACAATGGTGCCATACCCCTTGACAAACCGTCTGTAACACCCGGTGAGGCCTAAGAAGGCTCTCACCTCTGTCTGGGTCTTGGGAGGCTCCAAAGCCAGAATGGTATCAATCTTTGCTTGTAGGGGCACCACCTGGCCGCTCCCTACTTGGTGTCCAAAGTACACCACATATCCCTGCCCTATCTGGCACTTACTGGCCTTGATAGTGAGGTCTGCCTTTTGCAGAGCCTTCAACACTTCACAGAGGTGTTGCAAATGTTCTTCCCAACTGGAGCTGAACACAGCAATGTCATCCAGATAAGCGGCGCTGAATTCCTCCAGCCCGGACAGTACCTGGTTGACCAGTCTCTGGAAGGTGGCAGGGCGTTTTTCAACCCAAAGGGCATGACGCAGAACTGGAAGTGCCCCTCTGGTGTTGAAAACGCTGACCTCTCTTTGGCCCCCTCAGTTAAGGCAATCTGCCAGTACCCAGATGTTAAATCAAACGTACTGAGGTACTGGGCAGCGCCCAACCGATCCACGAGCTCATCAGCTCTGGGGATGGGGTGTGCGTCAGTCTTTGTGACCGCATTGAGCCCACGGTAGTCCACACAAAACCGGAGTTCTGGAGTGGCACCAGGTGCAGCAGCTTTTGGTACTAAGACCACTGGGCTAGCCCACGGGCTGCTGGAGGGCTCAATTACCCCTAGCGCCAACATCTTGGAAACTTCTTCCTTGATGCTGCCCCTGACCTTGTCAGCTACTCTGTAAAATTTCTGTTTCACAGGTAGACTGTCTCCAGTGTCCACGTCATGGACGCACCAATCGGTGACTCCTGGCGTCAGGGAGAACACGGAGGCGAACTGACCCAACACATGGTGACAGTCCCTCTGCTGCTCTGGGGTCAGGGCAGGCGAGAGGTTTACCCCATCCACCTACCCATCTTGCTCCTGGGCTGACAGGCGGTCAGGAAGAGGGTCACTCTCCTCCTCCATCCCATCATCTGCAGCAAGGAGCATTGTCACATCAGACCTCTCAAAGTGTGGCTTGAGGCAGTTCACATGTAGGACCCTTAAAGGGTTCCTGGGAGACTGCAAGTCAACCAGATAGGTTACATCGCTCTTGCGCTCCACCACCTCATATGGCCCAGTCCACTTGTCTTAGAGCGGACAGGGCTCCACTGGTGCCATCACCCACACCTTCTGCCCAGGTTGAAATTCGACCAGAGTGGCATTCTGGTCGTACCATCTTTTCATTTCTTCCTGGCTAGCTTCCGGGTTCGCCTGAGCGAGTTTCCTGAAGCGTTGAGTCTGGTTCCTGAAGGCCAGTACATAGCTGAACACATCCTGGGGGGTCTTCCAGGGGACTTTTCCCAACCCTCCTTCACCAGACTCAGAGGTCCTCTCACAGGGTGACCGTACAGGAGTTCAAAGGGACTGAACCCTAAGGACTTCTGGGGTACCTCCCTGTAGGCAAACAACAGGCATGGCAAAAAGACGTCCCACTTCCGTCTCATGGGCTCTGCAAGGCCCATTATCATGCCTTTTAGGGTTCGGTTGAATCTTTCAACCAACCCATTCCCTTGAGGATGGTAAGGAGTGGTGAACTTGTAAGTTACCCCACACTCCTCCCACAAAGACTTCATGTACTTCGAGATGAAGTTGGTACCCCGGTCGGAGACCACCTCTCAGGAGAACCCCACGCGGGAAAAGATCCCCATCAATGCACGGCCCACCACGGGGGCTGTGATTGTCCGGAGAGGGACAGCTTCCGGGTACCTGGTGGCATGGTCCACCAAGACCAAGATAAACTTGTTGCCTAAGGCTGTCTTGGGTTCCAGGGGTACCACAATATCAATGCCCACCCACTCGAAAGGGGTGCTCACCACGGGAAAGGGTTGGAGGGGAGCCTTACACTTCCCTCCACTTTTGCCACTTGCCTGGCAAGTCTGGCAAATCCTGCAGTGTGTACTGACGTGCTTCCTCATTTGGGGCCAGTAAAAGTGGGTGGCAAGCCTCTGAAAGGACTTGCTGCACCCCAAATGTCCTGTGAGAGGCACGTCATGAGCCAGACCCAGTAGGAAGGTCCTGAAGCGCTCGGGTACCACCAGCACACGGGCTGCACCGGGATCAGCGACCTTAGGCTCACTATAGAGTAATCCATCTTCCCAGTAAATGAGATGAATCTGCTACAATTCAGGAAGCGCTTAAAAACCTGGCTTTACCAGTAACACTTCTCTGGGAACAACTGCTTTCTAGTGTTTTAGCGCCTAGATACCTCCGGGTCATGTCGCGCTTTAGAAATTCGTCATTTCATTTCATTTCTTGGACTCGCCACCTGCCGCCTGGTCTGCAGCCTGTTGCCGCATACCACTGAGAGAAGGGCATTCCATCTGCGCCTTGCAGAACTCCTCCCTGGAGGGACCTCCTTCCTGCTGCCAATGGGTCAGCTCAGGCAGGTCTCCCAGTTCGGCTACCTGTTCCCCTGTAGGTTCCAGGGCATCCCCCTCAGGTTCTGCCTCCTCCTGGACCGTGGGAATTGTGGGGGCTGGTTTCCCACACCCCCTGCCCTTCCTCTTCCTGGCAGGCCCCTGGGCCACTGTTTCAGGCTCCAGGTCCGCTTGATTACCCCTACTGGTTGCCATTGACCGAGTGGTCACACAAACCCACTCAGGCAGACCCAACATCTCCAAATGAGCCTGGCGTTCCACCTCCCTCCATGGGGAACTCTCCAGGTCATTTCCCAGCAGACAGTCTACAGGCATGGATGGACTGACGACGACCTTCAAGGAACCTGAGAACCCCCCCCCCACTCAAAGGGAACTTGCGCCACTTTGCAGAGGCGCACGAAGTTGTCTGCTGCAACTACAGGGTAAAGTGCATTGGGAATGACCTGCTCCTCAGACACCCACTGACACCTAACAGATGTCACGCTGGCTCCTGTGTCTCTCAGAGCCTCCACCCTCCTCCCATTGATGGTCACCCACTGCCTGTATTTTTTTGTGTTCTCAGGCAGGTAGGTCTCCTGGACCATCTCTCTGTCTCCTAAAGAGACAAGGGTCATAACTGCTTGCTCCTCCCCTTCACTGGAAACTAATTCCTCCCCCAAAGCTATACTCACTAAACCCAGTGACTGAGCACCAGTGGGTGCTTGGGATTTCTTGGGGCCCTTAGGGGCAATGTGGCCTCTCTCACCACACAAGTAACACCTGGGGGGACCCTGCATGGGACGCCCCCCCTTAGGGGGCTGCGACGCCTTAGGCTGGGGGGGGGCTGGGACTCCTTTCCCTCTGAACTGTTTTGGGGCCCTTTAGAGAACTCCTTTTGGTTACCTTTGTCCCCCCCACTCTTCTGCTGGGGACCCTGCCCACCTTTGGCTGTGGTACCCACAATCCCCTTGTGGACCCTGGTGCTGGTCCAGTGGTCTGCCTCCTTAGCAAGCTCACTGGGATCAGTTAACTTACTGTCCAAAAGATGCTGGCGCAGCTCTGGAACACATAGACTGCTCAAGTGCTCCCAACTAATTAGATGGCACAACCCCTCATAATCAGTAACTTTGCTGCCCTTTATCCAACCTTCCAGTGCACACGTGTACACCCTCACACATTCAACCCAAGTGTCTGAATCCTACTTCTTGAAGTTCCTGAACCTCACTCTGTACTGTTCTGGGGTGAGCACATATTTGAGGCATAAGGCCTCCTTCACATTGGCGTAGGTCAGGGCACCCGTCTTCTCTAAAGGTGGTAAAACAGCCCTCCCAGGAGCCTCAAAGTGTTTCCATAGGCCCGCCCCCCAGTTCTTTTCAGGCAGCTCATTCATCCTCAATGCAAGCTCATACGATTCAAACCATGCATAAATATCCTCTCCCTTCTGGAAATTTTGCACTAAATCCTTGGGTATGTACATCTTACACCCATGCACTGGCTGTGCGCTGCCACCATTTGAACAGGACTCCAGTTGTTTGGCCTTAATGTCCAGTTCCCTCATGCTCAATTCATGGGCCAAAAGCAATTTCTTTTCTTCCAAGGCACGAGCGTTCTTGCTCTCCTCTGCCATCTTTTCTTTTTCCATTTCTAATTGCTTCATCTTGAGCCTCATGACTTCTAACTCATGATCTCTGATCCTCTGGTTCTCTTCCCGCTCTTCCCGGGAGAGACTCCCCGCGGAATGGATGCTGCCAGCCCTGGAGGCTGCTCTTGGCACAGGCAAATCCTGGGGCCCGAACCCATCCCCTTGCTCATCCTCATCCATATTTGTATCATTTCCCTCTTCAGCTCCTTTGGCCTCCCACCAGGCTTTTAAGGCCTTCTGTAGCTCATCCTTCTTAGCGCTACTCCTTGTGGGACATCCCAAATCCTTGCAAAATTGTTTAAGTTGATCTACCTTGTAGGAATACAAATCCTCAATGTGAAACTCCAATTCTGCCTTCTCACTTGCTGCTTTACCATTTAGAGACATGATACGTGGATGACTCAAGGATCAGATCAAAAATAGAACCAAAAATAAAACACAGTATGTGGTTGCGTAGTGGTCTGCACTAATCTAGTGATGTACACTAATTACTGTGGGTCAAGTACAAATACAAGTTCAAATCCCACCGCTGACCACCAATGTTAGAACTGGGGGTCTCTAGTTGGCAGAGGTAGGTACCTTTGACCAAATAGGGACTCTTGCTTCTAGTCAGGGTAAGGGGGAATCACACTTTAGATAACCCCTGCTCACCCCCTTGGTAGCTTGGCACGAGCAGACAGGCTTATCCCAAAGGCAATGTGTAAAGTATTTGTACCAACACTCACAGTAACACAGTGAAAACACCACAAATGGACACCACACCAGTTTAGAAAAATAATATCTTTATCTAAACTGAACAAGACCAAAACGACAAAAATCCAACATACAGAAACTCAGTAGAATGTCTTTAAAAAGGGTTGTTGCAAAAATAAACTTGTAGATGATGATGATGAATGCGACACTTTAGTCTCAAAGTACCTGGGATGTTCAACGTAAAACAAACAAAAGGGTCGCAGAGAAGGCTATGCGTCGATTCTTCCAGCGCTCCGGTTATGATGCGACAAGATGGCGCCTCGATGCGTTGCGACGATCCGGTGCGATGCGACAAAATGGCATCTTTGTTGCGATGCGACAACGTGGAGGCGATGCGTGCATGCCCGACGGCCGTGCGGCAACTCGGTGATTTTCTGAGCCGCGAAAGGCCCTGCGACACGCTTCCCCGGTGATGCGACGACACCCTCGGTGATGGTGACACGCTTCTCCGGTGTTGCGGCGGCGATCAGCGGCGGCGCACTTCCTCAGCGATGCGACGACCCTGTGACATGCTTCTCCGGTGATGCGACAGCACCCTCTGTGGCGGCGGCACGCTTCTCCGGTATTGCGGCGGCGAACAGCAGCAGCGGCGACACGCTTCCTCGATGAACAGACAGTGGCTGCTGCGGCGGCGTCACGCTTCTCTCTCGTTGCGTCGCGCTTACAGCTCCCACCAGCAGAAAGGCCTCCCACACAGTTACAGGCCCTCCTGGCAGACTGGAACTCCCACCAAAGAAGTTCAGGGAGCTGGGGGTGAAGTCCTTTTGTGCCTGGGACTTCAGAAACAGGAGGCCAGCTCTTCTCAGGCCCTTGGAGACTTCTCTTCAGTTGGACACAGCACTCAGCAAAGTCCTTCTTCAAGCAGGGGGACACAGCACACAGCAAAGTCCCTTGGTCCTCTCCTCAGTAGAAACAGCAAACTGCAGGCCAGCCCTAGACACACTTGGGCAGTACTTCACCTCAGTCTCTTCAGCTGATCTTCGTTGGCAGGGATTCTTCTTGATCAGGAAGTAGTCTAACTTTCAGGGGTTTCAGCTCTCATATTTATACCCCAAAAGTCTTTGTTCTCTATGTGTGAGGGGTCCTGGACCCAGTCCAAACCAGTTCTGGGTGCACTCTGCCAGTGCATATCTTTTTCCTTTGTGAGTGTGGGCCAGGGCCATCAGACACACCGCAGGAGGTGAAGCCAGCATTGTGGAAGGCAGGAACAGCCCTATTCAGGCCCAGGTGCTACTCCTCCCACCACTCCAAATGCAGATAGGTCTATTCAGCCTAGTGCTGACTCACCCAGACTCCTGGAGCCACCCCAGCCCCTGTCACTATCAAACCAGACAGTCAATCCACAAATAGGCAGAGGCACACAGAAAGGTTGAACAAGAAAATAGCCACTTTCTAAAAGTGCTATTTTCAAACACAGAATTTAAAAACCATCCTTCCTAAAAGATGTGTTATTAAATTCTGAGTTCAGGGATACCATACTCCAATTTTCTACCTTGCTCCTATGGAAAGATATGCAGGTAAACATGTTACACAGCATTCCCCATTCTGTCCTATGGGCAAGATAGCCTTTCAATAGTGAAAAACGAATTTGGCAGTATTTCACTATCAGGACATGTTACCCACACTAGTACATGTCCTACCTTTCACATACACTGCACCCTGCCCAGGGGGGTACCTTGGGCCTACCACAGGGGTGTCCAATGTGTAAGAAAAGGAAAGGGTCAGGCCTGGCAAGTGGGTACACTGGCAGGTCAACATGGCAGTTAACAAACTGCGCACAGGCACTGCAGTGGCAGGCCTGAGACATCATTTTAGGGCTACTTATGTGGGTGGCACAATCAGTGCTGCAAGCCCACTAGTAGCATTTGAATTACCAGCCCTGGCACACTCAGTGCACTTTACTAGGGACCTACTGGTAAAACAAATATACCAATCATGGATAACCAATCATAATAACAATTTACACAGGGAGCACTTGCTCTTTGGCACTGATCAGCAGTGGCAAAGTACCCAAAGCATCTAAACCAGCAAAAACGAGTTCCAGCACAGTGTCAAAAATACAGGAGGTAGAGGCAAAAAGTCAGGGGAACCCCGCCAAGGATGCCAGGTCTAACAATTGTGCTAGCTGAACATGCAGTACTTAACCCACACCCTCACATCGGGTCTGGTGGCTCAGTAGACTAATGCGTCCACTGTGCCGCCTGTGTTCGACCTCATGGTTACAGGTTCAGTTCCTGGCGGGTTCCCTCAGCTTTTCATCCTTCTGAGGTTGCTAAAATGAGTACCATTCAGTTGGATAGCAAAAAGCAGTTATTCAGGGTCGCAGTGAAAGTGCCCTTTACAAATACACTTGTAAAGTTACACCAGCCAGGTGGTCACCTATTAGTGGAGTTGCCCTGTCCACCACCACAAACGCAGTATATATCATTCAGGGCCACGAGGGTCAATAGCATTAGGAGAGCTACGTTCTCACTGCCTACAGCATAATAAGCAAAAGCTTAACACGTAAAATTACATTTTTAACCAGAATGAAAATTCTGATGTATATGCATAACACTGATTGCCTACACGGTGATTCATTATTTGTACCTTGTCTTTAAAAGTCGTTTGCCAGTAAAGTAATTATATATTCCGTAGGTCAACTCCAATCTTGCCGTCACCTTGCTTGACAGCTACTCCACTATCATGAGATAACCTCGCTGCCATCAGAAGATTCTATTACAGGACCGGAGGCTTCTGATTATGCTTCTCTTTCTATTTTATTGCCACTCACAGCAGCCAATCAAAACGTTTTTGTATGCAATAAAAACTACATTTCCCATGATGCTTTATCCATACATCACTTCCTGTATGACCCTATAAGAGCCACCATGCTCATTAGCTGAGCCTCTTTCTTTGCTGCTCACAGCAGAGTTAAGTGCTCCTTGATTTACTTACATAATTATGGCATTGTTATTGCGACTTCTTATACTGAAATTATAGCGCACTCGCGCGGTGATTGAGCGATTATCGCTAGAGTTTGTTGCATGCTATTTCAGCTTATACGCTAATGTTCGGCCGATCGCAACATGTGCGAGGGCTCATGTAGTTTTTTCCAACTTCTGAAGGTGATAATTGCGGAGCTCCGCTTGGGACAGTGACTCACCAGCAGAAGCGGTGATTGGTTTTGGCATAGTTTCTGCTTCCGCGCGCTCCTCGCGCATTGCCAGAGGCCTCCCCTCATTGGCCCGGCAAATTTTCACGAGCCTAATCCGCCCGACGTGCGTAGCCCAATTGGGCTATATTTGGGCTCCTTTTGGGCTACGCACGTCGCCCGAGCCCCGAACTCCGTGAGAAGTTCATTTTCGGTCTGAACTTCAAGGAACTGCGCTACACCTGATCGGCTGAAAGAGTCATCGCCCCCCGGAGTGCGCACAGCTCCACGGGACGATTAATAGGCTCTTACGCCCTACTGGGCTGCAACAATTAGTGCATACAGCTTTGCTGAGGAGCCTGTTAAATTGTAATTAATTGGTGTGCAAGTGGGTTGGCTCCCCCCTTACCCCTCCAGGACTCGCATCCCTATTTGTTATATATATATATATATCGTTGGCTCAAATAAACGAAATGCCATGGATGACTGGGTCAGATACAAGGATGAGGAGGATACTTATTTTGAGGGACTGCAGGGGACTGTCCTTGAGGATAACATAGTTGATGCTATGGACACCTCCATCCAGAAGTCGGTCAACAGGGCAGTAGAGAGCACAGTTCCAGGTACTGTGCAACAAGCTTGGCGGCGGCGTTAAAACTCATAACACAACAGCTCGAGAGATTTGCCAATCACCACGGGTTCGGCCCGACGGATCCCCAGCTTGTTACGCCTACAGATAAGAGTAAGGCGAAGACAGGACAATGGCCCCACGCAGATGCGTTGACCTCTCTCTGCCTCAAGACCATGCAGAGGACCATGTCTATTCCACTCAGAGCGCCTCAACAGGAGGTAGGGCGAAAAGTAAACAGAAAGTATACATAGACTCAGATACCACAGATGCTAATACTACCGATGAGGAGGCTCCTCCTAAGAAAAAGTCGGAAAAGGCATCCTCTAAGGCACCTGATGTGCCGCCGATCATTCAACCCAGCTGACATGGTGCAACCTCGTTCTTCCGACTGGGCTCCTGCCCCCGAAGTCACTGACTATTTACACGAAAACCTTAGGTAGGATTTGATAAGGAAGGCCGCAATTGACTTCGGTCTGTAGGCCCCGACCGGATCTCCCGGACAAGGTAGCGGAGACTCCCAAAAAATTGCCTTGAGTCTCTCACTGCCCTCAAGAAGTTCGCAAAAGACCCTAAAAAAGGGATAGATCGCGCCTGGCGCGGCTGTCAAGATAAGCATTTCGATGTTGCGGGACCTTTGGTAAGGATCTTAGAGATGGCTCTAGTAGCTAAGGAATCTGCCTCTCCAGTAGATCCAGGCACCTTGGCTGAATGGACTCAGAGGGCGATACGCCTTCTTGGCAATGCAAACTGGGCCATATTTACCCAACAGCAAAATATCCCTTCTCATGCGCCTGGATTTCATTCTCACAGAATTAACCTCTGCGGAGCACGGTCCCCTTGCTGAGGGCAACCTTTTTGCCGAGCGCTTCGCCAAAGATGTTTCCAATATGTGGGAGCATTCACACCCCTGGGCAAGGCGCAGTCAGGAATTAAGCGCGTTTCCAACAGGGCCTTTTACAAACTCTTCAGGGGTTTCATCTAGAGTTTTCCGTACACCTTTTCAGGGCACACACTCCCGACAGTTAACGTTTTCGCAACGTGTTCTTAGTCCAGAAGAAAAGGGTGGGCATCGGTTAGTTTTGAACCTGAGAGAGTTCAATCACTTCATGATCTACACACGTTCAAGATGGGAGGCATCCATCTGCTAGCGGACTTGCTAAAAAAGGGGGATTGGATGGTCAGACTGCACCTCAAACGCGCATACTTGTCCATTCCCTTTTTCCTCCGCATCGACGCTTCCTACAGCTCCGATGGAGGAATCAATTGGTTCAAGTGTTTGACCCTTCCTTTCGGGTTTTTTCTTCAGCTCCTTGGTGCTCCACCAGGGTCCTGAAACCAGTGATAGCACATCGACGAGAGCAGGGTATTCGCATGATAATCTATCTGGACGATATTCTCATCATGGCTCACACGCCAGAGTTAGCACAAAGCATTTACGAATTACATTCTCGCTATTGCAGACTTTGGTGTTCGTGATCAACGAACCCAAATCAGCACTTTGCCCATCACAGACAATGAATTTCAAGGGTTCGTGCTAGACTCTCGGAGCACCCAGTTAAGACTACCCAAGACAAAATTGAGGGACCTCAAGAAAGAGTTGGTAGCGATCCTCAACAAACACTTAGTTCACTCAAGACAGTTGCCAGAGTAGTGGGTTTACTGGTCTCATCCATCCAAGCAATTTTTCCAGGCCCACTGAATTTCCGGGCTTTTTAACGCCTAAAGATCCAATATCTCCAATGAGATCTACCCTATACGGACCTAGTTCCGTTATCTCAGGAAGCGAGTGAGGAGATGCATTGGTGACTGAGTCATGTGGAAGCGTGGACCAGCAAAGCAATCTTCGGATAACAGCCCGAAGTTGTCATAGACTCAGGCGCCAGTCTCTGGGGCTGAGGAACACGCTGCAGAAATATCTCCACAGGAGAAAGGTGGTCCCCTCAGGAGCTATCGCTCCACATCAACTGTCTGGAACTATTAGCGGGTTCCTTTGCCATTCGAACCTTGTCTCTCAAACAGACCTCGCGTTGCATCCTTCTCAGGATGGACACTATTTCAACGATGAGGTATATCAACAAGTTGGGTGGTACGAGGTCGTCTCTACTTGTGGAGATAGCCAAGGATTTTTGGCATTACTACCTGAGTCGACAGATATCGGTAGTGGCAGAATACATACCGGGACAAACAACTGTGTAGCGAACTGGAATTCTTGGTATCTCAAAGATTACAGCGAGTGGAAACTCCCTCCGATATTATTTCAGTGGTTACAGGAAATATGGGGTTCATGTCAAATAGACCGGTTTCACATCCAGAATGACTCGTCAGATTCAAACATTTTTCAGCTGGAGACCGGAACCATTGACAAAGGCGACGGACGCCTTCCTTCAGGATTAGTCAGGGGAGCTGAACTGACGCCTTCCTTCAGGATTGGTCAAGGGGGCTGAACTCTGATTTTTTCCCCCTTTATTCTAATTCCCAGTGTGACATCTCACATTCTCAAACAGCAAGCAGAGGTCATAATAGTGACTCCTCTGTGGAGGTTGCAAGCCTGGTTCCCAATACTATTGGAGATGAGTTGCGACCTCCCCAGACGACTTCCGTGGTTGCAGTGACTTCTTCCTGGTCCACACAACGAATACCATCCGATGGCGACCTCAGGACAGTTGTCCCTGATGGCATGGGGGCTTTCCGGCAACAATGGCAATGCCGAGTTTTTTCGGACACGGCTACGGTCTTCATTAACCAGGCTTGGGCCCCTTCCACCAGGAAACACTATTCTTCAGCCTGGAAGGGCTGGGTTCGTTGGTGCGTGGAACGACTTTTGGATTCTGTGGGGGACCGAATTTATCCCAAGTTGTGAATTTCTTATCAGAAAAAGCGTCCGAGGGTTTGGCATACCGTTCCGTCAATAACTTTCGATCTGCCATTTCTGCTGGGCATTCCCAGATAGATGGCAAGCCAGTGGGTATGCACCCGGTCGTTTGTAACTTGCTAAAAGGCATCCGGGTTGCAAATCCCCCCATACCTAAGTACTCTTCATTGTGGGACATTTCGTTAGTTCTCTCCTTATTCGATAAATGGCCGAATAATGAATCATTGACCAGAAAGCAGTTGTCAGTCAAACTAGCCATGTTTGCTCTGTCTTTCCGCGTTGCTCTATCTTTCCGCGTGTCGGAGGTCCTCTGACGTCAAGGCTCTGGATATTACAGGTAGAGTATTTACTCCAGAGGGAGTTTTCTTTCACTATTACCGCTAGAACAAAAACTTTCTCTCGAAGTATTGATTATCATGCTTTCCCGTCTAATGCAAAGTTATGTGTGGTTCAATGTTTAAAGGCCCATGAAGAATGTACTAGACCAATAAGGTCAAATGGTTCAGTTCAGTTATTGATTGCCTTACAAAAACCTCATAAACCTGTGTCTGCAGCTACCATAGACAGATGGCTCGATTCAGTCATGCAAGAAGCGGGTATTGATACCCAGAGGTTTGGTGCACATTCTGTTCGGGGTGCCATGGCATCAAAGTCTTTCATGTTAGGTTCTACCATTCAAGATATTATGCGATCTGCTGATTGGTCTTCTGAGTCTATGTTTAAGCAATTTTATTATAAACCTGTGGGGGATATATCTTCAGTTGTATTTGATAAGCGTTAAACTAGCATAATCAGAAGCCTCCGGTCCTGTAATAAAATAAAAAACTTAGCTAGCATTCGCGCCAAGAATTTTCAATTCTATTAAGAACACGGAGGCGAGGATTATATCACCCGGTTATATTACAATGTTTGTAATGTTTGCCCACCCGTATATATTTATGTTCTGTTTTTAGCAGAAATTACGGGTTTCCTGTGTTTCATTACTTTCAGGTTCTGAAAAGAAGATGGAATAGAAGTACTTCTGGTTAAGAAGATATCTACGTTCCAGTTGGTTCTGTTTTTCTCCACGTTGGAGGCTGTTTGATTGGACTTGAATTAATGTTATTGGACTAAACTGTTCGAGCAAAGAAAGAGGCTCAGCTAATGGGCATGGTGGCTCTTATAGGGTCATACAGGAAGTGATGTATGGATAAAGCGTCATGGGAAATGTAGTTTTTATTGCATACAAAAACGTTTTGATTGGCTGCTGTGAGTGGCAATAAAATAGAAAGAGAAGCATAATCCTCGCCTCCGTGTCCTTAATAGAATTGAAAATTCTTGGCGCGAATGCTAGCTAATTTTTTATTCCTCTATTACTAACTCAGAGACTTTTAGAATCACGCTCACTGGCACACGCTCACACAAATTTTGCTGCACCAATTAGACAAAAGGTGAACTAGCCTTGGTACCCCAGCAATTGAAATTTGTGGTGCTCTTGTCTTTCAGAGTGCATGACCTGTTTAACGGGCAATAACTGAAATTGTCATTTCCACAAGCTTGCGTAAACACCATGTTTCAAGTACAGACTAACATTTTAGATTTTTTGAGTGTATAAAGTTAATGCTGCATTCATTTACATTGTTGTTACTGATAGAGCGAAATGTTCTTGTGAATTGTAGGGGTGCATCATAATCACTGATAGGCCGCACCCATATGTATTCAGACATATATTCGTTTATATTCCATTGTATACCCATGCATGTTTAGTAAAGAATGAGGAGTTCACTGAGACAAAGTGAACTCGGCAGTATAATGGTGCTAGGATAATGATGTAATGTAATGCTTATTGAATTGTGTGAACATAATGCATAGAGAAATTAGTTCGTGGATGTAATGTAATTGCAGTAGTTTAAACGTGCACCATATTAAAGTTGCACATGTAATTCATTTTTGCATGTGAAGTGTAATGAAAATGCTCATAGGGAAAAGTAAGATGTGTGTTTAAAAGTCATATGTAAAGGCCTGACTACATATATGCTTAGGGAAGGCCTGGTTTATTCTTATGTTAGCTTATTTTGTAGGCAGAGAAAGGTTTCTCTTGGTAAGGCTCTCTGGGCACAAACGGTAGATTTAATTTGCACAGTAGAAGGTTTCTGTTGAAAGTATCTTTTGTTGCAGGTGCAAGGACACATGTCTCGTTAGTAAGACTAACTCTTTGTTTTCAAAAGCTAGAGAGAGGGGAGGCATGGTACGGGGAGTTAGATGGAATGTAGGGATGATACTTTCAGCGGAGAAGGTGCCTGGGACTCAAGGTCAACGCAACCGTCCAGGATGAAGTCACCGTTTCAGTGGAAAAGCACAAGAAAGAAGACCTGGCCAAGGAGGCGTGACAAAGGCGTGTACAATTGTATTAGGGATAGTGCCCTGAGGGAGGAGGCCAGAGAAGAGGTAGGGGAGACCTGAGAGAAGGTCAGAGCTGAGCTTAGGTATTATGTGATTGCACTTCTTAGGAAGTCTTCACAGCTGACACCTTTTATTCTTTCTTGCCTGGGAAAATCGTTATGCAGGGATGCCACTTAGCGTTAGTGTAGGGACAGCAATTGATTTTAAGCTTGTTTAGGCCAATGAAGAGCAACTTAGAAATAGGAGCAATCATAGTCTGGTTGATCCTTCTAGAACTTTCTATTCTCCTTATCCTGAGTCGGATGAGATTCTTGCGTAGATTATTATTTGTATTAGTGCCCATCTATTTCTTTAACCTCGTGTTGAGGTGCTTGCACGTTCAGTTATTTTTGGCGATAATAAATTCTCAAACTTGAATTCGGAGTCAGTGGTCCTTTCAGACAAAATGAATGTTGATATCTAATCAAATGAGATTCTCTCCTTTACACTATTCAACAGGTAAAAAGATCTTGGCGGCCAGAAGGTTCTTATAGATAATTAGATAAGAATCGGCGTTATCATTACTACGTCTGTCTACCATAACAAAAGTAGCATGTGTTCTGAGATCGTCACCCACCCATTAGTTCTCAATTTACCGTGACTTTAAACGTCGGCTATCATGCAATGAATCCAAAGCCAACTCTTGCAAGGTTATATGGGTGCTGAACCGAAAAGGAGACTGATCCTATATAGCCACATATTACGAACATTAAAAAACGAACGGATTATGTTGCATGAAATTTATTTAGTACCTAAGCTAATCATCTGTCCACTACTTACACTGAACCTCCGTGAATTCAGCCTAAGCTCCGTGGCCCATTGTTGATCGTTTAACGGATGTCATTTGTCCGTGAATTCAACCCTTCCAGCTCGTATTAACCAATCCCACAAGTGAACATATTCTAGGAAATCCTTTGGGAGTCGGCAGTGCTGCTAACGTGTCAGGTGACCCAAGATTGGAGTTCTGACAGCACCTCAGCCAATCCCAGTGCACAGCTCAGAATTCCAAAGTGCTGTGAAGTTGCACATGCGGTTGAACTGAGCTGTTCCCCTGGATATCGGAGGGTGTTTCCCAGTTTGCAGCACTCCCGCGCGAGACAAATTAGTTACGACAGACTGGGCAATTATGCCCTTTCTAGTTTGCTGTCGGCAGTTCCGGATGGAGGGAGGGGGTCGGAGTATACCATAGTAGCTTGGAGCAGGGCTGACTCCAGGTGGCGAATTCAGCGGTAGATGGCCAACAAAAATATTCTCTAAGTGAAATCGCCTGGGCATCAACCAAGCACCCAGGGGAGGGACTTTGGTGAGCAGTCCACCAATAGGAGCCTAGCATTTTTGATTGGCACATTAGAGAGCGAGTGGCAGTCGATGAGCTTGGTTAAAACCCTTATTGTAGCTACAGGAAGTCTTGCAGAATAGTGCATGCGCGCTGACTCTAAGCTCAACCTAAAAATGAAATCCCTGGCTTCTAGTGGGCTTTCTGTCCTCCAAAGAAGGGACAGATTGTGGGTAATTGCCCCATCTGCCCCTGGGGGCAGAAATACTGTGTAACGATTTTTATGGGGGAGGGGGCATGGCACTGGCCATGCTGGGCTGCCCCTACCCCTACAATTACAACAACAACAAAGTAATACCTAGTCTCTAGTGGGCTTAATGCTACAGAGGGGGCATATGGAGATAGTTTCCCCCATCTTCCCCCCAGGAGGGGGCAGAAAGACTGTTTTCTAATTTTTATGGGTGTGGGGGCATTGTCATGCTGGACAGCCCACACTTCTACAAATATATATTAAAGAACTCCCTGGTGTCTAGTGGGCTTTCTGCCCCCAGGGGGGCAGGTGGGGGTAATTCCCCTCATCTACCCTCCAGGGGAGGCAGAAAGACTGTTTCCAAATTTTTATGGGGTGGGGGCACTGTCATGCCCATGCTGGGAAGCCCAACCCCTACAAATATGTATATCTCTGGTGTTTAGTGGACTCTCTGCCCCCCGGGGGGAGGGTAATTGCTCCCATCCACCCCCACCCCCCCTGGGGAGGCAACAATACTAAAGGTTCCCTTCTGGTGCCTTTGCCCTTGTCTAAGTCCTTGGGGACTACAAGGTGGACCCTGGCTTGGGGATCGCCCTCCTGTGGCAATCCCCAAGCAGGGATCTGCTGGGAAATGGGTACCAATGATACCTCTCCCGTCTGAATCGGTTCTTGGGAGGCTGAGATAGCCCTCCGAGCACCGATGCAGTGAAAGTGAAATGAACTGATCGGCTCATTTCACTTTTTCATTTTCCTTGTAATTACATCAGCTCGTCATTTCAATGAAAAAGCTAATATAGCCTCAGGTGCAGGGGAACATCTTCCCCAGACCCGAGGCTAATTTGAGTAAAAGATAATCACTCTGGTGCCCATACCAGAGGTATTTCATGCCTCTGGTTTGAGGACGGCAAGGAGCCGTTCTCAGCACATGAGGACTGGTGCAGAGGACAGTTTAGAGCCGTCCTCCCCACCGAAGTAGTTCAATTCCTCCATTTGATGACAGGGTGAAGCTAAAAGTGAAAGATGAGAGTAATCTAAGCCGGTCAGGGTGCCCAGCTGAATCGTTTCTCTGTGCCTTAGTGTTGTGCTCCTGGTATAGCACATGTGCTGAACCTTTGCATCATGCATGTTGTTAACAACCCCCCACACACCCTCCCTCTGTCTTCCTATATAGCTCTACAAATACTCACTTCCCCAACTATGGAAGAATCTTTGAATACCTCCCCTTGCCCAAATAATGATTTTCTTAAGGCCTTATTACAAGTACGGTGGTCCATAGGACCAGCGTACCCGCGGTGGCGGTCTGACCACCACCACACTGTGGGCTGGGTGGGGAGGGCCGGGACGCAGTATTATGAGTGTGGAGGTAGGTTCACCACAGGACTGCTGCATCCATTGGGGATCCAGGATCCCTCAGTGGTCGCACAAAGGTTAGGGAGTTGCAACATGCTGGCATTGCCACTGCGGCACTGCAGAACATATTACCAGTTACCTGTCCGCTGCCCCTTTCATTGCGGTGAGCCTGCCAAGAAAAAGGTGGTGGAGAGCCACCAAAGAGGCACCTAACAGGGCCCCCTGCTGCTCCTGGGCCTTGGGGTGCTTGTGGGGGGGGATATGTTGTGCTGCCCTGGATTTGCACCCTCAGTTCCTGCATAGTGTGACATGCATGCCACACTATGCAGGAACATGCAGTCTGCGATCTCATGGTGGCGGGCTGCATGTTAGGCTCTTCTATGAGCCTAACAGCCCACCGCCAGGTGCACCACAGCTTTGGCGGTCGTCCAGCAGATGGTGTGGTGGCGGCGCTTCTGGAGGACAACCAAAGTCATAATAAGGCCCTTAGGTTCGCCCAAGTCCCTCACATATCTATCCTCACGAAACATATGTCGTCCTGTCCCTAGTACCTCCAAAGCGTAAACTTATAAATATATGTGGGGTGTGTCTGAAGTCATCTTTAGCTTTTCCACTAGTCTTGCATAATTTGTGTGCTTAATCTAGTTTCCAATCAAGTGCATAATGTGGAGGTTGTTTGTGGAGTAGAATCCAGATGTCACTCCACTCAAATTTTTCCTTGGGTGAATATAATGTACCATGGGTTTGCGGTTGAGTACTATCTGGGACCTCCCATTGGGGGTCAACAAGGCTTGTGTTAACTGAGTGCATCTCCAGTGTTGGGAGGTGGGAATGCAAAAATCCTGTTGCAGTACAGTGAAAGGTTTCAGGTAGTCGCGGGCAATGATATCGTCAATCAAAAAACAACAAGGAAACAGCGAACCTATACAAAAACTCCCCGGTTTTTGTGATGCACCTGCCACCCCTTGTTTCCCTCCCAATAATTAGTATCCAACGTAGAGCCTTATACTCTCATTGTGTGCAACTCCGCTGCCCCTGCCGTTCCTCTAGGGGCGGTTAGAAGAACCAAAATACAGATATAACAACTGCAGGTTGCACCACTTTGCAAAAAGGTCCATATAAAGTAAATACAAGTACGAATGTCCGTCCAGTATTTGAAATGACAATGGAATCTTTATTCTTCTTTACAATGATGTCAAATAAAACAGCCACAACAGCCAACGCGTTTCGCTTCTTTCCCAAGAACTTCATCAGGGCTGTAAGATAACATTTAAAAATATAAAATTTGTTTTAATACGATGCATATTACTAAATTTATAATACATTACAGACATCTAATAAACAAACAACATAAAAACATAAAAACATGTGAAAGAATTTACCTAAGCCCAATATTGACAAGGCTCTGATATAAAACCTATTACCTCACATTTGACAAATTATTTTTTTTCGAAAGAAAGAATATTAACATCATTCACTTGTATCGTCTATCCGTCATTAACCCAAATTTCCTGAATATATTTTAGCAAAGATGATAATTTATACAATACAAATTTAAAACCACCAGTGTAAACAACAAAAAACATTCGAGAGAGCATTCCCCATATTTCTCTATTATCAAACATAAATTCAATCTGAAACCAAGAACTACATCCTATAATAATTGGCACATTTTTTATCAAGCCCCCCTTTCTATTAAGGATAAAACACCTACCAAAATATATTAAGTGGTTCCAAAGAGTTGACCAAGCAATTGTATATCAAGTTTTCAAGTGTACTCCACTGGCCAATCACCATAGACCACCAATTTTTCTTTTTAGTTATAGGGTACTACAGGCAACGACTACATAAGTCGTAATAATGCCTGCAAGAGATGTTTGAAAAGACAAGAATATATTTTCAAATGATGAACAGGACTACCTGCATATTCTCAAACACTGAAAATGTCCAATATGGAAGACCACTCGCTTACCTAATAGTTGAACTGCAACCGACCCAAATCCGGCTCGGAGGCTCTAATATATAAAAAGGCTGATGTGCCTGCAATATAATTTACTGATACCATGAGAAGCCAGTCATAGTATAATATAATGTTCAAGTTTTGATGAAAAAAGTACAATACACAAAAATGACTTCTTAGTTAAATTAAAATTGAAGATAGCAATATCAATTAAAAACAACTATAGTCCCCTGGAGAGAAAATAAAGATCTCTATCTAGATCTAAAGCCAAGACAATCACATTTATATAGTGCCTTATAATGGTTCAAACAGACATTTCCAGTCGTCCCACACCCGCCCAAGAGGAACTACGAAGCCCCTTAAAGACGTCACATGTAGTACATCGTTTCGATCAAATGCTCATTGTGAATGATACCTTGAAATAATCCCAAGAGCCATTCACAATCATCCCTCACTGTATTTTCAAAAAGGGAAATACATTACACCACACCCCATTTTCTCAAGAAGAGTGTAGTGAACAGTGTATCCTGAAATAGTCCTAAGCACCATTCACAATCATCCCCCACTGTATTTTCAAAAGGGAAAAACACTTACAACAACCCCGTATATTAACAAAAGTGTAGAGAGCGGTGTTTCCACAGCCCACCTTCACTAGGCGAAAACATCTATATATAACCCACCTATTTAAAACAGGAAGGAAGTAACTATTGGGTCGGTTGCAGTTCAACTATTAGGTAAGCGAGTGGTCTTCCATATTGGACATTTTCAGTGTTTGAGAAAATGCAGGTAGTCCTGTTCATCATTTGAAAATATATTCTTGTCTTTTCAAACATCTCTTGCAGGCATTATTACGACTTATGTAGTCGTTGCCTGTAGTACCCTATAACTAAAAAGAAAAATTGGTGGTCTATGGTGATTGGCCAGTGGAGTACACTTGAAAACTTGATATACAATTGCTTGGTCAACTCTTTGGAACCACTTAATATATTTTGGTAGGTGTTTTATCCTTAATAGAAAGGGGGGCTTGATAAAAAATTTGCCAATTATTATAGGATGTAGTTCTTGGTTTCAGATTGAATTTATGTTTGATAATAGAGAAATATGGGGAATGCTCTCTCGAATGTTTTTTGTTGTTTACACTGGTGGTTTTAAATTTGTATTGTATAAATTATCATCTTTGCTAAAATATATTCAGGAAATTTGGGTTAATGACGGATAGACGATACAAGTGAATGATGTTAATATTCTTTCTTTCGAAAAAAATAATTTGTCAAATGTGAGGTAATAGGTTTTATATCAGAGCCTTGTCAATATTGGGCTTAGGTAAATTCTTTCACATGTTTTTATGTTTTTATGTTGTTTGTTTATTAGATGTCTGTAATGTATTATAAATGTAGTAATATGCATCGTATTAAAACAAATTTTATATTTTTAAATGTTATCTTACAGCCCTGATGAAGTTCTTGGGAAAGAACGAAACGCGTTGGCTGTTGTGGCTGTTTTATTTGACATCATTGTAAAGAAGAATAAAGATTCCATTGTCATTTCAAATACTGGACGGACATTCGTACTTGTATTTACTTTATATGGACCTTTTTGCAAAGTGGTGCAACCTGCAGTTGTTATATCAATGATATCGTCAATGTATCGTATTTTACAAGTTTTCCAGAGTGACCAACTAATTTCTTCTCCCTCCGCTGTGATTGCGGAGTTGCACCGTAGCGGGGCTTTGGAGTGCAGGTGGTCAGATATTTTCAGCATATTGCAAGGTAAATATGATAGGTTAGAGAGAGGAGTGATCAGAGGTCATGAAGTATAATAGTTAGCTAGATCCCTATTCATGGTTAAAATAAGATGTTCCATGACGACCCAAAAGCTAGCTGTTGTGCCGGCCAGCAGCTTTCTATATGTGGAGCCTGAGATCCCCCTTTTCCGTGGGTGCAAACAGTTTGGCCCCTTTTATTGTTGGCATGTCTGGTCCCAATATAAAATGAGACCTGGAACGGATATGTCTTTAAAAATGAATTGTGGCACTGTAAAGGGCAACATACCAAACACATAATTGAATTTAGGCACTATATTCATCTTGACGACTTGAACTTTCCTCCACAGTGATATACTCAGGTGGGACCTCTTTTAAAACTCTTGTTTCATCCTTTTAATGATCAATCGACTATCATGGACTGTTAGAAATGGGGTTCTCTAGTTGGCAGAGGTAGGTGCCTTTGTCCAAGTAGGGGCCCTTGCTTCTAGTTAGGGTAAGGGGGATACACTCCTAAAATAACCCCTGCTCACCCCATTGGTAGCTTGGCACGAGCAGACAGGCTTATCTCAGAGGCAGTGTGTAAAGCATTTGTGAACACATACAGTAACACAGTGAAAACACAACAAATGGACACCACACCAGTTTAGAAAAATAAGTAATCTTTATCTAAACTTAAAACAAGACCAAACGATAAAAATCCACAATACAGTAATCAAAATATCCTTAAAAATAGGTTATTCACTTAAATGCAGTCTCTAGCAACAAATAACTCCACTTTGAGTTATTACGAAGTTGTGACAGACGAAATCCCAAAGTACGGCGCCGACCGCGAGGTGCGCGGCGTCGGGCCCAGAGTCAAACAGACCCACAAAGAACAGTACCTTGGAAAAGTGATGAAAAACAAAGACGGCTCACGGTGTCAGGCAGGTGTGGCTTCTTTGGCACTGCGCGGCGTCGGTTCCTTACAACCCCAGAGGAGGTGTAGACTCTGTACACAATAGTTGTACCTCGGCACTCTTAAATTTCATATTTCCATTCATGTATGGTAGAACATATCTCCTGATCCAAAGTCAATGTAGCAACTCACAGGCAAAAATCAATTTGAAAAAGTCAATTATGCAAAAAAAGTAACTCCTATTTATTTCTTATTGACAATGTTTCATTCTAAAAGTAGTATTCAAATATACAGTGTACAAATAGACCAATAACAAAAATTATTTCATATCCTGTGATACTGTTTATCACAAGATAACTGTGATGGCTGCCATCTTCATACACTAACTAAGAAAGTTCAAGAATGGGACCTCTACGTGTTGAACTATAAACAGTTTCACAGGATATGAAATAATTTTTGTTATTGGTCTATTTGTACACTGTATATTTGAATACTACTTTTAGAATGAAACATTGTCAATAAGAAATAAATAGGAGTTACTTTTTTTGCATAATTGACTATTTCAAATTGATTTTTTCCTGTGAGTTGCTACATTGACTTTGGATCAGGAGATATGTTCTACCATACATGAATGGAAATATGAAATTTAAGAGTGCCGAGGTACAACTATTGTGTATAGTCTAACAGGGGAATTCTTTTGAACTTCCCAGTGGTGACATCCGTAGTAGTGGGGTGTCGTTTTCCGGTTACCTTGAGAGGCACCATTATTGATGAGCTTCTAGAGAATAAACCATTTATATCTTTTAGAATTGATGTGCTACCTTATATACTACCACTACCTCCTGTAAATATTGTGAGGTGTAGACTCTGTTCCTGACTGCAGTGCAGGGGAGGTGAGACGACTGTTCCTTACTGTGTCGGGGAGGTGATGTCACGATGGCGCCGAAACCACTGTTCCTTACGATGTCGCGATGTCAATGGATTCGTGGAGTCACCCACGTCAAGGATCAGCTCCGCGATGATGAAGTCGGCTTCGGAGTCGATGCGGCACAACAGCAGGCGTTGGGCCCACGTCACAAGTCGGAGCAGCGCACACGGCTTCGGGCAGGTTACGGCGTAGATCGCTGGCATCGATGTGGCACGGCGGCCGGGTTGGGGTCTACTCCGCAAGTCGGAGCAGCGCTCACGGCTTCGGCGCAGATTACGGCGTCGCTCGCCGGCGTGGGTGTTGCAATTTCCTTCTGTAGCAGCTAAAACAGCGGTTCTAGATGCAGGCAGACAGAAGGGGTGAAGTCTTTGTGTTCCTGAGACTTCAGAACAGGAGGCAAGCTCAGTTTCAAGTCCTTGGAGATCTTTTCTTCAAGCAGGTGACAAAGCAAAACAGCAAAGTCCTTCTTCTCCTTTCCTTGGCAGCAAGCAGCCACTGCAGGCCAACTCCAGACAGCAAACAGGCACAGGGGCAGTATTTCTCCTCAGCTTATCCGGCTCTTCTCCTTGGCAAAGGTTTCCTCTTGATGTCCCAGAAGTGATCTAAAGTTCTGGGGTCTGGGCCCCAATATTTATACCACAAAATCCTTTGTTCTCTGAAGGCAGAGAGTGTCTGTACCCAGCCAAAACCAGTTTTGTCTTCCCTGGTGCAGCTTCCTGGCAGGAGGTGGAGACAGCATTGTTGAAGGCAGACCAGGCCCATTCAGGTAAAAAGGAAATCTCCTCCCCCTACTCCAAATGCAACCCAGGTCTATTCAGCCCAGCCCTGATTCATCAGACTTCTGGAGCCACAGCCCTCTCCAGCCCCCTGTCATCCAAAAGCCAGACATGCAATACACAAACCTAGCAGAGGCACAATGGATGGTTAGGCAAGAAAATACCCACTTTCTAAAAGTGGTATTTTCAAACACAGAATGTAAAAATCACCCTCACTAAAAGATGCATCTTAACATTCTGAGTTCAGGCATACTAAACTTTATTTTCCTATTTTGTTCCTGGGGTCAGTTATGTTTATAAGATGTTATAAACTAACTCCCCATTCTGGCCTATGGGAACAGATAGCCTTGCAATAGTGAAAAACGAAATTGGCAGTATTTCACTATCAGGACATGCCACACATATCAGGGCATGTCCTACCTTTCACATACAATGCACCCTACCTTGGGGGTGACTAATATGTAGAAAAGGGAAGGTTTAGGGACTGGCAAGTGTGTGCACTTGCCAAGTCGACATGGCAGTCCCAGACTGCACACAGGCTCTGCAATGGCAGGCCTGAGCCACATTTTACAAGCTGCTTCTGTGGGTGGCACAATCAGTGCTGCAAGCCCACCAGCAGCATTTGATTTACAGACCCTCGGCACACATGGTGCACCGTACTAGGGTCTGACTAGTAAATCAAATAGCCAATCATGGAATCACTAATCCATAACAACAATTTACAAAGGGAGCACTTGCACTTTGGAACTGAACAGCAGTGGCAAAGTGCCCAAAGCATCTGGACCAGCAAAAACACAGGAGGCAACAGCAGAAAAAATGGAAGGGAGACCCACGCCAATGGTGCCAGGTCTAACACGTGTCCCCTCCAGCTGAAATGTGGGGAGAACTACCCACCCTCTTGGAGTTCTCTTCACTAAGGCGGAAAAACCTGGACAGACCATCAGCATTGGCATGTTCTGTACCAGGGCGGTGTTCCACCGTAAAGTTCATCCCCTGTAGGGAAATGGACCACCTCAACAGCTTTGGACTCTCACCCCTCATCTGCATCAACCATCTGAGGGGCCTGTGGTCTGTCTGAACCCGGAAGTGAGTCCCAAACAAGTATGGTCTCAGCTTCTTCAGCGCCCAGACCACAGCAAATGCCTCACGCTCAATCGCACTCCACCTCTGTTCCCATGGAAGTAACCTCCTACTAATGAAGGCTACAGGTTGGTCTAGAGCTAAATGTGGCAAGGCACTGTGCGCAATATTCTCAATAATCCCCCCTGTCACATATAGAAATATCAGATTGTGTGCTCCAAGGAAGTGGGCAGTCACTCATACCCACAAAAACGGACCAGTAAAAACAGGTCCTACAGCAAAAAAACAAGTTATCCTGAGCACTACTTTTTGTGTATTAGCGAAATCAAAGTCCAATCCGTCTTCTTCCAATTTCGTTGTTTATTCTTGAGATAGAGATATTTTCATCATAGGTCAATATCCATTCTTCCTTTACACGTCACAATTTTCTTCAAAGTAACAACAATAGCAAACACGTGTTTCGTCAGATATGATGCGTCCGCATCTCTGACTTCATCAGGGCTACAGAGTCATAATCTCCTTAAGTGTGAAAACATGTCCACACTATAGACATACATTAATAATTACATCAGTGCTTCTGATGTAATTAATAATTACATCGGTGCTCACTGATGTAATTATTAATGTATGTCTATAGTGTGACATGTTTTCACACTTAAGGAGACTATGAGTGTTTTTCTGCAACCTGTTGTAAATAAGAAAAACAATCTTTTCTATTTAATATTTAATGCATTTTATTCAATTCCCTCTTTCAGTGGTATGTACAATATTTAGGTGATTCATATGACATATTTGTGTTATGATATTCGAGTATATTCACTCTGAGATCGCTGAACACATGGGTGACATGGTGGAGGTGATCGTTTTTAACATTTCGAGTGTGACTTAGACATTTGTTGTTTATAATTTCTCTGTAGCCCTGATGAAGTCAGAGATGCGGACGCATCATATCTGACAAAACACGTGTTGGCTATTGTTGTTACTTTGAAGAAAATTGTGATGTGTAAAGGAAGAATGGATATTGACCTATGATGAAAATATCTCTATCTCAAGAATAAACAACGAAATTGGAAGAAGACGGATTGGACTTTGATTTCGCTAATACACAAAAAGTAGTGCTCAGGATAACTTGTTTTTTACAGGTTGGTCTAGGCCCTCTTCTCATTTAGCTGTGAGAGCACAGCCCCCACACCATGCTCTGAAGCATCTGTCTGAACAATGAATTCTCTTGAGAAGTTGGGTGCCTTAAGCACGGGCGCTGTGCACATGGCAGATTTCAGGGCATTAAAAGCCTTCTGGCAGGGGTCAGTCCAGTTCACTTTCATGGGTTGCTTTCTGGAAGTCAGCTCTGTCAAGGGGGCAACAATGGTGCCATACCCCTTGACAAATCTCCTGTAATACCCGGTGAGTCCTAAAAAGGCCCTCACCTCTGTCTGAGTCTTGGGGGGTTCCCAAGCCAGAATGGTATCAATCTTTGGCTGTAGGGGCGCCACCTGGCCGCTCCCTACCTGGTGTCCCAAGTACACCACAGAACCCTGCCCGATCTGGCACTTACTCGCCTTGATCGTGAGGCCTGCCCTCCGCAGCGCCTTCAACACTTCCCAGAGGTGGTGCAGATGTTCCTCCCAAGTAGCACTGAACACTGCGATGTCATCCAGGTAGGCGGCACTGAAATCGTCCAGTCCAGCCAACACCTGGTTGACCAACCTCTGAAAGGTGGCAGGGGCATTCTTCATCCCAAAGAGCATCACCCAGAATTGGTAGTGCCCATCTGGTGTGGAGAATTCTGACCTCTCTCTTGCCCCATCAGTTAAGGTGATCTGCCAGTACCCAGACGTTAAGTCAAACGTACTGAGGTACCTGGCAGCCCCCAACCGATCGATGAGCTCATCAGCTCTGGGGATGGGGTGCGCGTCAGTCCTGGTGACTGAATTGAGCCCTCGGTAGTCCACACAGAACCAGAGTTCTGGTGTGGCACTGGGTGTGGCAGCCTTCAGGACCAAGATCACTGGGCTGGCCCAAGGGCTGTCTGAGGGCTCAATCACCCCTAGCGCTAACATCTTGGAGACCTCCTCCTTGATGCAAGGTCTGACCCTGTCAGTCACTCTGTAAGTTTTATGTTTTACGGGAGGACTGTCCCCAGTGTCCACATCATGGACGCACCACTGAGTGACACCGGGGGTCAGGGAGAACAGGTCAGGAAACTGTCCCAACAGTTGGCGACAGTCACTCTGCTGCTCAGGGGTCAGGGAGTTGGAGAGGTTCACACCATCCACTGACCCATCTTGCTCTTTTGCAGACAGGAGGTCAGGAAGAGGCTCAGTCTCCTCTTCCAGCCCAGCATCTGTTGCTAGGAGCATGCCCACTTCGGACCTCTCCAAGTGGGGCTTCAGGTGGTTCACATGTAGGACCCGCAAAGGGTTCCTAGGAGACTGCAAGTCCACTAAGTAGGTGACGTTGCTCTTGCGCTCCACCACCTCAAATGGTCCGGTTCACTTATCCTAGAGCGCACAAAGCTCCACTGGGGCCATGACCCAAATTTTTGTCCAGGCTGAAACTCGATCAGAGTGGCATTCTGATCATACCAACGTTTCATCTCCTCCTGGCTGGCTTTCAGATTCGCCTGAGCGAGTTGTCTGAAGCGCTTAGTCTGGTTTCTGAAGGCCAGCATGTAGCTATATACATCCTGGTGAGGTTTACTGGGAGCTTTCTCCCAGCCTTCTTTCACCAGACTCAGAGGTCTTCTTACAGGATGGCCGTACAGTAGTTCAAAGGGACTGAACCCTAAGGACTTCTGGGGCACCTCTCTGTAAGAAAACAGAAGGCATGGCAAGAGGACGTCCCACTTACATCTCATGGGTTCACCAAGACCCATAATCATGCCTTTAAGGGTCTGGTTGAATCTCTCAACAAGCCCATTTCCTTGGGGGTGGTAAGGAGTGGTGAACTTATAAGTTACAACGCACTCCTGCCACAGGGACTTCATATACTTCGATATGAAGTTGGTACCACGGTCGGACACCACCTCTCTGGGGAACCCCACATGGGAGAAAATCCCCATTAATGCACGACCCACCACGGGGGCAGTCACAGTCTGGAGAGGGATGGCTTCCGGGTACCGGGTTGCATGGTCCACCAAAACCAGGATAAACCTGTTGCCCATGGCTGTCTTGGGATCCAGAGGCCCCACAATGTCAATGCCCACCCTTTCAAAGGGGGTGCTGACCACAGGGAAAGGTTGGAGAGGAGCCTTACACTTCCTCCCACTCTTACCACTTGCCTGGCAAGTCTGGCAAGACCTACAGTAAGCATCAGAATGCTTGCGTATTTGGGGCCAGTAAAAGTGGGTGACAAGCCTTTCAAAGGTCTTGTCTTGCCCCAAATGTCCTGCTAAAGGCCCATCATGAGCCAGACCCAGTAGGAAGGCTCTGAAGCGCTGGGGTACCCCCAGCACATGGGCTGACCCAGGCTCAGCAACCTTAGGCTCGCTATACAGGAGACCATTTTCCCAGTATATCCAATGTGATCCGGACTGATCACCTGCTGCCTGGTTTGCAGCCTGCTGCCGCAAACCAATGAGAGAAGGGCACGTCTGCTGCTCCTGGCAGAACTCCTTCCTGGTGGGCCCTCCTTCTTGCTGCTAATGGGTCAGCTCAGGCAGGTCCCCCAGTTCAGCCACTTCTTCCCCTGTAGGCTCCAGGGCATCCCCCTCAGGGTCTACCTCCTCCTGGACCGTGGGAACTTCGGGGGCCGGTTTCCTGCGCCCCCTGCCTCTTCTCTTCCCGGCAGGCACCTGGGCCACTCTTTCAGGCTCCAGGTCCTCTTGAATGCCCTTACCTGATGCCATTGACCGAGCGGTCACACATGCCCACTCAGGCAGACTTAACATCTCCAAATGAGACCTCCGCTCCACCTTCGCCTAAGGGGAGCTCTCCAAATCATTGCCTAGCAGACAGTCAACAGGCATGGCTGGCCTCACAGCTACTCTCAAGGTACCTGAAACCCCCCCACCCACACTCAAAGGGAACCTGTGCCACTTTGCAGAGGCACTCTGAGTTGTCAGCAGCAACTACAGGGTAGAATGTGTTGGGGACCACCTGCGCTTCAGACACCAGCCGACAACTGACAGCTGTCACACTGGCTCCGGTGTCTCTCAGAGCCTCCACACTATGGCCATTGATGGTCACCCACTGCCTGTACTGTTTAGTGTTATCAGGCAGATGAGTCCTAGGGACCATCTCACTGTCTCCTAAAGAGACCAGGGACATCTCTGCCGGACCCCACCCACCTTGGGCACCCATCTCCTCCCCCAAGGCTACACTAGCCATTTCCTGGGTCGGTGCACCAGTGGGTGCAGTGGTCACTGTATTGGGACACTTGGAACTTCCTTGGAAGTGACCCACCTGTCCACAGCTAAAACAGGTCTTGGGACCCTTTCTGCACAGGCTTACCTGGCGGGACCCATGGTCTTTTGTCAGTGGGAGGCTGGGAACCCTTACCTTGGTTCCCTTGGGGATTACTTTGGGGCCCTTTCTGGAACTCCTTTTGTTTACCCTTGTCCCCCCCACTCTATTGCTGGGAACCCTGCCCACCTTTGTCGGAGTCTCCCACAAGACCCTTGTGGACCCTGGTACTGACCCAGCGGTCCGCCTCCACAGCAAGCTTCCTGGGATCAGTCAGCTTACTGTCAATCAGGTGCTGGTGTAGCTCTGGAAAACAACTACTGGACAAGTGCTCCCATGCAATCAAATCATAGAGCGCCTGAAAATCATTTGCTTTGCTACCCTTCACCCAACCATCCAATGCTCTGCAAAAAAAAGACACTTATTCCACCCAGGTGCTAGACTCCAGCTTCTTGCAATTCCTAAACTTTTGTCTATAAAGCTCTGGGGTCAACCCATACCTGGTTACTAAGGCTTCGTTCATGGGGGCATAGGACATCTGATCCTCAGTGGGCAGAGCTAGTAAGGTTTCCCTTCCTTCACCCATAAAGCGGCCCCACAACCCCGCTCCCCAATCTCTCTCAGGGACCCGGTGGGACTTCATCGCTACCTCATAGGCCTTAAACCACTGCCCAATGTCCTCATGCTTCATAAAATCCTTAATGACATTCTTGGGAATATATACTTTTCCTTCTACAGGCACTGATGGTGTGCTGCCACCAGAGGGAGCGATCTCTAAGCTCTTTGCTTTCACATCTAGCTCCCTCAACACTCTCTCATGCTCTAAAAGCATTTTCTTTCCTTCCATGGCCAATTTCTTGCTCTCTAACTCCAACCTCTTATTCTCTAAGTCACCCTGGCTCTCCAGTTTGAGCTTAGCAAGCTCCATCTCATGCACTTGGCTTTTCTCCCTGTCCTCCAACTCTTCTGGAGACAGACCCCTTGAAGACACACTGCTGCCTTCCCTGGGAGGCACTCCCCCTCCAGTTAGGCCCACTAACCCATCCTGCTGCCCTCCTAAATTCTCCCCCTCCACCATAGGATCCTCGGTCTGCCCACTGGTATTCCTTGCTTACAACCAGGCCATCAGCGCCTTTTGGAACTCCTCCTTCCTGGTGAGGCCTCTCACGGAGATTTTAAATTATTTGCAGATGGTTTTAAGTTGTAGGTATCAACCCTCTCTTCTTCAAATTCAATATCCACAGATGCAATGGATCCTTGTTTACTCATGGTGAAAATTGGCAGTTCTCAAGATGCAAAAATTCCCAAAAAGAACTTCTTCAAAAAAGTATGTGGTTGCGTAATGGTCTGCACTCACTAGTAGTGTACACCAATCACTGTATGTAAATCACAAATGTAATTCCAGGATCCTCACAGCTGAAGACCAATTTTAGAAATGGGGGTCTCTAGTTGGCAGAGGTAGGTACCTTTGTCCAAGTAGGGGCCCTTGCTTCTAGTCAGGGTAAGGGGGATACACTCCTCAAATAACCCCTGCTCACCCCCTCGGTAACTTGGCACGGGCAGACAGGCTTATCTCAGAGGCAGTGTGTAAAGCATTTGTGAACACATACAGTAACACAGTGAAAACACTACAAATGGACACCACACCAGTTTAGAAAAATAAGTAATCTTTATCTAAACTTAAAACAAGACCAAACAGCAACAATCCACAATACAGTAATCAAAATATCCTTAAAAATAGGTTATTCACTTAAATGCAGTCTCTAGCAACAAATAACTTTGAGTTATTACGACCTAGTGACAGAAGAAATCCCAAAGTACGGCGCCGACCGCAAGGTGCGCGGCGTCGGGCCCGGAGTCAAACAGACCCACAAAGAACAGTACCTTGGAAAAGCGATGAAAAACAAAGACGGCTCACGGCATCGTGGAGGTGCGGCTTCGTTGGCGCTGCACAGCGTCGGTTCCTTATGACCCCAGGGAAGGTGTAGACTCTGTTCCTTACTACAGTGCAGGGGAGGTAAGACAACTGTTCCTTACTGTGTCGGGGAGGTGACGTCACGATGGTGCCGAAACCACTGTTCCTTACGATGTCGCGATGTCGATGGATTCGGGGAGTCACCCACGGCGAGGTTCGGCTCCGCGATGATGAAGTGGGCTTCGGAGTCGATGCGGCACAGCAGCAGGTGTCGGGCCCACGTCACAAGTCGGAGCAGCGCTCACGGCTTCGGGCAGGTTACGGCGTTGCTCGTTGGCGTCGATGTGGCACGGCGGCCGGCGTCGGGTCTTCTTCGCAAGTCGGAGCAGCGCTCACGGCTTCGGTGCAGATTACGGCATTGCTCGCCGGCGTCGGTGTTGCAATTTCCTTCAGTAGCAGCTAAAACAACAGTTCTAAATGCAGGCAGACAGAAGGGGTGAAGTCTTTGTGTTCCTGAGACTTCAGAACAGGAGGCAAGCTCAGTTTAAAGCCCTTGGAGATCTTTTCTTCAAGCAGGTGACAAAGCAAAGCAGCAAAGTCCTTCTTCTCCTTTCCTTGACAGCAAGCAGTCACTGCAGGCCAACCCCAGACAGCAAACAGGCACAGGGGCAGTATTCCTCCTCAGCTTATCCAGCTCTTCTCCTTGGCAAAGGTTTCCTCTTGATTTCCCAGAAGTGATCTAAAGTTCTGGGGTCTGAGCCCCAATATTTATACCACAACATCCTTTGTTCTCTGAAGGCAGAGAGTGTCTGTACCCAGCTAAAACCAGTTCTGGCTTCCCTGGTGCAGCTTCCTGGCAGGAGGTGGAGGCAGCATTGTTGAAGGCAGATAGGAGTTGGCCTAACGGCTAGGGCGGTCGACCTCGAATCTGGGGAACTGGGTTCGAGTCTCGGCAATGACGCTGAACATCCTGTGATTCTGGGCAAATCACTTAATCTCTTCGTGCCTAACAAAAATGAATGTGTGTCCTCATGTAACGTAACTGGTGCTATGTAAAGCGCTCTGATACCCGATTCGGGTCAAGTTTGCGCTATATAAAACTCTGCAACAAAAAAAAAGGCAGACCAGGCCCTTCAGGTGAAAAGGAAATCTCCTCCCCCTACTCCAAATGCAACCCAGGTCTATTCAGCCCAGCCCTGACTCATCAGACTTCTGGAGCCACAGCCCTCTCCAGCCCCCTGTCATCCAAAAGCCAGACATGCAATACACAAACCTAGCAGAGGCACACTGGATGGTTAGGCAAGAAAATACCCACTTTCTAAAAGTGGTATTTTCAAGCACAGAATGTAAAAATCACCCTCACTAAAAGATGCATCTTAACATTCTGAGTTCAGGCATATTAAACCTTATTTTCCTATCTTGTTCCTGGGGTCAGTTATGTTTATAAGATGTTATAAACTAACTCCCCATTCTGGCCTATGGGAACAGATAGCCTTGCAATAGTGAAAAAACGAAATTGGCAGTATTTCATTATCAGGACATGCCACACACATCAGGGCATGTCCTACCTTTCACATACAATGCACCCTACCTTGGGGGTGACTAATATGTAGAAAAGGGAAGGTTTAGGGACTGGCAAGTGTGTGCACTTGCCAAGTCGACATGGCAGTCCCAGGCTGCACACAGGCTCTGCAATGGCAGGCCTGAGCCACATTTTACAAGCTGCTTCTGTGGGTGGCACAATCAGTGCTGCAAGCCCACCAGCAGCATTTGATTTACAGGCCCTGGGCACACATGGTGCACTGTACTAGGGTCTGACTAGTAAATCAAATAGCCAATCATGGAATCACTAATCCATAACAACAATTTACAAAGGGAGCACTTGCACTTTGGCACTGAACAGCAGTGGCAAAGTGCCCAAAGCATCTATAACAGCAAGAACACAGGAGGCAACAGCAGAAAAAATGGAAGGGAGACCCACACCAATGGTGCCAGGTCTAACATGGACCATGTCATGTAGCTCCTGATTTATAAATATCCCCAAATACTTTAGAATTTTGAGACATATTGCCTAGAGATGCTGCCATGGTAGTTAGAGTTAAAGTCATAGCCTCATTTGGACCAATTTATTTTGTATCCTGGGAACCATGAAAAGTTCAGTTGATGTATCAGGGAGGAGGCTGATTTTGAAGGGCTAGATAAATTCATGAGAATACCGACAGCATAATAGAAGGCTTTAATCTCCCATGCCACTGTCATGCCACTGTCATTAAACTTTTGATTACCTCATTGGATTGGCTCTAACACCAGTAAAAGCTGCAACGGCGATGAGGGCAGCGCTGCCAGGTGAGGCTGTGTATTTGAAAGTATGGGCAGGCAAAGCCACCACAACTGACTGATAATGTAGGGTTACAGTACATGCCTTTAATCAGTGTGCGAAAGTTGTGACTGATTCCCATCCTTTCCATAGTTCGGAATAGGTAGCCTCATTCTATGAGGTCAAATGCCTTTTCAGCATCCAAGGATAGGAGGACCCTCTCATCCAGAATATCTCTCACTTGACAAATGAAATGGGAGAGGTACGTAAGTGATTGGTCAATGAGCAGCCCGGCATGAAACCCACCTTTGAGCAGTGATCCCAGATGGAAATCATTTTATTCAAGCTGATCGCCAAGATTTTAGTGAGTATTTTAACATCTGCATTTATTAATGAGATGGGTCTATAACTGAGGCATTTGAACGGGTCCCTTCCTGGTTTCAGAATCAGCGATAAACTAGCTCTAAGAAAGTCGGCAGACAAATGTCCCTAATGGAGGTCTTCATTGAATACTGAGACCAGCACAGGGTGCTTCCGGAATGTCAAAGTAAAAGGTCTTATTCTGGAAAGTAACTTGCAGCTTCAAGAGAACGTGGGAATACATTTGAGGTTCATCACTCATAATTTTTGCTTAACTTGCAAGAATGAACAGCACTGCTGCTGGTCTAGGTGGGTAGAGTCTGGAAACCAAAGCACTTTTCTATTTTCAAACATTATTGCATCCTTGGATCGTTCTTTTTGCCAAATCTTATCTCTGTCTATAAAGTTAAGAAATCATGTGGTATAGGTCATGGTGGAGCCCCGTGAGGGGGCCTAACTGCAAGGGATCCATGGGCTCATTGAATGAGAAAGAACTGGGAAACCTTTTCAGCCAGAATCCATGCATTCAGCAAATCCAGGAGAAACTGGGTCATCGAGGAGCCCTCTTCTCCCTCTGGCACGACAATGATGCATGAGTTGTTTCTATCTGCCCTTCACTCTGCGTTTTCTACTCTTTCCTTCAGGTGCTGTGTGGCTTTGGTGAGGTGGAATGCATCTGTATGCATAGTGCGCTGAGGAATGGTATGTCTTTCCATTTTTGCCTGTGATTTGTTGGCTCTTTCCTTCCCATACTTGAACTGCTGAATGCCTTTCTGTGAAGCGTGACCTTATTTACTCCAGTATGGATTGCCTTAGCGGGCCTTTGCCGACCTCCAGGTGCCTCTTCAACCTACCACTCTGAGTCAGAGGGCCACATGGCTTACGGCCAGGCCAGGCCAGTGGTTTCTTTAAAGACATGTTTACTCCATCATTCTAACCCCCTCGCCAGTGCCTCAGAATTCTCAGTGATGAAGGGGACATAGGGGGGGGGGCACGTTCTTTCCGGCCTTCAGGCCGCCACCTGTCGGGTCCACCCATGCCCCCGGCAGGACACACTGCTACTTCAAATTCCCTAGGCCGATTATGTAGATGGCCAGGGAGGAGGAGAGTGAGGTAACCCTCGTAGCTTAATTAGGTCTTCTCTGAATGTATGGCAGCCCCATGTCACTTCGTTTACCTTTTCCCCATCAACTGCTCACCATAAGTGCCATTTCACAGGCCGGGCCCCGGCACCTCCCCCATCTTCGAGCCTGAGGACAGCGTGGGCTCCCCGGGTGGTCAGCAATCTTGCTGCCAGTCCCCACAAGGTTCAGGTTTAATTGGCTTCTTTCTGGTCCACCCCCACCTTGCATCTGCTGTATTGGGCCATCTTGTTGGACAAGTGCAGCAGATTGGTTATGCAGTTCTACGATTGCCAACTCTTGTTGCCATCTTGCTGGGAAAGTTCAGGCTAGGTACAGTACCCGAGTCGGCTCTAGCTGGTTTCTTGTCTCCTCTGTCGAGTGCACCCGCTCTCCACCACCTACGCAATGCAGGGTTTGGGGGCACAGTGTATCTAGGTACTGCAGTCCTAATAAGGGTTAGGACTATGCTGGATTGTTAGTAATACAGGCAGAGATGTAAACCTGTGCTTCCGCCATCTTAGGCTCCAGGCCATAAAGTTGGATGTTTAATAAAAATTAAGGAAAAGTAACTTTTGGAAAGTTACTCTGTCCCTGCCTGAGCTTTCAGTAGGTTAATTAACTTAAGCCTCTGCCAACTCCCAGCCTGTCCTCAACCCTGAGTGAGGTGTGAACAAGGCGTGAAACACCTCCCGGGAGCTACACAATAGCTTGACAGAAATAGGCAGGGATAACTCCTCTGAGCTCTGCAGAATATTCAGGGTGGAGGCTCGAGGCATCTAGGTAGCACAGCTGTGGTAAATCATTTCTGACAGGTCTGTTTGAGCCAGATGTAGCACTTTTGCACACTTAAAAGAGAGACAATATGATACCAGGACAATTCTTGTGGATATCTTGTCTGGGTGCTTTAGTGCCCAGACTTTACCCGACCAGAATTCTGTCCCCTAGTTTGTAGTGTGCAGATGCCCACTACAAACTGGATATTAGTGTTAGATGTGGGAGACACTAGTGATTACCATAGTGCACTCCCCCATACACCTGCAACCCTTAAAGCCCAAGTTTGGTGTGGCCAAAGACTTTTGTCATCTTGAAAATGCCTTGACACATGGCATTTTGGGCTTGTTTGCAGCAAGTCAAACAGGAATTACTGAAAATTTGGGTAGAGCTGCCCCTGGGAACTTTAACCACATTGGTTAGGGAACAGCTAGGAGTCATCACCACCAAATAGCTGGTGCCAGGAATATAAGTGGCACCACAAGGCACTATCATCATGCACTGTCTGTACCTATGGAAGAACAGGCAAAGAATTGCAACGGCTCTTTGAGACCTGTGAGCTGTGAGAAGCCCTGAATGGCTGGGTCTCCCCTGTTTGTACCCAGGACAAAGAAGTGAGCTCTACGGGTCAGTTGGCTAATCTCCTATGTGGCTACAGGGACACAACAAGCTAAAGGAGGACTTTTTCCTAAAGTGCCAATCTGACCAAATGCAACTGGACATGTCTCTGCCTCTGCTTACACCCTGAGAGTCTCTAAATGCCTTTCCAGAGGTCCTGGAGGTCTTAGAAGTGTGCTCTATTGGTCAGACGTAAATGTGGACACTTTTGAAAACTTTTCCTCTGGAGCTTCAGCAGGACCGCCCAGAAAAAAAATATCCAACAGGCAGTCCCACAGCATTGGATTGGATTTCAACTTTGCCTCACTCGAGGGTCTCTGTATCTCAGAAAAAACAACTAAGACCCCATTGAGTGATCAGCCTGGAAATGCACCTTGACTACTGTGACCACTGACATACATTTTACTTTATCCATGTAAATCTTTAAAAATTCATATCTCTGGTTATCCTTATTACATTTTTGTTGTTTCGGTGTCATTTTGATTATTAAATGTTGCTCTGTTTTCATAAATTGGCGATACTACTGCCAAAAAGAAAGAATAGTAAGTCCAGCACCTCACATGGCCTATTACTGGCTTTGAAGCACCCTCTCAGAACATAATTAAGGAAGGGACTTATAAAAACCCATAGGAAATAATATTAAATTACATTATTTAAAATAGTTGAACATATAAATGAATGTAATTTCATGTTAAAATATATAGAGAAATAAAACATTTATTAATTAGATATAACATACTTAAACACCTTTTTGAATTAAAAAAATAAAGTAACATTACATTTTAATAAAATGTAATTAAATTGTTTTTAATTGATTCTATACATCACTTTTAATAACTATCAGTGCAAAATGTTTTCTTTTTACATTAGGTGCTAATTTAAACTTCAGCAGAATAATTATATTTTATTTTAATATGTTTACATCAAAAAGACTTTATTCAATATTAAGTTAATAATACTGCAGTATTTATTTCTTTTTGAATACATTTAAATACATATATATAAATTTAAACATATAATAAATATATAAAATCAATTTATGTTTATTTTTAACATACAAATATTATTACTATTTTTTTTCAAGGTAAATTTGCTTTCTTCTTTTCCCTATACTTTACCATAGGAAGAGTTTGGAGATCTCTGTGTGGTAAAGTGTACAGAAATTTACAAATCTTTATTAAACATTATATATTTATTTTAAATGTAGAACAAAAAGGCTACACCGTTATTAACTTAATTTTGAATAAAATCTTTAATTAGTTAAAATATATTAAATTAATTTTTTTTAATTCTGAATATTAAGGTAAAAATACATTTCAAAATAAAGGAAAACATTACTTTTTATTGTGCATTAATAGTTTTTAGAAGTGATGTATAGAATTAGCAAAAGTAATCTAATTATATTTTATAAAAATGTAACATTACATTAATCTTTAAATTCAAAAAGCTTAATTAAATATTTTCTAAATAAATAACAAATGTTTTATTCTTATATAATATTCATAGCTTTAAATATTGTAAATAAATTAACTTTATTTTACCTTTACTTTATTATTTCCCCTGGGCATTTTTTAAGTCTTTGCCTCCATTATTTTCTGTGGGAGTGTTGTAGTATCAGCGGGTGGGCATGTGTATTGCTGGACTTACTACTGTTTCTTTTTGGCAGTAGTAAATTACATCCATAAGTTTGGCTCCATTCCCTGTTTCGGGGGATGGAGACAGATTTTGTGAATAGCCAAAAGTAGCAAAGTTACTCAAAAGTGAAAGAATAAAGCTACATGAAACTTACTTACAAGTATAGCTTACCTTTGTGAATAGCCCTGAATGTGTCACTTATTAAAAATTGCCTAAGTCATTTGAGAACAAAAACGCGTTAGAAGTGTTCATGACGATAATAATATGAAGGTGTGCAGAAATTGTAAAGTTACATAGAACAGGTACAAGCATTCCCATACAGTGCACTGCAGTCCCATTATCAACACAAAGTTTCCACTTATAATGAAATTGTGGTACAAAGTCTTATTCATTCATTTATTTTGAAAATATAACTGAGCCTAAAACAGAGGCATGGCCTCTGTGAAGACTGTGTATTGATAAAACTAAATGGAGATTCATTCTAACATTTTACATTTGAAACAAAGACGTACCTTTTAACTATAAAGATACAGTCACACCAAAAAATGTGCATTTGAACCCATGAATGTCCGTTCGCAGGAACAAACGTACATTTTTGCAGAATCTGCAAACCTACACATCACAATTAGAGGAGTCTCCTGGAATACTTCCTACAGTCATTGCAAAGCTACCTTTTAGATATACCACGGATTTATGTAGCCCACGTCATTGCTACTCCTCATGCAAGCAAATTGAATTAGGCAGCAAGAATAGACCACAAGAAGCAAGCACTGGAAAGCAAACTGAGTTCCATCCAGCTGCGAATGATCTTGGTGGGTTCTATGTCCGAACAGCTGAGTCAGAAAAAGCGTCGACATAAATATTGTGTCCAAAATACTGTTTACATAAATATCATCCAGCTGGACGTAGATTTTCATTATTAACTTCAATGGGGTGATATTTTTGTAAATTATATTGAGGTCACAATATTTATGTCATTTGAAATTCTGACTACGATGTCCTGGACAAATCCCTCTGGTAGGTCCGGACCCCTTTAGATAGGCCTGGTCTACCTAGCTTGTCCACTAGTGCCATCCCTGTTCCTCACATTATGCACGTTACGGACTAGGAGTGCAGAAATATCTCTCAAATCATAAAACTCTGGCCTTGGGCAGCAGAGCTATCCATCAGGTTACACAGCTCCAGGCTTTAGACTGTAAAACCAGCCTTCAGAATCTCTTGCCTCTCACTTTTTTCCCATCTGCGAACAGACTTTAGTGTGTGACCACAGCAACAGGTGCTACAACCACCCATGATGTCTGGCCCATGTCCACAAAACCCACAAATGAATCAAAACAATCTCAAGGTGATGCCAGGCAATGAGTGGGTGTTCTCAGGGGAGTCTGTGAGAGAAAGGGGATGTTTCAAACGTCTGCTATGACCAAGCAGGGTTTGTGCCAGCTGTTGGCACGGGGCACTTATGGAAATCTGGGGCAGAGTCCATGGCACGGAAGGTCACTCTTATTGAAAGTGCTGCGTTACATGTTGACAGAAGTCAGGCTTGCCCTCCTGAAATGCTGCCAGTGCTGACTGAGTCGGTCACATGTCAGGCTTGGATCTCTAAAGGGCCAGTCTCAGCAGGCCCTTGAATGGCGTTTGCCACCCGGCGATGAGTGGCATTTTGCTGCCCACCCTTCCCAGAAAGAAATTAACCTTTGCTGCTTGTATGGACAACTGGGAGCCTGCTCTTACGCCTTCCCCTAGTAGAGTTACAGCCTGTTGTCCAGTCACACCATACCATACAACTGATCCTGTTTGTCAGGGACAGAGTCAGTCACCTGCCTGACTGACACCTAAGATGTGGCCGACTCTGCCGAGGCTCCACTAGTCATTCTGAGGAATTCTCCGTACTCCCCTGCTCACCACTGGAAATGATTGGGCATTCGTTTGCCCCTTCTGTTTTGTGGGTGTTCGGTTCAATGCGGTCTTTGGGTTTCCCCCAGCTGCTCAACTTGAGAACCAGAGGCCCCCTCTGACAATCTTATTCCTCAGGAAGAAAGATTCTGTAACACAGATCTATGTATTGATTGCCCAGCAGGTCAAAGGATGCATCTTCTCAAAGGCAATCATCTTGCTGCTCTCAAGATCTGAGGAGGAGATGCACACCCAGCACATCTCAGCAGACATGGAGGCATACACCGAGTACTGGACAGCAGGTACTGTACAATGGCACCTAACAGCCTATCTAGTCTACTCACTGGTGTAGCAAGACCTGTTCTGTTGTTGCTTGCTTTGTCTCTTGGGGCTGCACAAACCCCTGGTTTTTGGGAGCTTGTCCCTGCTGTATCGAGAGCGCAGAAACCATTGATTTCTGGATGGTGAGACAGTGCTGAGTGATGTGGTTTAAGGTAGGAGCCTCTGGCTGCTGTAGGTCTGGGCAGTAGTGTGTCACACGTGGCAGTGCTGTAGGACACTGTCCTCCTTGGAGTTATAGACAATGTGCGTGTAGTGGCGTACAGGTGCAGCTGGATCCGAGTGTTGGGGCAGTGGTAGTACAGGAGCCCAACCATAGCTGGACCGTGGGACCATGCCAGCTGCTTGGATGCTGGGACATTGCTTGGTGCAGTGGTGTAGTAGCCACTGGTTTCTGTGGGTTGGAGCAGTAGTGTGTGGCATGCTGCGGTGGTCTGGGGTACTGCAGTCCTTGGAGGTTCGGTTAGTACTGTGCATTGTGTGGTGTCTAGGTTTCTGAATCCTAGTGTGAGAGCAGTGCTGTGCACAGTTGTGGTGGGACCTACCTGCTGTTGCAGTAACCAAAGGGCCTAACATGAAAAAAAGAACTTACCTCCTACCTGAGTGACTCCAGACTGTTGTATGAAGACCCTACCCTCTAACTTCAACATTTTGGCAATGAGGATGGGATCAACGCCAGCTCTGACATACAGGGAGTGGGAACACACAGGATACTACACACCTGTATCTAACTTCAGTCTGAAGGAAGGAGCCACGTCTTATTTTCAATATAATGTACATGCAATAAATGTAAACATTGTTCATTTATGAAAGGCCTCATTTACAGCTGATGATAAGGGAAATCCTCTGATTTTCGGGTAAATGCAAAGTAGAACTTCTTAGGTATATCCACAAGTAACATTTTCCAAACCATAGCAATAGCAGGGTGGGCGAAATTTCACTGGTCTACTCTAATCTAGATTTTGCACTTCCTCAGGAATCACCTACATCTCAAAATCATGCATTAAGTCGGTTCCCATCCTGGAAATGTGGCAGTATTTAGGCTCTTGAGGACTAGATTGGACTCCGAATACTGCACCTTGAGCCTGGAGAACGCTGAACATAGCAGCACTGTCTGGACGTGCCCTACACAAAGGATGCTAGCACTGAGGTGCTGTGCAAATACCTTGGAGGCGGAGAGCTGCTTTGTGCTGCACAACAGCAGGCCCTGTCAAGGCTCCTTGAGGCGGGGGTATTCCCTTGTGCTTTGGTATAAACTACCCTGCTTCTTTTGGAGATGGGACCATGATGTCTTTTTTTCAAGAGACATGCTCTGAAATTCAGAACAGTGTTGTGTCCTGTGGTAGTTCTGCCCCCCCCGCCCCCTGATTTATCCTTGCAGTTGGACCAGTGCTCTGTGTAGAGACACTTTCTTGCAGGTAGAAACAGTGTAGTTTTTCATGGGGCAAAAGTCCCTGGCTCCTGAAGATATGGAGATAATACTGCACTGCTGAATTCTTTACTGCAATGGCCCACGGTTCTTGGAGCACGCGGCAATGTTGAGATCTATGGTGCAGGGCACCCGGCTCCTGAGCCGTCGGATGTTTTTGAACCACAGGGTACAGAGGATTCTGGGAGTTTGGACATGGCCGTATACTGTTGTAAAGCTTCCCTCGGATGCAGTGTCGTGTGTAAAGAGGCAGTAGCCACTGGAGATCATCGCAGTGTTGTGCTCCAGGGTGAAGTACTTCGCAGCTTCATGGAACCTGGAGCAGTTTTTTCTTCTCTTGTGTAGGTGGGTGCATTCCTGAAGGTTTGACCTCCTGACTATTGTTAGAAAGTTAGACATGTTGTGTGCTATGGTGTAGGTGCCCTCTTTCCTGGACGCAGGGACAGTGTTGCATTCTGTGAGGCAGAGTCCCATCGATTCTTGGATGGTGGGGCAGTATTATCCTTTGGAGTGCAAGGGCCTCGTGTCTGAGGTCATTACTGAGATACCAAGTTATTCTTGGAGGCTGGATTAGTGCTGGGTATTCTGTGACTGGAGCACCAGGATGGTGCGTGCTGTGGCGCAGGAGTCGCTAGCCCTTGCACATCATTGCAGTGCTGTGTTCTCTGCTGCAGACCTGGTTTCTTGGAGGTTAGAGCAGTTTTGTGCTCTGTGGTGCAGATGGCCTGGTTAAAGGTGGCTTGGACTGTGCTGTGCTGTGATACCTGCCTATTTTTCGAGGTGGGGCGTTCCTGTGTGCTGCCATTGAGAGATCTTGGACACGCGGCGTTGTGCAATATTCCATGCTATGACACACCACTACAGTCTAATGAAGTGGTGCATTAGTGGATGTCACGTTAGTACAAGAACCTTTAATTCCTTGCATTGTTTCCGTGCTACTTTTTCTGGTCTATGGTCCTGGGAGACCCAGATGATCAGACAGTCCTATGTGCAAAGCGCTGCAGATCATCATGTGTTTACTTGTTGCAGCACAGAGTCCTCTAGTCTAGTATCAACTTTTTCCTAGGACTGGAGCCAGGATTTGAGTATACTGTTGGGCACCTCGGTTCCTGTAGGTTATGCCAGTGCCGTGCCCTAGAGTGTAGTGTAGGCCCACCTGGACACTAGAGGTTAGGTCAGTGACTTCCTTGAGGACAGAGCAGTGCTGCATAGTGTTGCAGCTCCTGATTTTTGGGTTATCTGGACAGCGATATGCAATATGGTACAGGTTCCTATAAACATGCGCATTGGGCAACTCTGTGCTCTACAGTGCTAAAGCCCCAGAATCCTAGATACCATCATATCACATATATTGTTATGGGGCGTGGTGTGGTTGATCCTTAGTACAAGATCTCCTGGTGCCTTTAGGTTGCGGCAGTGTTGTCTGGAGTGGAGCACACAAGCTCCCAGTTCCTGAAGGTTGGGGCAGTGCTGTCTGTAATGGAGTACCATAGCACCTGGAGGTTGGGCAGTGCTGTCTGAAGTGGTGTACATGAGCTCCCAGTTCCTGAAGGTTGGGGCAGTGTTGTCTGGAGTGGAGCACACGAGCTCCCAGTTCCTGAAGGTTGGGGCAGTGCTGTCTGTAATGGAGTACCATATCACCTGGAGGTTGGGCAGTGCTGTCTGAAGTGGTGTACATGAGCTCCCAGTTCCTGAAGGTTGGGGCAGTGTTGTCTGGAGTGGAGCACACGAGCTCCCAGTTCCTGAAGGTTGGGGCAGTGCTGTCTGTAATGGAGTACCATAGCACCTGGAGGTTGGGCAGTGCTGTCTGAAGTGGTGTACATGAGCTCCCAGTTCCTGAAGGTTGGGGCAGTGTTGTCTGGAGTGGAGCACACGAGCTCCCAGTTCCTGAAGGTTGGGGCAGTGCTGTCTGTAATGGAGTACCATAGCACCTGGAGGTTGGGCAGTGCTGTCTGAAGTGGTGTACATGAGCTCCCAGTTCCTGAAGGTTGGGGCAGTGTTGTCTGGAGTGGAGCACACGAGCTCCCAGTTCCTGAAGGTTGGGGCAGTGCTGTCTGTAATGGAGTACCATAGCACCTGGAGGTTGGGCAGTGCTGTCTGAAGTGGTGTACATGAGCTCCCAGTTCCTGAAGGTTGGGGCAGTGTTGTCTGGAGTGGAGCACACGAGCTCCCAGTTCCTGAAGGTTGGGGCAGTGCTGTCTGTAATGGAGTACCATAGCACCTGGAGGTTGGGCAGTGCTGTCTGAAGTGGTGTACATGAGCTCCAAGTTTCTGAAGGTTGGGGCAGTGTTGTCTGGAGTGGAGCACACGAGCTCCCAGTTCCTGAGGGTTGGGGCAGTGCTGTCTGTAATGGAGTACCATAGCACCTGAAGGTTGGGCAGTGCTGTCTGAAGTGGTGTACATGAGCTCCCAGTTCCTGAAGGTTGGGGCAGTGTTGTCTGGAGTGGAGCACACGAGCTCCCAGTTCCTGAAGGTTGGGGTAATGTTGTCTGAAGTGGGGTACATGAGCACCTGGTTCCTGTAGGTTAGGGGAATGCTTTGAGTTGTGGAGTACAGGAGATCCTGGTTCCTGGAAGATGCAGCATTGCTGTTTGTAATGGAGAGCAGGAGCTCGGGTTCCTGAGATTAGGGCAGTGCTATTTGTAGTGGAGTACAAGAGCTCCTGGTGCCTGGAGGTTGGGCAGTGGTGTCTGTGTAGTGCAGTACAGGAGCTCCTGGTTCTTTTAATTTGAGGCAAAGCTTCATGTTGTGGATTACAGGAGCTGCTCGTTCCTGGAAGCTGGGGCAGTGCTGTCTGTAGTGCCGTACAGGAGCTCCTGCTTCCTGCAGGTTGTGACAATGCTGTGTGTAATGGATTACAAGAGTGTCTGGTTCCTCGGGGTTGGGGCTGGGCTCTCTGAGTAGTGGAGTACGAGAGCTCTGATTTGCTGGGGTTTGGGGCAGTTTTATCTGCGATGGATTACAGGAGCCCCTGGTTCCAGAAGGTTGAGCAATGCAGTCTGTAGTGTCATACATGAGATCCTGGCCCATGGAGCTTGGGGTAGTGCTGTTTGTAGTGAGGGATAAAGGAGATTGTAGCAATGTTGTCTTTAGTGGAGTACAAGAGCTCATGGTTCCCGAGGGCTGAGGCAGTGCCATCTGTACTGGAGAATATGAGCTTCTGGTTCCTGGAGATAGGGGCAGTGCTGTCTATAGTAGGATACAGAAGCTCCAGGGTCCCTGAGGTTGGGAAAGTGTTGTCTGTAGTGGAGTGCAGAAGCTCCAGGGTCCCGGAGGTTGGGGCAGTGTTGTCTGTAGTGGAGTACAGAAGATCCAGGGTCCCGGAGGTTGGGGCAGTGCTGTCTGTAGTGGAGTACAGAAGCTCCAGGGTCCCGGAGGTTGGGGCAGTGCTGGCTGTAGTGGAGTACAGAAGCTCCAGGGTCCCGGAGGCTGGGGCAGTGCTGTCTGTAGTAGATTACATAAGCTCCAGGGTCCCGGAGGTTGGGAAAGTGCTGTCTGTAGTGGAGTACAGAAGATCTAGGGTTCCGGAGGTTGGGGCAGTGCTGTCTGTAGTAGAGTAGAGAAACTTCAGGGTCCCGGAGGTTGGGGCAGTGCTGTCTGCAGTGGAGCAGAGAAGCTCCGGGGTCCGGGAGGTTGGGGCAGTGCTGGCTGTAGTGGAGTAGAGTAGCTCCAGGGTCCCGGAGGTTGGGGCAGTGCTGTCTGTAGTGGAGTAGGGAAGTTCCAAGGTCCCAGAGGTTGGGGCAGTGCTGGCTGTAGTGGAGCACGGATGCTCTAGGGTCCCGGTGGTTGTGGCAGTGCTGGCTGCAGTGGAGTACAGAAGCTCCAGGGTCCTGGAGGTTGGGGCAGTGCTGGCTGTAGTGAAGTACAGAAGCTCCAGGGTCCCGGAGGTTGGGGCAGTGCTGGCTGTGGTGGAGTACAGAAGCTCCAGGGTCACAGAGGTTGGGGAAGTGCTGTCTGTAGTGGAGTACAGAAGCTCCAGAGTCCCCCGGAGGTTGAGACAGTGCTGGCTGTAGTGGAGTACAGAAGCTCCAGAGTCCCGGAGGTTGGGGCAGTGCTGTCTCTAGTGGAGTAGAGAAGTTCCAGGGTCCCGGAGGATGGGGCAGTGCTCGCTGTAGTGGAGCACAGACGCTCCAGGGTCCCGGAGGCTGGGGCAGTGCTGGCTGTAGTGGAGTTCAGAAGCTCCAGGGTCCTGGAGGTTGGGGCTTTGCTGGCTGCAGTGGAGCACAGAAGATCCAGGGTTCCGGAGGTTGGGGAAGTGCTGTCTGTAGTAGAGTAGAGAAGCTCCAGGGTCCCGGAGGTTGGGGAAGTGCTGTCTGCAGTGGAGCACAGAAGCTCCAGGGCCCCGGAGGTCGGGGCAGTGTTGTCTGTAGTGGAGTCCGGAAACTCTAGAGTCCCTGGGTTTCGGGCAGTGCTGACTGTAGTGGAGTACAGAAGCTCCAGGGTCCCGGAGGTTGGGACAGTGCTGTTTGCAGTGGAGTATAGAAGCTCCAGGGTCCCGGAGGCTGGGGGCACCGCTGTCTGTAGTGGAGTACAGAAGCTCCAGGGTCTTGGAGGATGTGGCCGTGCTATCGGTAGTGGAGTAGAGAAGCTCTAGGGTCCCAGAGGTTGGGGCAGTGCTGGCTGTAGTTGAGTACAGAAGCTCCAGGTTCCTAAAGGTTGGGGCAGTGCTGTCTGTAGTGGAGTACAGAAGTTCCTGGGTCCCGGAGGTTGGGGCAGTGCTGGCTGTAGTGGAGTACAGAAGCTCCAGGGTCCCGGAGGTTGGGGCAGTGCTGTCTGTAGTGGAGTACAGAAGCTCCAGGGTCCCAGAGGTTGGGGCAGTGCTGGCTGTAGTGCAGTACAGAAACTCTGGGGATCTGGAGGTTGGGGCTGTACCTTCTTTGGTAGAGTACAGGAGCTCCGTGGTATTGGATGTTGGGGTAGTCCTATGACGTGGAGTACAGGAGCTCTTGATTACTTGGGTTTGGGCAAGGTTGACTGAAGGGGAGTACAGGCACTCCTATCTCCAGTCTTCTGGAGGTTGTGGCAGTATTGTTTGTTGTGGAATACATGCGCACCAGGGCCCTTAGAGGTTTCTGGGGTTTGGGCCAGTGCTGTCTGTAATGGAGTACAGAAACTCCAGTGTCCTAGAGGTTGGGCAGTGCTATCTATAGTAGAGTATAGAAGCTCAAGTGTCCTGGAGGTTGGAGCAGTGCTGTCTGTAGTGGAGTACAGAAACTCCAGTGTCCTAGAGGTTGGGCAGTGCTATCTATAGTAGAGTATAGAAGCTCAAGTGTCCTGGAGGTTGGAGCAGTGCTGTCTGTAGTGGAGTACAGAAACTCCAGTGTCCTAGAGGTTGGGCAGTACTATCTATAGTAGAGTATAGAAGCTCAAGTGTCCTGGAGGTTGGAGCAGTGCTGTCTGTAGTAGAGTACAGAAGCTCCAGGGCTCCGGAGGTTGGGGCTGTACCGTCTTTGGTAGAGTACAGGAGCTCCGTGGCAATGGGTGTTGGGGTAGTCCTCTCTGTAGTGGAGTACAGGAGCTCTTGGTTACTTGGGCTGGGGCAAGGTTGACTGAAGGGGAGTACAGGCACTCCTATCTCCAGTCTTCTGGAGGTTGTGGCAGTATTGTTTGTTGTAGAATTCAGGCGCACCGGGACCCTTACGGGTCTCTGGAAGTTGGGGCCGTGCTGTCTGTAGTGGAGAACAGAAGCTTCAGGTTCCTGGAGGTTGGAGCAGTGCTGTCTGTAGTGGAGTACAGAAGCTCCAGGGTCCCCGAGGTTGGGGTAGTGCTGTCTGTAGTGGAATACAGAAGATCCAGGGTCCTGCGGATTGGGGCAGTGCTGGCTGTAGTGGACTACAGAAGCTCCAGTGTCCCAGAGGTTGGGGCAGTGCTGTCTGTAGTGGAGTACAGAAGCTCCAGGGTCCCAGAGGTTGGGGCAGTGCTGTCTGTAGTAGAGTACAGAAGTTCCAGGGTCCCAGAGCTTGGGGCAGTGCTGGCTGTAGTGGAGTACAGAAGCTCCAGGGTCCCGGAGGTTGGCGCAGTGCTGTCTGTAGTGGAGTGCAGAAGCTCCAGGGTCCTGGTGGTTGGGGCAGTGCTGGCTGTAGTGGAGTACAGAAACTCCGGGGATCTGGATGTTGGGGCTGTACAGTCTTTGGTAAAGTACAGGATCTGCGAGGGATTGGATGTTGGGGTAGTCCGCTCTGTCGTGGAGGTTGGGGCAGTGAGGTCTGTAGTGGAGTACAGAAGCTCCAGGGTTCCGGAGGTTGGCGCAGTGCTGTCTGTAGTGGAGTACAGAAGCTCCAGGGTCCTGGAGGTTGGGGCAGGGCTGGCTGTAGTGGAGTACAGAAACTCCGGGGATCTGGAGGTTGGGGCTGTACCGTCTTTGGTAAAGTACAGGAGCTCCATGGTATTGGATGTTGGGGTAGTTCTCTCTGTCATGGAGGTTGGGACAGTGCTGTCTGTAGTGGAGTACAGAAGCTCCACGGCTCCGGAGATTGGGGCAGTGCTGACTGTAGTGGAGTACAGAAGCTCCAGGGTCCTGGAGGTTGGGGAAGTGCTGTCTGTAGTGGAGTACAGAAGCTCCAGGGTCCCGGAGGTTGGGGCAGTGCTGTCTGTAGTGCAGTACAGAATCTCCAGGGCTCTGGAGGTAGGTGCAGTGCTATCTGTAGTGGAGTATAGAAGCTCAAGGGTCTTGGGAGTTGGGACAGTGGTGTCTTTAGTGGAGTACAGAAGCTCCAGGGTCCTGGAGGTTGGGGCAGTGCTGTCTGTAGTGGAGTACAGAAGCTCCAGGGTCCCAGAGGTTGGGGCAGTGCTGTCTGTAGTAGAGTACAGAAGCTCCAGGGTCCCAGAGCTTGGGGCAGTGCTGGCTGTAGTGGAGTACAGAAGCTCCAGGGTCCTTGAGGTTGGCGCAGTGCTGTCTGTAGTGGAGTACAGAAGCTCCAGGGTCCTGGTGGTTGGGGCAGTGCTGGCTGTAGTGGAGTACAGAAACTTCGCGGATCTGGAGGTTGGGGCTGTACCGTCTTTGGTAAAGTACAGGATCTCCGTGGTTTGGATGTTGGGGTAGTCCTCTCTGTCGTGGAGGTTGGGGCAGTGCTGTCTGTAGTGGAGTACAGAAGCTCCAGGGCTCCGGAGGTTGGGGCAGTGCTGTCTGTAGTGGAGTACAGAAGCTCCAGGGTCCCTGAGGTTGGCGCAGTGCTGTCTGTAGTGGAGTACAGAAGCTCCAGGGTCCTGGAGGTTGGGGCAGGGCTGTCTGTAGTGCAGTACAGAAGCTCCAGGGCTCTGGAGGTAGGGGCAGTGCTATCTGTAGTGGAGTATAGATGCTCAAGGGTCTTGAGGGTTGGGACAGTGTTGTCTTTAGTGGAGTACAGAAGCTCCAGGGTCCTGGAGGTTGGGGCAGTGCTGTCTGTAGTGGAGAACAGAAGCTCCAGGGTCCCAGAGGTTGGGGCAGTGCTGTCTGTAGTAGAGTACAGAAGGTCCAGGGTCCCAGAGCTTGGGGCAGTGCTGGCTGTAGTGGAGTACAGAAGCTCCAGGGTCCCGGAGGTTGACGCAGTGCTGTCTGTAGTGGAGTACAGAAGCTCCAGGGTCCTGGTGGTTGGGGCAGTGCTGGCTGTAGTGGAGTACAGAAACTCCTGGGATCTGGAGGTTGGGGCTGTAAAGTCTTTCGTAAAGTACAGGAGCTCAGTGGTATTGGATGTTGGGGTAGTCCTCTCTGTTGTGGAGGTTGGGACAGTGTTGTCTGTAGTGGAGTACAGAAGCTCCAGGGCTCCGGAGATTGGGGCAGTGCTGACTGTAGTTCAGTACAGAAGCTCCAGGGCTCTGGAGGTAGGGGCAGTGCTATCTGTAGTGGAGTATAGAAGCTCAAGGGTCTTGGGGGTTGGGACAGTGCTGTCTTTAGTGGAGTACAGAAGCTCCAGGGTCCTGGAGGTTGGGGCAGTGCTGTCAGTAGTGGAGTACAGAAGCTCCAGGGTCCTGGAGGTTGGGGTAGTGCTGTCCATAGTGGAGTACAGAAGCTTTAGGGTCCCGGAGGTTGGGGCAGTTCTGTCTGTTGTAGAGTATAGAAGCTCCAGGGTCCTGGGGGTTGGGGCAGTGCTGGCTGTAGTGGGGTACAGAAGCTCCAGGGTCCCGGAGGTTGTGGCAGTGCTGGCTGTGCTTGAGTACGTAAGCTCAACAGTCCTTGAGGTTGGCGCAGTGCTGTCTGTAGTGGAGTACAGAAGATCCATTTTCCTGGAGGTTGGGGCAGTGCTGTCTGTAGTAGAGTACAGGAGCTTCAGGGTCCTGGGGTTGAGGCAGTGCTGTCTATAGTAGAGTATAGAAGCTCCAGGTTCCTGGGGATCGGGGCAGTGCTGTCTGTGGTCGAGTACGGAAGCTCCGGGGTGCTGGGGGTTGGGGCAGTGCTGTCTGTAGTGGAGTACAGAAGCTCCAGGGTCCCAGAGGTTGGGGCAGTGCTTTCTGTAGTGAAGTACAGAAGCTTCAGGGTCCCGAAGGTTGGGGCAGTGCTGTCTATATTAGAGTATAGAAGCTCCAGGGCCCCGGGGTTTGGGGCAGTGCTGTCTGTGGTGGAGTATGGAAGTTCCACGGATCCGGAGGTTGCGGCAGTATTGTCTATAGTAGAGTACGAATGTGCCAGGCTTCTCGAGGTTGGGGTAGTGCTGACTGTAGTGGAGTACAGATGCTACAGGGTCCTGGAGTTGGGACAGTGCTATCAGTAGTGGTGTACAGAAGCTCCAGTCTCATTGATGTTGGGGCAGTGCTGTCTGTAGTGGAGTATAGAAGCTCCAGGGTCCTGGGGTTGGGGCAGTGCTTTTTGTAGTGGAGTATGAGAGCTCTTGTTTACTGGGGCAAGGTTGTCTGAAGGGGAGTACAGGCACTCCTGTCTCCAGACTTCTGGAGGTTGTGTCAGTACTGTTTGTTGTAGAATACAGGCGCAGCTGGCCCTTACGGGTTTCTGGAAGTTCGGGCAGTGCTGTCTGTAGTGAAGCACAGAAGCTCCGGTGTGCTGGAGGTTGGGGCAGTGCTGTCTGTAGTAGAGTACAGAAGCTCAAGGGTCCCCGATGTTGGGGCAGTGCTGTCTGTAGTGGAGTACAGAAGCTCCATGGTCCCGGAGGATGAGGAAGTGCTTTCTGTAGGAGTGTGCAGAAGCTCCAGGGTACCGGAGGTTGGGGCAGTGCTGTCTGTAGTAGAGTGCAGAAGCTCTAGGGTCCCGGAGGTTGGGGCAGTGCTGGCTGTAGTGGAGTACAGAAGCTCCAGGGTCCTGGAGGTTGGGGCAGTGCTGCTGTAGTGGAGTACTGAACCTCCAGGGCACTGGAGGTTGGGGCAGTGCTGTCTGTAGTGGAGTACAGAAGCTCCAGGTTCCGGGAGGTTGGGGCAGTGCTGGTTGTAGGGGAGTACAAACGCTCCAAGGTCCCAGGTTTGGGGCAGTGATGTCTATAGTGAAGTACAGAAGCTCCAGTGTCCTAGAGGTTGGGCAGTGCTGTCTGTACTGGAGTATAAAAGCTCCAGGGTCCAGGGGTGGGGGCAGTTCTGTCTGTAGTCGAGTACGGAAGCTCCAGGGTCCCGGAGGTTGGGGCAGTGCTGTCTGTTGTGGAGTAGGGAAGCTCCAGGGTCCCAAAGGCTGGGGCAGTGCTGTCTGTAGTAGAGTCCCTGGATTTGGGGCAGTGCTGGATGTAGTGGAGTACAGAGGTTCTAGGGTCGTGGAGGTTGGGGCAGTGCTGTCTGTAGTGGAGTACAGAAGCTCCAGGGTCCTGGAGGTTGGGGCAGGCTGGCTGTAGTGGAGTACAGATGCTACAGGGTCCCTGAGTTGGGACAGTGCTATCTGTAGTGGAGTACAGAAGCTCCAGTCTCATTGATGTGGGGGCAGTGCTGTCTGTAGTGGAGTATAGAAGCTCCAGGGTCCTGGGGTTTGGGCAGTGCTGTTTGTAGTGGAGTATGGGAGCTCTTGTTTACTGGGGTTGGGGCAAGGTTGTCTGAAGGAGAGTACAGGCACTCCTGTCACCAGACTTCTGGAGGTTGGGTCAGTACTGTTTGTTGTAGAATACAGGCGCACCTGGCCCTTACGGGTTTCTGGAAGTTCGGGCAGTGCTGTCTGTAGTGAAGCACAGAGGCTCCGGTGTGCTGGAGGTTGGGGCAGTGCTGTCTGTAGTGGAGTACAGAAGCTCCATGGTCCTGGAGGATGGGGAAGTGCTTTCTGTAGGAGCGTGCAGAAGCTCCAGGGTACCGGAGGTTGGGGTAGTGCTGTATGTAGTAGAGTGCAGAAGCTCGAGGGTCCCGGAGGTTGGGACAGTGCTGGCTGTAGTGGAGTACAGAAGCTCCAGGGTCTTGGAGGTTGGGGCAGTGCTGCTGTAGTGGAGTTCTGAACAGTGCTGTCTATAGTGGAGTACGGAAGCTCCAGGGTCCCGGAGGTTGGAGCAGTGCTGTCTATAGTAGAGTACAGATGCGCCAGGGTTCTGGAAGTTGGGGCAGTGCTGTCTGTAGTGGAGTACAGAAGCTCCAGGGCCCGGGAGGTTGGGGCAGTGCTGGCTGTAGGGGAGTACAAAAGCTCCAAAGTCCCAGATTTGGGGCAGTGATGTCTGTAGTGAAGTATAGAAGCTCCAGTGTCCTAGAGGTTGGGCAGTGCTGTCTGTAGTCGAGGATGGAAGCTCCAGGGTCCCGGAGGTTGGGGCAGTGCTGTCTGTTGTGGAGTACGGACGCTCCAGGGTCCCAAAGGCTGGGGCAGTGCTGTCTGTAGTAGAGTACAAAAGCTCCATGGTCCCTGGGTTTGGGGCAGTGCTGGCTGTAGTGGAGTACAGAGGTTCTAGGGTCCTGGAGGTTGGGGCAGTGCTGTCTGTAGTGGAGTACAGAAGCTCCAGGGTTCTGGCAGTTGGGGCAGTGCTGGCTGTAGTGGAGGATCCTGGATTTTGTGGCAATGTTGTCTGTGGTACAGGAAGCCCTGGATCTTCACAGTAGTGTTGTGATAGTGTTTTGTACAATGGCTATGCAGTTTCTGGTGTTTCCTAAATGCTGGAAAAGAGATATGTGTTGTGGTGTTCTAGGCTACCCCAGGCTCATCGATATTTGGTTTGGCTGTCCGAGTGGTGGAGAACAAGAGCTATGATGTGATGGAGTTTGGGTCAGTTCTATCTGTAATGGATTACAGGAGCACCTGGTTCCCGGCTGATGGGGCTGTGCTGTCTCCAGTGCCGTAGATGAGTTCCTGGTCTCTGGAGCCTGGGTAGTGCTGTATGTTGTGAAGGATCCTGGATTTTGTAGCAATGTTGTCTGTGGTGGAGTACATGAGTTCCCGGTTGCTGGAGTTTGTGGCAATGTTGTTTTTAGTGCAGTACAAGAGCTCCTGGTCCCCGGGGGCTGCAGCAGTGCCATCTGTCGTGGAGTACAGGAGCTTCTGGTTTCTGGAGCTAGAGGGAGTGCCGTCTTTGGTAGAGCACAGAAACTCTGTGGCATTGGATGTTGGGCCAGTGCTGTGTGTAGTGGAGTACAGGAGCTCCGGGGCATTGGCTGTTGTGGCAGTGCCATCTGTAGGGGAGTACAGAAGCTTCTGGTTCATGGAGATTGAGGCAGTGCTGTCTATAGTAGAGTACGAAGTACCAGCGTCCTTGAGGTTGGGGCAGTCCTGTCTGCAGTGGAGTATCATAGCTCCTGTCTCCTGGAGTTTGTGACTGTTCTGTCTTTAGTAGGGTACTGGAGGTCCAGAGCATTGGTTGTGGTGGCAGTGCCATCTGTAGTGGAGTACAGGAGCTTCTGGTTCCTGGAGATTGAGGGAGTGCAGTCTTTGGTATAGTACAAGAGTTCCATGGCATTGGATGTTGGGTCAATGCTGTCTGTAGTGGAGTACAGGAGCTCTTGGTTACTGGGGCAATGTTGTCTGTAGTGGAGTACAAGCGCTCCTGTCTCCTGCAGTGGCTACCGGCACTGATCAGGGGTGGCGGGTGATGGGGGGGAATAAAGTGGCTGTAAGAAAAGGAAAAAAAACAACTTACCTTATCGCCGTGTCTCTCCCACGTAGTATCTCCTCTGTGTCTGGGACGAATATGAATCAGGACGCACACCCAGGCTCCCCTGAGCCAATCACAATGCTGCAATGCAGCGTTGTGATTGGTCTGAGCACCATGATTCAGTGCTCAGCCAGGGAATAGGGGCCTGGGCATGTTCTTCACCCAGGCTGTAATGCAGCCTGTGTGGAGAACATGCAAAGTGCACATGACTCTTTGGCAGGCCCGAGATGGCCGGCCAAAGCGTCATGCACACTTACAGTGCTGCCACCACTCTTCCCCCGTCCTGCTCTGTGAGCAGAGCAGACCCACTCCGCCCGCTAACACAACGCAGCAGGAACAAATGAAATGATAATAACATCAAGTTATTATTATTTTATTTTTCCTTTCTTTCACTGCTGCTAAGCAGTGGGGCTACGCTCCTCCGCCTTAGCGGAGGGTCCGCCACTGGACTCTCCTGGAGGTGGTGGTCCTTCTGGATTTCTGGAGGTTGGGGTAGTGCTACCTGTAATGGAATACAGAGGCTCCAGGGTCCTGGAGGTTGGGGCAGTGCTGTCTGTAGTAGAGTATAGGAGGCCCCGTTCCTGGTGGTTGCGCAGTGTTTGGATGCTGTGGTGCAGGAACCCCTGGATCTTGGCGGCAGTTTTGTGACTATGTTTTGTACAATGGCTATGCAGTTTCTGGTGTTTCCTGAATGCTGGAAAAGAGCTGTGTGTTGTGGTGTTGTAGGCTAACTCCCAGGCTTGTGGATATTTTGGACAATGCTGTGTGATGTGTTGCAAGTACCTCGGGAAAATGGATGTTGAGACAGCTATAGGTGCAGCGCTGCTGTGGCCACTTCTCACAGAGATTGAAGTATTATGGTGTGCTTTTGTGATGCCTGAAGGTTGCGCAGTTTTCTGTGTAGTAGCGTAGACCCAGCAGAGTAGGGCAGTGCTAAGGGTTGTGATGAAGGGGGCCCTGTTCCCACGAGTTTGGACGCGTGCTGGGTGCTGTGTTGCAGGGTGCCCTGGTTCGTAAAGTATAGATGCAGTGTTCTTGGTTCCTGAAAGTTGGGGGTGTTTTGGAATTGCAGTGGTACTTGATGAGTGAAGGGGTGACTACTTTTTGAGCAGTATTGGGTGATGTGGTGTTGGTTCATAAAGGATTGGACAGTGTTTTAAGCTGTGCTGGAGTGATAGGTTCCCAGTAGTTGTGATGTACTTAGGAGCTCCTCATGTGTGGAGATTGCTGTATTCCTGGGTGCTGTAGTGGTGTAGTAGCTACTGGTTCCTGGATGTTCCTGGATGTTTGGGCAGTACCGCGAGCTGTTGTGGCGGGAATCTCGAGTTGGTCCGTGTGTTGCAGTGTAACACCTCCTGATTTTCCAAGCTATTCTGGGTGTTATGAGGGTAAAGTGTTAGAGGTAATCGATGCACTGTATTGCTGTACTGCAGTACAGGACCTCCTGTGCGGTTCTGGAGATCTTTGTTCCGGGAGTATGCAAAGCTCTGTGTGTTTGCTATTCTAGTTCATGGAGGTTGTCACAGAGCTTGCAGAAAGACCTATCTGTTTTTCTTAGACTTTCAATCAGTTCTGTGTGTGGGCTGCAGACGGATGGAGTAGTGTGCAGTGGCGGCTCCTCGAGGGAGTGCTGCGGGGCGGTGCGGCGGGGCGGGGGAGGGGTAGGGTGGGGGGTAGTAAACTCCGGCATACGGCCGAACGGAGTTAAGTAAAGAAATATATAAATAAAACGATTTACATTGCGCGCGCTGCATCGCCGATATGGCATTGCAGCGCGCGCAATGTAAATCGTTTATTTCTTTCTTTCTTTACTTAACTCCATTCTGCCGTATGCCGGAGTATACTACCCCCCACCCTGCCCCTCCTCCGCCCCGCCCCACCGCCCCGCAGCACTCCCTCGAGGAGCCGCCACTGGTAGTGTGGTGTGCTATGGTATTGCATTCCCTTGATTCGTTGAGGTTGGGGCCATGTAATGTGTTGTGCTTCTTCAGGTGGACTGATTCCTGGAGATTACATGAGTGCAGTAATTGTGCCGGAGCCTTTAGTCCCTGGATGGGATGCTAGGACAATACTTTATACTGTGGTGCAAGAGCCCCTTGTTCCAAGATGTTGTGCAGTGTTGTGCTGTAGGAGCTCTGGAACCAAGAGATCCTGGTTCATGGTGATTAGGTTGATGCTGTGTGCTTGGGACAGGGAAGCTCTGCGTGCTGTAGCGTAGATCCCTGGTTCTTATGAGTTAGGGCAGGTCTGTGCGCTATGCTGCAGAAGTATCTTGTTCTAGTACTCGACGCGGTGGCGTATAGAAATATCTGTTTCTTCGAGGTTTGGTCAGTGCTACGTGCTGTGATGAAGGATACCCTAGTTTCGGTAGGTTTGGATGTTTCTTCCAGGTGTAGCATTGCAGGAGACCATGGTTCTAGAATATGATAAAGAATTGTATGCTGTGATGCCGGAGTCCCTGACCATTGTGAAAGGGCATCATACCATAACTCATAATGAGGTCAGCCAATGGCTAACGTGGGCTGGCACATTGCTCCCTGATCTATGCTCAAGTGGGTGGAAGAAAAATGTGAATGACACAACCACAGACAAATGGATGACGTATTGGTGAAAATCCCTAAAAATAATTATGTTGAACACATAATCTAAATAAAATCAAAAGGTCTTGGCTAACAATGACCTTTACAAAATCCAATTGTTTTGCTAGCCTCTTGTCTTAAATAAAGGAAGATGAAAGGGAGGGAAGGAAGGAAGGAAGGTAGGAAGGAAGAAAGAAAGGAAGGAAGTGCTGTAAATTAAACACAATAAAGGCCTCTTTTCCATGGGCAAAGTCTAATAATGAACCATTGGTGAAACGGAGTCCAGAATAAATGAGTGCTGGAAAATTGTGCGCTTCTGAATCAAATTTTATAATATTGAAGCTCTCAGTTTGTGTACTGCAAGCATTGTAAAAAGAGGATAAATAAATGCAGAACAGTTTCAAATGGATGCAATAAGTCAGATAAACAAGCATTTGCAATGTAATAGGTCTCACATTCGCGAGAGTTTGAGCTATTGGAATTGTAAATGACAATGCCTTTTATTTATGTGATTTGAAAACCTGCAAGCGGTGCTTAAACATGTACTTTGTACTTATAGTCCTTGTTTACGAGAAGCAAGGCTGGCAATAACTGCGCCTGTTTTACTTCCAGACTTGCTTCTCGCAAGCTACAAGTACAAAGTGTGTATTTACGCACTGCTTGCTGGTTTTCAAAACACATAAATAAAAGGCACTGTCATTTTATCTTATGCAACTAACGACCATTGACAAAGTCAATAGTCCTAGCTTGTAGGTCTAATGTTACTTGTTGTATGATATATCTGGATGTAATGATAGAAGCAGCAAAATGCCACGTCCTAATTACATCCACCATGCCCCTTTTTGAGACCCCCCCCCAGTTTTTTCATCCCACTTAAAGCCCTGCCCGCCCCCAAGGCTCCACAGTAGGAGAGTAATAAAATGATTGGCCATAGCAAAGGAGCCGCCGCTGCCTAGCATGTTACTCTTTCATGCACTGGTTTACATTTACATTTTATCATGTTGTACTGTACCATCTATATAGCGCTTACTACCCCTTATATGGGAAGCTAAAGAGCTTGCCCAAGTTAGTAGCATGTGACAGTATAGGGTGTGTAGTTGGTAATGTTGTTTTAGTATTGCACCTATGTGGGAGGTGTTTCCATGTTGTGTGTGATGACCACCTAGGTGCGGTTATCAGGTTATGGAATGCAGCACCTAGCAGTGCAGTTAGTGAAAGGAGCGTGAGGGATAGAAATACTAACGTCATTGCTGGTTGCTGGAGTGTAACAATCATTTTTACATGTGTCTTTGAAAACATTAAAATGTTTTACACTGTTCCCAATATTATATGTGCGTTGTAAGAATGTAGGTATATGGTCTTCAAATAAAAGTTGTGAACCATTTATTCTTCTGACAATTTGTTTAATACTCTTACTTGGGTTCTTCAAGTTTTCCTAATTAATTTACAATTTAGCTAGTTGACTTGAATAGCTGGATTTTCATCCCAGGGCCTCTTTGTTGTTGCTGTAAAGGTGAGAGTGGATAAAGTAGGCCAGACACGACTTGAACCTGGTTCCTTCCAAACGTCTTTGTTCTCTTTTGAGGCTTTTCTGCAGTTCTAAGGTAAAAGTCACCTTCAGGCACAGCAGAAGTACCTGACAGGTGAACTGATCATAACAGGTTTGAATTTGATAAACTCTTCCCTCTTAGCAGGGCTACTGAGATGATTCTGTGTAAAAAATGTGTCAAGTAAAAACAGGAGGCCCAACCTATTAAAATGTGGAGGTCCCGCCTTCCAACATGGTCGTTTTAAGGGACCTGTATAGAGAGCAGTTTTAAGTAAGTTTCATCCTCTCTGGGTTTGGTGGTGGGGCTGAAATAAAGTGAAGGTGGTCACAGGGTAGTGAAGGAGTGTATTAGTAGGAGTACACTGCGGCTATAAGTATCCTTCATGAAAAGAAAAACGCGTAGTGCACATCCAGCAGTCAATGCAATCCAGTGAATACAGAAAGGACTTGGGGCGGACATAGAGGAATTAGTGAATATTAGGCGCCTGCTACTACTAGTATTTTGACAACTATCCAACAACTCAAAGTTATAAATATGTAAGCACAGGAAAGATTTCTAACATCATACTCATTTTGAATTTTAAAAAACACTAGCTTCGAGCTCAGACTTCATCTGTAATGCAATTGCATTCTCTACACATGCACAGTTACGTGACCCTGAAATTACTACAGCACTTGCACACAAAATGAAATGCCAGCTGCTGCAATGTGAAAATCTGCATTACATTTTGCAGGCATGTGACCTAGAGCAAATCTGCTGCGAAGTAACAGCAATACATCCACAGACTACCCAACCCTGACCACAGGAACGTTTTCCATACCTAAATTTCATTCCAGGCTCCTTCGAGCTGGCATCACTTGACGGGGGAACGTTTTGCACCGACAACTGTCCCAGACTCCGTGCCACCATCGCCACCGCCCTGAATTTGGTGCGGGCGGCCAGGCTCGGACTGCTAGCATTTTGCTTGTTTAACCAATCTTCGGCACTCCTAGTGTTTAGACTGTGCTCTGAGCTGGCGAAAGAAACCTGCATGCAGGTGTAATTCCCTCTTTTTAGCTGTTTTTGGTGATCAGAATCGTGAGTCCACCCGGTTTCGTTAACACTGCACCACCCAGGCAACTACTTTTCTTCTTCCTAGAAGTTGCTGCTCAGCGACGAATTGCGAGATTTTCTCCACAAAAAACTTTCAAAGGCGCTGTAAAGTCCACATTTTTAGGCTGTCACTTGATCAGCTCTGCTGTCTTGCCTCCGATGGAAAAGCAAAAAAAAAAATACAAGCATTTGCAGGGCAATAGGTCTTGCATTTACGCGAGTTTAAGCTATTGTAAATGACAATGCGTTTTAATTATGTTTTAAAAACCAAAACATAAATAAAAGGCATTGTTATTTACAATGCCAATAGCTCAAACTCGCGTAAATGCGAGACCTATAGTATTGCGAATGATGGTAGGCATCACGGAAAATGGGAGGGCGGGAGGGGGGAGAAGGCCCGGGCACGAACAGCGGGCGGGGAGAAGGCACAGGCATGGACAGCGGGCGGGGGGGAGAAGACACAGACAGCGGGCGGTGGGGAGGGAGACTGCACAGACAGCGGGGTAAACAAGGCACGACAACAGGAGGAAGGGCGGGGTAAACAAGGCACAACAACGGGAGGGAGGGGGTTTAAAGAAGGCACCAAAGCACGTCGTGCCTGCAGTAAGAGCAATTGAGTAAAGAAAATAGTGCTCACAGTCTAAATAACAGGCCACGTGTAACAGCGGAAGTAAAGGGGCCAGTCGCCATGGGAGGTGACAAATGAAGAGGAGGCAGTACTAAGGAGGGACTAGCAAGCCTACTAAGGAATCAGAAGCCAGCATTTAGGACAGACAATGACACAAGCCAATGGCAAATATGGGCGGAGAGTGGGCGGGGCTTCTCTTCGTTACTCCACCACAACAAGTCTCGCAGAGCAGCGCATGTGCGCTGGCTCAGGCTCGACATAAAAAGTACGTCTCAAAAAGAAATTTACAGCAGCATTGGCAGGAGACAAGAACTGATAAATATGGAATGTGTCCTGTGCTAGAAAGCATTCTGCTATCTCATCAGGCTCTGAACACATGGCAGCACTAAAGTAATTATAAAGTAAAAACAAAAACACTGGAACTGAATGGATTACCTTGTCTGTGGATGTGCTCATTGTGAAAGAGCAAAATACAGTCACTCAAAATGAAGTCAGTGGCTTAAGTAGGCTGTCCCACTGCCCCATGCTATATGTTGTAGTGGGCAGATGCAATATGTGAATGACACACAATAAAGACCAATGGATAAAGAGCAGTGGCTGAAACCACCTTTAACCCCTTGACCGCGATCGGAATTCCGCTCGTGTGCTGGACATTCCGATCGCGGGTGGGGTCGTGACGAGCTCAGCTCGTCATGCGCACAGCGCTACCGCGCAGCATGACGAGCTGAGCTCGACATGAGCACGGAAAGGGTTAAGTAACTATACTAGACACAAAATGTTAGTGAAATCAATAGTCTTGGCTAAAAAATAAAGAAATGTAAAGGAACCTGATTAATGTTTAAGAGAAAATACGAAAAAACACTAAGGCATATGTGAAGAATTAAGAAAAATGAGCTATAGAGATTTTATGAAAATGTGCATTTGTTTAAAGAAAGACATTGATAGATGTTGATAAACATTAGTGTTTGTAAATAAAAAGTGCATTAGCTCTAGGAATAAAAATTAATTTGGTTGATCTAAACAATATGCAAGCAGTAGAATAAATATTTTAGTATGTTTAAATAAAAGTTGGTAAATTAATAAACATGTTTGGAGAATGTTTAAAAAACAAAAATGGCTACTTAAAGAAAAACACAGATTTAAAATTTATAGATATCAGAAATTAATTGGAAAATTTGAAGAAAATGTCAGGTTGATGTAAAGAAAAAAAGTGCATTTAGAGGAAATTAATATGCTTTTTGCAGTCATGGATATCACTAATTGTATTCCAAGTTTATGTAAAGACAATCTACTATAGCTTCTATTTACGAGATTAGCAAGAGATTAACACAAGATTAGCACATTTGGCAAATTATTCTCAAAAGTGCTTTTGGATCACTGAATGCCTGGGCTCTAAGTGCAAATGTTTCACCTGTTTCTCAGACAACGTTCAGGAAAGAAGGATCCACCCCCACACGGCCCCACCGCTGTTACCTGCATGGACCGCTGCTGGCTCCACCCCTTACAATTGTTTGCCTTTGCATCTGATTCCTAAGGTCACTCTTACCCTCTTTACTGTAGGTGTGGGTGCAGAATTTCGAGCATGAAATATCCTGTTTCCTTAATATGATCGACCACTCAAAATTGGGTCTGCTTTCCTTATTAATTTAATAGGAGGTCTCTGATGGCCCACTGCCACACTTCAAAGTTCCCCTGGGTGAATACACATAGTTCATGACTGTTCCTAAGACAAGAACACAGCCTTCGTTGACCTCCTGACCCGCTGCCATAGTTTCAGCACATTCTGCACACAAGGGCTCACTGGACTTCTCAAACTTAGGAAGCAGACTCTCAATTCCACAGAGTCCTCACCACAGAGAATTTGCCTTTCTTTTGTGCTTGTATGTATTTGTGTGGTATTTGTAGAGCACAAACATAGCTAAGGGTAGCAGAGTGCTGTACAGAGTCAAAAGCAAAGATGCAGCCAAAATTGATTCTAGAAGTAGCTTGTTTGTGGGTTGTTATTGCATCATAAGATCGTAACTGTGTCTTTTCCTAATTGGACCAGGGCTGGGATGGTGCTGGTGGATATGAGGTTGGTGTTCCAGAACCTCTGTGCACTGATGGAAAAGGCCTGCGGTCTTGTTTTCTCTTTTTACACATTTTTGTCTCCAATATGATGGTTTCTTCACTCTGGGTGTGCTGAGAGTCACCAAAGATGATGAGCTTGCCAGCCAGATAAACGGGGCGCAGGCTGCGATGAGTTTGTAAATTATGCAGCTGGTTTTGAAGATGGTGCGTACTGGAAAGGGGAGCCAGGGGAGTTCCATCAAGATGGGGTGATGTGTTCATATTTCTTCAGATCTTGGATGAGACATTCTGCAATATGTAGGAGGCTGTCTTGTCACTTGAATTCTTTTAATTTATAAAACAGTGAATGTGTGAAGAGTGGTTGTATTTTTCTTTTTCTTTCATCAAACTGATGGTTAAATAGAAAGGGAGGCTTTATTTTGTTATCAGTAGTTCCCGAGTTCTAGGTGTAGTTTGACCAGGATGCATCTTTTGTTAAATGACCTGCAGAGCGCTGTTACTGTAATTCTGTTCCGTGTGACAGGAAATGAAGTTTCAAAATTAGTGTCCTACAATTCACTAGGTTTTTTGTATCAAAACGTTGTGGAACAAATTGAAAGTCATGAAATAGGGTAGCAGAGAGAAAAGAAATCTCGGATGTAGTTATAAGCAGTGACTTTTTATGTCACGACAATCGTGCTGTGCTCGCAAAGACAAAACTTCTGCTGTAGATGTTAACCTCCTTGCTGCACTTATTTTGCCTGACCTTGCTGGCAGTAAGAAGAGCAGAGGGCAAAGGTTGCTGAAGTGCGTTAAAGCTGACAGAGGAGCACCGCTGCCTCTGGGAAGGAAGTGTCATAGTTTTCAGGACTGGTGGTCAGGGATGGAGAGAACGTCTTACTTTAGCGCGCTAAACGATGGTCTCGCTCACCAGAGCACAGGGCTTGACTCCAAGGGTGAGCTAAGAGTGGAGAAATTCTGGACTGGTCCATTTTGGGCCTGAGCACAAAGACCGGTTACTGCCCCATAGCCCAGCTCTGGCCTACCCGGTATCTCACTCTTGTACTTCAGGCGCGCAACGCCCATAGGGCTCAAAGGGCTTTAGCTCCCCCCTCCCCCCCCTCGTGTGTGTCAGCCCGGGCTGAGACAGCTTCCCGGGCACACACACAGACAGTTTTTGAGCTGCTGTAGGCTGGCTGGTCTGGCGTCCGTCTTACTGCAGCCGCACCCGAGTACTTCACAGGTCTTTAAAAGACCATTTACTTGTTAACGAGGCTTTGTTGTTTTTTCACCCCTTCTTAGAGCCCCTGCATTTCCACTCTGCCTTTTGCTGGAAGAATTAGCCCCCGACATTTTTATTAGCCCCCCCACCCTGGAAATTTGGCTCCAGTTGCGCCTCTGGCTCACTTCATAGCTGTTCACGGAGTGTCGGGCGAGAGCCGCAACTCAGAGCACGTGTGGGTTGGTATTGGCTGACTGGCACTGGGGGTTATTGATATACCTACTTCGATATAGGTGGGAATACCAGTGCTTAAGTTGTAAAAAAAAAAAAAACAGTAAGTGGCAGGGCAAAGGACATTTTTCACCGAGTACCTACAAACACCAGCAAAAAAATAAGCACTGGGGTCTTACCAGTTAATTCCTGTGGCCTTTCTCATTTTTCATGACCCAGCTCCAGGAAACATACATCCAGATCCCACTTGCAAAAACAACCCAAGCAGGTGACCTAATAAATAGCTGCAGCCCTCCCTCCCCCAATCCCTAAGTCACAGTGCTACTGCACCGATACACCATTGATAACTCTGTCCCTGGTTGCCATTAAAACCGCTAGGAACCTACTTTTCATTTGCCATATTCAACAGTGACATGAATGGTTGCTTGCCAAAATAATGTATACGCAAATATCGTCTGACATAATTACTGTCTCTTAAATATTGTTTACAAAAATATCGTCGCATTGAGTGTGGATTTTCTATTGAAAACTATGCAACAACATTTTTAGATAAGCTAAGGCACAATATTCACGTCAGATAATTTCTGTCAATGCTATATCAGTACCACTCCCTCTGGGGTGAATGAATGGCTGAGAGATCACCCTTGGAATCCCCCATAGGGTGAATGAATTACAATGTGCACGTTCTCTCCTCTCAGGACACAAAATGTGAGTGCACATGGAGTAGTGTCACATGCAGAGCACCGCGTACTTCTAACAGTTCGAGCAATGGCGGACATGTGGAATATTCCTTAAATTGAGACCTGTGCCGATAGAAGTTTGCATAAAAAATGCAGTACTTTGGCTGTTGCTCAGTACTTTTGACTTTCAGACCCTATTACAGCTTATTATGGAAAGTGAATTTGTATTAATGTGAACTCCATTTTGTTTACATCTGTAGTACCCCTCACCCTACCGCAAGTCTTCCCCTTGGTTAACTGCTGCCCGGGTGCTGGTACCCCGGAGAAGGTGACCGTCGGCTGCCTGGTGAGCAGCTACATTCCCCCGCCTGTCTCAGTGGTCTGGAAGGCAGGCTCCTCCATCATTCCCTCCAAGGACTCCTGGGACGTTCTCCAAACCAGCAGTGGTCTCTACATTAGCAACAGCGTCATCAATGTCTCGCGTCAGGAGTGGCAGAGTGGTGACTTCAGCTGCGCTGTGAATCATGAGGCCAGCAACCGCACCATCACCAAGGGACTGTCAGGTAAGAAGATAAAAGGAAGTCCTGGGGCGAAAATCCTGAGCCATGGACACCCTCGCCAAACTCTCAGCTTCACATAGCACTTGATAATATGTATGTCTTTCTTTATCATCAACGCAAGTCAGAAGCTCCAAATGTGTTGCCGATCACTGCCATCTTGTTTCACCCTTTTTTAGGAATGGCTCAATATTTATTCAGCAGTTGTATTGTTCTGTCCCACTTGGAATTATATAATTTGTGTTTATTTGGAGATTACTTTTCACTATATAGGATTCAGTGCAGGAAATGAGGAGGATCCAGCTGGATCCCTGGTCCGACAGCTATAATTGACCCAGATCCTAGATCTGGCCAGGACCTGGTGAAATATGCTGAATTTATCTCAGCTTTATTTGTCGAAATCAGCAGCACCCGCACCTTGTCTGCTTTCCGTTTGAGTAGCAACCTGCAGGGAAGACTGGGCATTCTGAGCTGGGCCCAAGATAAAGGGCTGATTTTAGGGCCATGCGCCCTTCTGTGGTTCGAGTATCATCCTAGCTGGGGGTATCTGGAGCCTAATGCCTAGATGCCAATGCAATGGCCGGAATCAAAGGCACGCATCTTTTTATCACTTCACAAGTACGTAAGAGAAACTATGATTTGGAGGCAGGCTTTGTTCAACAACCCCTGTATGTAAAAGATATGCATGCACTGTAAAACATAGCTGCTAAGTTTCCCAGGTCCATGTGTGATGCAACTTGTAGTCCCGGATTTATAATGGAATGAACACAACTAAAAGTCCCAGATATTAAAGACTAAACCTGGACTGGAGCAGCTAGTCACTCATGGATCTAGGAATCTTGGTAGGGCTCTAAGAATGCCAGCTGTATCTGACTGCATGAGTAATTACACAAATAACAATTTAATGTCCTTATTTTATGGTTCAATATCCCAATGTAGGATGTCAGAGCTCTTTACATCGCACACATTATAAAGAAACAAAAATTCAGAGAAGTGTGTTAATCAATGTACACAAAATGTTACATAAAACAATGAAGGTTAGAAGGTGTCAGGTATTGTCCATACTGGTTGGCATTATAAGAAGAGTGTATGGTCTGGAGAAACGCAAACTCAGGATTAAATAGCCAGTGTAGTGGTTGCGGTTGTCTAGACTTATAAGACGTTAGTATTACTAAAAATAACCCTTTTAGCAACCTTAGAATAATGACAGAATGAGAAAAAAACAATAAGGTTCTAAGTAAACCTTGCCCTCCGGTTTACATGCAACTTCTTGATGCTGGTTCACAGCACAGTGTGCTTCATAAGAAGGATTGCAAGTTATGACCTGCATGTAACTAAATAATCTCTGTCTCAAAAGTAGTAACCCACTTACCCACCTACATAAAATTCAAATGTTTGATCTGCATGTTACATGATGTGCCTTGTAGCAGGCACATTAAACTTCTGTGCTACCTTATAAGTCAATACTGTGACTAGACCTAGCATAGATCTGTCCAGGAAGTGCATTAACTACAAAAGTTGTTTTACAGTTATCATTATAACCTGAAAATTGCTGGGCACACAAAGATCCCTGCAGCAGGTGTCTTAATCCAATAAGATACTTTAAAATGCCCCCTGTCTGTGACCAATTAAGTAAACCATAACAGACTTTCTGTCACATTTGTCCTTATTGCCATTTTTTTGCAGCAGATTTTTAAAAAAAATATATGCATAAGTTAACTGTCAGACAACGCCGAATTTATAGGTTCCAATAGTATTTTTTTTTAAATGTCCAGTCCTACAGTAGGAACCTAATTTAAGCGCAGAATTAAAATATGGTGATGAAAGTTGTTACCCTGCATGAGAGAGAAACCTTTAAGCAAATTGAAAATAGTACAAATGTCACCCTAATAAAATGAAATATGACAAGAACATGGAAAGGAGCTTCTGCGTCCTTGCTAAGGTGATTTTGTAAGCAATTGTAGTGCACCAGAGCATGCTGTGTCCTCATCCACTTACAGGTAAGGGAAACAGTTGAGCACCAAGATGGCTACTGCACAGGGAGGCAGTTCTGGAAATTCTGACTGAACTTTCATTATTTCTTTCACTTGTCTTTCGTTTCAATGGATGGCATTCTTCCAAATGAAAGTGGCTAATGGCCTGCCTTTTCTCTTGCCAGTGGGATCTGTGTGCTCAGTGGGTAAATCCACAATGGCGGTCAAGCTGGTGCAGACCTCGTGCCCAGAGAACGACGGCAGTGAGGATGTTTCTTTGGTGTGCTACGTCACCTCATCCCCCAGCAGTACAGTCCAGATAAGATGGCGTGAAGATGCCAATGAGGTATCTCTGCTTCCCACTAGCTCCCCTGCAACGCAGGCCGGCGATGGCACGTATTCGCTCAGTTTCACTGTGCGGGTCCCCCAGGCCAAGTGGAACAAAGGGACTGCCTACAGATGCTACACGACAGATCCCAGAACCAAGAAGGAAGTGTTCAGCGTTCTCACGCGGTGTTCAGGTGAGAAGGTGCTTTAGAGCACATTTTTGGAACTAACACAGAAACCAGTGCTTAATTTGAGCTGGTGGTTTCCTGTGCTCAGCACCACCACTTAAATCAACACTAAAAACAGTCCACCACACAGTGGCGATGTTTGTCTAATTTTGAGATTAGCACTACAACAGTTGTTTAATAATTCAATATACATTAAAATGGCTAATACCTGCAACGCACGCCATTCTTATAACTTGGGGTGGCCTGGAATAATCTGTTTGTCACACTTGTAGGAGTGTGATGGTTAGTGGTTGCGTTCATACTCTCCTTGGCAGCGCTAGCAGGTGCAATGGGTGGTGCAAGCTACAGTACCCTCCTGACGAGGGCACTGACACTTATTTATTGCAAATTAAGCACTGAGTCAGAAACAGGGGTAGATGTGTCTGCAGAGAGACACAGGTTGATACAGGATCGTCCGGGCAGAATGAGTCTGAAGTAATTCAACCCCTGTGGAAGTAGCACCAGGCACCAGTCTTACAGTGATACTGTCCAGCAAGGGGTCCCTGATGAAGTAGCCGGCCATGAGGGAGGACGAGTACAGTAATGCTCATGGCGGCAAACACATACATACCTATGACGAGGAGTGGGAGGAGGTTGATGCAGTACACCTCCTTGGGGTAGGCACAACCCACTCTACGCCAATGAGAGCCACATTTTGATTTAAGAGTGAATTGTGCTTGCTGGAAGTGATACATTCTCTGAAATTACACAGCAGTGAGGAGGGAAATCCATGCACTTCTCTTACAGTGACATCTGCTGTTTAGGGCCAGGATTGCTATTGAAGCAGCGCAACATCTTTGGTAAGAGTAAGTCAAGTACTGTCCGTACAGGTCCTGGAAGAAGAATACCAATGGATGAAAGTAACACCTGTTGCTTACCCTGTTACAAAGCCTCTCTCTCTCTCTCTCTCTCACACACACACACACACAATCCCTCTCTCTCACACTCTCTCTCTCTCTCTCTGCTCTTCCGCATTCTGTCTCTCTGCTTTCCACACACATGCTCACTCGCGTTCTCTGTCATCCTCTCACTCTTCTCTGTCTTTTCCTCTCTTCTGTTTGGTCCATCTGCTTCATATGCTCAGATGCTTCCTTTTTCACCCCCACTTCTCCCCTTTCTTTCTTTTCATTGCTTCCAATGTGTTATGTTCAACCAGAAATGCACAGAGGCAATTTAGTTTGTATCGTTGCAAGGTACACCTCTCCCTGCCCCTCACTATTTCTCACTGGTGCTTGTCTATTTCACACTCTGGGGCATATTTACAACAAAAGTGGTGGAGCGTGGGTTAGCTCTAAAATAGCTAATGCTGCGCTCCGTCACTTTAGATACGCAGGGATGCGCCGTATTTACAAAAATGCAGTGCACCCCTGCGTTTCTTCCTGCACTGTGTCTAAATTCAGCTGCCTAGCTCTATCGCAGGTACCCTTGCACAACAGTGCAAGGGTGCCTGTGTTGAGGGAATGATTGTTTTTGTGTGGGAAGGTGTCCCTTCCAGCACATAAACAATCAGAAATGGCGATTTGAAACTCCTATGTGTGCTGCATGGTGCAGCACACATAGAAGTTGCAAATTGTCATTTTTTAAATGATGGTTTCTGTGCAGGAATGGGCACCTTCATGCACATAAACAATCGTTCAGGGCGTTTTGCTGTTTCATTGTGTGCTGCACAATGCAGCACACATAGTAACAACAAAAACGAGGAGAAATTAAACATTACTCCTTGTTTTGCCATGCTAGGACCAGGTTTTCCCTGGTCTTAATTTTGGCACTGCCCCATATTTATTCCACCTTTGTAAATATGGGGCAGCAGCAAAATCAATGGGTGTTGCAGCGGAACACCCACCGCAACACCCATTGCATGCCCCTTTCACGCTAAGCGTAGTGTGAAAGGGGGCCTTATTTACAAGGCGTGTTAAGCCACGTTAAGTGGCTTAACGGCGCCTTGTAAAGTGGCTTAACGCTGCCTTGTAAATAAGGCAAAGCCCCTATCGCCACAGGGACGTCGGTAAAAGTGACGTTCCTGTGGCGATAGGGGCTTGTAAATATGCCCCTCTCTTTGGTAAATTCAGCTCTGTCTCCATCTGTCCTTGTGTCGACTGTTAGCTGGAGGCGACAAAATTACAGCAACGACAGCCAACATCCCTTTCACGGGCCTCGTGTCAACCCCCCGCCTGCACATTTGTCTGCTACAGGGCAGCCATATCTGACAGGAAGAGGGGCTTTGAGGCCAACCCATTTCTGACTCTAACTCCCATCAAATGGACTCCTCAGTGGCCCAAATCCTTTCAGGGAATCTCCCAGAGTACCCTGAGTCCATCCACCTGTGCTAACAATGGCACCTGCTGCCTAGAGCTATCATGAGGTAACCGAGTACTCTTCCGCGAATGGCAACCGCTTGTTAGGGCCACGCCTTTCTATCCGTGATGCATGTTACTGGCACAGAAGGAGTACTGGTCTTACAGTGATACCGAGGCGTCAGGCTTCAAGTGTTTTTACAGTAAATCCCCGGGGAGCACAAACTACCTCTAACACCCATGACCAGTGCTAGGAATGTTTAACTTGTGTTCACATGGAGTTTATCTTTCCCAAACTGGGATCTCAAGCTGTATTTAATCATGGCGACAGACTCTTGGCACAAGATAGGAAAGAAAAACAATTTTAGCATTTGCAAACTAGTCTGATTTAGAAACGCAGATACTGAAAGCAGGAACATTAGTTTTATTCTAGGTGGAGCACTAACTCACCCCATCCCCATCCCCACCTACAGTAAATCGCTTTCTACCCTTGACACCTCCAGGTGCCTTCAACTGCCTGGGCATTGTAGTCTCGCTGCACCGTCCCACCGCTGAGGATATCTTGATTAACAAGAAAGCTGTGATCACCTGTCGCGCCTCAAACCTGCCGGCAAGTACCGGGGCCGTCTTCACATGGACCAGAGAGAAGGGCAACTGCAGAGCAGAGCCTGTGACGGAGAACCCCGAGCTGACTAGCAACGGCCTCTACAGCATATCCAGTCGCCTCTCTACCTGTGCGGAAGACTGGGACAGAGGCGAGCGCTTCACCTGCAGACTGGAATACCCCGGGCTGACGGAACCCATTGTCAAGACCATCTCCAAGGACCTTGGTAAGTTATCCACGTCTTAGAACGTCTTGGCTCTTGGGCTTCCCCTTAAACTTAAAAGTCAATTTTAAATGGTATGAGTTGGTCATGCACTTCTTGCAAAGTCTTGTATGTTGGGCTTCCCACCTTTACACAATCTGGGTAGTTTGTCATTGTCTTACCAATTCTTAGATGTTGTGGAATACATCTTGTCAAAACCATAGGCAATGTCCTGGCAAGCCATGCATTTCTGATCTGTTTTCCATTCTTTGAGAAGTTAGATGAAATCACGTGGCTTCGTCATCTCAAGTTACCTGAAAATAAATCATCTTTTGCCACTGGGCTCCAGCTGCACTATGTACCAGTTTTCTTTGAATCTCCCTTGTTGGGCTGATAGATCTGCTTCTCTGGTAGTCAGTTAGCTCGACAGAAAATACTTGGACAGACATGATGCTGATGATACTAGAGGCTTACCTTCAGTATGCACTGTTTGTCTTACTGCATGTCTCGAAGAAGACCATGCTTGTATGCAACTATCGTCACCGCAAAGGAGAGACGCCCACCCCACTTAGTGCATAATTGTTCCTTGTATCGAACTCCAAACCATATAGGCAATGGTGCAATTTTTATGGAGCTTTTATGGAGTGTCCTGCAGGAATAGCTGTGTAAAGAAGTACTCAATTTGCTCTTCACTCCTGCAGGCATACACATTTGCGTAACTATGTTCTGTTTCCCTTCTCATGCAGAAGTGTTTGTCAAACCTCCTTCTGTCTATGTCAACGGGCCCCCCACAGAGGAGCTCTCCCGCAACGAGATGGTGACCATGACTTGTGTGGCTAAAGGATTCGCTCCAGAGGACGTCTCCATTAAGTGGTTGCAGGCGGGCCAAGAGATATCCAGCGGGGCGTATGATACCACCAAACCCCAGACTATGAAGGAGACAGGAGACTACTTCTGCGTCAGCGTTCTACAAGTGGAAGCCCAGATATGGAATGAAAACACTGTTTTCACTTGCGTTGTTATACATGAAGGAGCGCGACACAACGTCATCCAGCAAAGCATTGACAAGTCCAGCGGTAAACCCACTGTTGTCAACGTGTCACTTTCCATCCTCGACTCCACTTCTTCTTCCAAGTGCTACTGAGAACAGGGAGCTTTGCTGCCCTTCTGCACTCTTACAGAATTCACTGATTTCTCACTCCCAGCTCTCTGTCCTTCTACTTGTGGTTCCTCCTTCATTCCATACCACCCCCCACTGCACATTGTGACCTAACAGTGTCTAAAATAGACACTGGAATCAGACCCTCCAGCGTTTTCATTGTTTCAGGAGCTAACAAGTGCTTTCAAGGTTTTGTATGTCTGAATAAATATCTTGTTACACTCAGAAGACATTGAGTAAAACAACCTAATTCCCAGTATCTCTTTTGCTATATCGAATTCAGAGGAACAGTTACATCTGTGGTGTTTTGACTTTGTTTGTTGGCTCAATGAAGGAATCTAACAGGATATGTGTGTATTAAAATGTAAAGTACAGTTTAATTCAATCAAATAGATAGAAATGAAAATAGAGGCAATGTAGCCTCTCTTCATTAAAAGTGATACAAATTCCCTAGGTAGAGTCAATTACAATCTGTTTGTCGAGCATGAAATTGGTCTTGTTCAGCTGCCAATTGTTGCACCCGAACAGACTGTGAGTTGCACTGATGTTGTTAGCTACATAAATAAACTGAGCTACATTAAAATCAATATAATGCAGTGGTTCATCTCTGCAAAGCCTGGAAAAACTCTAGCTGTAAACACCCTTACCCAGAATTAGAATCAAAATGACATATTCAATATTTATTAAAAACCAAGCTTCTTTATGCCCAACCTGTGACCTGAGCCAACTAGGACTGTCCCGAAGGTGTCAACAGTGCAGCTTTCCAGCCCAAACAGATTCGAGAGCCCAAATGACACAGCAGTCCTAGAGTTGAACAAGATGCTAAGGCACTTTGGTATGTCAAGCCTCCATTGAGGGTGAGAAAGTGGTGTCTCTATGGCTATTCACTGCTGAGTCTCAGTCAGATTGACTGCCTGCAAGAGTGCGCTGGTAACTCTCTGTGATGTCTCTCACACAGCAAGGGAAAAGAGACTGTGCTTGAGCTATCCGCACAATAGTTGGCCTTCCTTGTTCTTCACTCCATTTCTAAATCACGTATTACGCTTATTACTATGTATAGTTTTCAGGCTTCATACCAACAAACCCAAGCTCCAGCACACCAGACCCTGGTTTAAAGTGTCTTCCAATTATCTACCCCTTGTGCCATTACTTTCACTGCCACTTCCAATTTTACGTTCTGGATTTTGGGATTATTGGACTTTGTGGTCCTCTATAAAACCCATGTCTCCCACCCTACTCTCTTCTTCGCCTCCTAGTACACTGAGGAACTGAGAAGAGCTAATGATGATGTAAAGCGTTCAAGTGCAAATGGCGTCCATCCTATGACTTCAGTGGCTAATCCACTTATAAAGCTGCAATCAAACATGCCAACATATGATCTTCTTTAACACCAGGAGGAATGAGTCCACTTCTGATTCCTCTTGAAAAATCTTCTCTGTTATTAAAGATCTTCTTCACCCTTGTCCTGCAGCAATTCCATCCTTCCCTTCAGCATTGCGACACTGGCCCACAGCACTCTCAGCCCTGATCTCACTGAACGCTGCAATCTTTCCATCAGCTCGACAACTGTAAGCATGTGTCTTCTGTTGTAGACCTTCCTAAGAAGCCCTCAGCAGACCCAAGGATTCTCAGCAACTGCTATCTGATCTCTTTATTACCCTGTCCTGCTAAGATCTTGGAGAAAGCTGCCAATAAACATCTTTGAATTAACTAGAAGAGAACTGCCTGTTGGGTCTTAGGCTGCTGGCCCTTTCCACCACATTGGAACAACCCTAGTGATGACCTAACAATGAATCTTAACCAGGGCAGCTCTGCAGCTCAAATGTTAGACCTTTCTGTAGCTTTCAGTAGCAAACAAGCCTTTAAATGAATTCGCTTGTTTCTATCTCTAAGAACCCACTCTGTCCCCTCTGAAGGAGATCCATTGCCACCCTCTTCCCCCCGAACTGTGGAGTACTGCAAGGGTCATCCCTTAGCCTGACCCTGTTTAACATATACATTTCCCCCTGGTAAAGTTGATTTGTTTTTATGGTCTGCATACCTTTTCCTAAGTGGCCAGCTCCTAGATCTTAATCTCTGTTTCCAACAATTCAGACAAAGGGCAATCAACTACCTACCGTTCATGGATCAGTGCAGTTGCTTCATGGATGCAAATCAAGTTCCTCAAAATCAAATGTGACAAAACAAAAGAACTTCTTTTTGGTCAGCAGTCAATCGGTCAGACCCCTTCCTGGTGGCCAGACGATTTGAAGCTGGTTCTGTCACCTGTAGAGTCAGCCAAAACTCTTGATTTCACCTTTAATAAAAATGTAATTTGCAAAACAGGTTAACGTAGTAGTTAGGAGTTGTTTTTTCTATCCTCATAGTGCCTAGAAAGATTGTGCCTCTACTACATGTCTCAGCCAGGTAATCTGTTTTACATTCTTTGATCACTTCACATTTTGATTTTGGCAATTCCATTTATCTAGGATTGCCTGACTACCTCACTCACTGCCTTCAGGTTATTCCCAATTCCGCCACAAGACTGGTCTTGAATCTCTACTCTACTGTTTCTGTGACAGCAGCCCACCTCAAAGACCTACACTGGCTTCCCATCATCCAATACTCCAAGTTTAAGTCTCCATCCCTTGCTCACAGAGTTCTACACAGCAGCTGACATACCTACTTAAGAAACAAATTTCGGCCCTAACAATTTAATCCTACCCTACGATCTCGCTCAGTAAAACTTGTGGAAGTTCCCTGAAGTAACAAGATTCAGAAGGGTTTCCTTCCCTTCATTTATCTGGCCTCTAACATTTGGAGCTCCTTGCCTGTCTCTCTTAAATCAATTTGCTTCTCTGCAAAGTTCAGCAAAAAGCGCAAAACCGTGCTGTTCCAGAAACCCAGGGGCATATTATCAAGCCGAATTCTGCCGCTTTAGCAGCCGTTTTCGGCCAGCGGCGTTTTCTTTTCCGCTCAATTATCAAGGACACGCTAACGCGTGTTTCCTTGAAGTTAGCAGCCCTTTCCACTCCACTTTGCATGTCAGCGATGAATATCGCCAATGACATGCAAAGTGGGCGTACCTTACCATTTCTCCATGGAAATCGGCGCTGACACGGCAGCGCAATATTAGCAACCTTCCAGCAAACCCGCAATGCGATAAAATAAACCGCGCTAACCGCGGTTATCGCGGGTTTGTAACGCCTAGTTCGAAACCGACTAAGCCATACTTATAATGGCAGGTGGATTGTACGGCTGAGGCAACGGGGCATATTATCAAGGAAACGCGATATAAATCGCATTTCCCGCTTGCGCGATTCTGTTTCACGCTGCTATCGCAGGATTTAATCGCCGTGGAGATATGCGTTGATAATAACGCGATATCTCGGCGATTAAATCCTGCGATGCGCGGCGTTAACAAGAATCGCGCAAAGCGGGAAATGCGATTCTTATCGCGTTTCCTTGATAATATGCCCCCCGGTTCTTCCCCCATCCTTGTTTCCTTGTTTCAACGTGACTATCCCATTCCTTTCCTCTTCCAAAGCTCCTGGATGCCCTTCGAGGTATTTGCCACTCTATAAAAACATTATTAATATAACATAACATAGTTTGATTTTTCATATTTCAACCATAATATATAGACAGGCATGGCTTGCTCCTCAATGTATCTATCCTCAATCAGGTGTTAAACTGAGCCTGAGGCATACATTGCTATGATGGCTTGAAACTCTGTAGCCTATGTTTGAGTCCCTGTCCCACAATTCACTAAGAAAATAATTACTTGATTAGGGATTTGTAAGTTATGAGCTGATCATAAAGGCGGGTGTTTCTCTCAAAGTTACAGTGCATTTATGGAAACGTGTTTCTCAAGAATCAGTGAAGGGCCATTCAGTTGCACTCCTCTCTAACCTTAAAGGGCTGGTCATGAAAATAGTGCCTCACTAGATGTCACTAAAAGGTTAGAGAAACACTTTGCTCATACCTCTCTGATCCTCACCCTAACACGTTTCTCTAAAACCCACAAGCAGGTCTATAAAACATGTGATTCTTTAAGCCAGGCGCTTGTATTGTAGGATTATGAAGGCATTTCCTTCTATAAAATACCACAACAAGTTTATGAATACCTGCATGTCTTCATTTTCGGCAGGGATTTGAAGACAAATGCCCCTCAATTGGTTAGCAGTCTGTGTAGAAATATATTTTTTAACTATTATGCTACGGCTGTGAAAACATGCTTCTCTGCAGGTCATCGGAGTTCATGAAGACATGCATCTGTTAAAGCTATGAAATAGTTATGAAGAACAGGACACAAATGGGTTAGGGCACACTTGGTTAAATTGATTCTTATAAGACTCTCTGCTACATACAGCCATTTGGCTGCATCGCTTGACCGCCTACACTGTCTCAAAGCATAACACAAAGATTGACATTGTGATCCTAAACAAAATAATCTGTCCCTGAAAACGATCTGAACTACCAGCCAATAAACAGTGTTTTCTCAATCTTCTCAAACTTAAGGCTATCGAGATTATACTGGTGTTTACTTGGTAGGGTATTTCAAGTATTGATCATAACTATAGATAGTGTGAAAATTCCAAACTCTTATATATATAGGTCCCGGAAAGCCGTTCTTTGCCCACAGCAAGATCCAGGTAGGCAAGGGGAAGAAGCAGACACCGCACACTGGGGAGAGTACTTACGTTTGAGTGGCTGCTTCGTACGGACTCGGAGTGCCGAGTACGGCACATCTCCCCCTGGCCTGTCAGAATTGCCTCAACCAATCGTAGCGGGGCATTCTGTATTTGAAGTGGGACTTGGGATCATTCATTGTTTAGTGGCATCTGAGGAAGGCTTTCATGCCGAAACACGTCATGCCGTTTGAATAAAGAAAGAGCGAGTTTCCTGATGGATCCGTGTGGGCTCGACTTCTTTTAAAGCGAAGAAGTGTGGACTTTGGTATTTGTGTGCGGCCACGAGCACAAGAGAGCACCCATCCCTAAAGCAGTTCGGCGGTAGCAGTGGCAATTTGTGGTTCTCTGAAAGCTCTTCGGAAAACGCCGAACCGCCGCATCCCGTAAGACTACCCTGCCAATAGATATTGGACTGTGATTGCACAGGAAAACACTACTTACTTAAGTGATGTTTGCAGGACTGACACAGAATTTCAGCGGCGGGATGAGGGTCCTGGAAAGCCGTTCTTTGCCAACAGCAAGATCCAGGTAGGCGAGGGGAAGAAGCAGACACCGCATACTGGGGAGAGTACTTACGTTTGAGTGGCTGCTCCGTACGGACTCGGAGTGCTGAGTACGGGACATCCCCCCCTGGCCTGTCAGAATTGCCTCAACCAATCATAGCGGGGCATTCTATATTTGAAGTGGGACTTGGGATCATTCATTGTTTAGGGGAATCTGAGGAAGGCATTCACGCCGAAACACGTCATGCCGTTTGAATAAATAAAGAGCGAGTTTCCTGATGGATCCGTGTGGGCTCGACTTCTTTTAAAGCGAAGAAGTGTGGACTTTGATATATATATATATATATATATATAAATATATATATATATATATGTATATATATGTGTATATATTATCTACTGGCGGTCGCCAGTAGATAGTTATAGTTAGGACCTATTTTCCATAGGAAATCCGCGACATTCTATTTGAAATAACTCTTGCATCGGTTGACGAATCTTCGCGAAATTTTCAAACTTTATGGCCCGCTCCGGTCCGCTCCTACCGTGAAAGTCTCAGGGTGATTCGTCAAGCGGGGGCCAAGAAAAAAGGGGGGTCCCAAAACGTGTTTTCCCCATTCATTTTCCCATAGGAAACTTTAGACACGGCTACAGCCCGAACTGCTGAACGGAATTACACCAAATTTGGCAAAGAGGTAGTTCTTGGTTCAAAAAGAACCCTTTTTGTTAAATGGTGTAAATCCGTTCAGTAGTTGCTGAGAAAATCAAAAGTAAAAACACATATATATCTGGGCGGAGCCTAACCACACATGTCATCGTGAGATCTGATTGGCTGTCAGCACTTCATCCTGGAATTGCTGGCAGCCATCTTGGGACCAATATAAATGATAGTACCCCATTGAAATGCATTGTAGTGAATCGAAGATTTTGAGGGTTACCAAAAGGAGAACTATAAAGGGTGATAACAGACTTTAGTTACATTATTCATTCTTTTTTTGATTGTACCATACTAATTTCAGGAATTGTGGTGTGTTCTAAGGTGATTTTACCCTGTGAAAAACCTTCTGCTGGGATATCATGAATCATGTTTGAGAGAAAACTATTTTCACATGCTTGTCCCATACAGTTTTGGAAGGTGCCCCAGAAGCTAAAATGAGAGCATATTTTCTGTAAATTCACATTATCTTTCTCAGTCATGTGAGAATGAAGTCTGACATTCTCAGTAAAACATGTACATCCAACAAGGGCAGAGACTGTCAGTTGATTCCTTTGTGTTCTACTGCAGCTTCCCAGAGTGTTCTAAAGAACAACTAGAGTGCTAACAGCCTTACTTATGACAAAAGTATGGCACACCTGAAGCCATCTTGATTGGAATAAACTGGTAACACTTAAAACATTTAATTTAAAAAGGAACAAAATGATGGGGTTCATCTTGTCATAGAAATTATGGTTAGTGCTCTGGAAAGAAAAATTAGGACATGTTTCAAGTGTGATCTCAAATATGTTCCTGTTATATTTCAACAGGAGCAGCCTGTCAGTTGATGCCTTTGTGTTCTACTGCAGCTTCCCAGAGTGTTCTAAAGAACAACTAGAGCGCTAACAGTCTTACTCATGACAAAAGTATGGCACACCTGAAGCCATCTTGATTGGAATAAACTGGTAACACTTAAAACATTTAATTTAAAAAGGAACAAAATGATGGGGTTCATTTTGTCATAGAAATTATGGTTAGTGCTGTAGAAAGAAAAATTAGGACATGTTTCAAGTGTGATCTCAAATATCTTCCTGTTATATTTCAACAGGAGCATCCTGTCAGTTGATGCCTTTGTGTTCTACTGCAGCTTCCCAGAGTGTTCTAAAGAACAACTAGAGCGCTAACAGTCTTACTTATGACAAAAGTATGGCACACCTGAAGCCATCTTGATTGGAATAAACTGGTAATACTTAAAACATTTAATTTAAAAAGGAACAACATGAGGGGGTTCATTTTGCCATAGAAATTATGGTTAGTGCTGTAGAAAGAAAAATTAGGACATGTTTTAAGTGAGATCTCAAATATGTTCCTGTTATATTTCAACAGGAGCAGCCTGTCAGTTGATGCCTTTGTGTTCTACTGCAGCTTCCCAGAGTGTTCTAAAGAACAACTAGAGTGCTAACAGCCTTACTTATGACAAAAGTATGGCACACCTGAAGCCATCTTGATTGGAATAAACTGGTAACACTTAAAACATTTAATTTAAAAAGGAACAAAATGAGGGGTTCATTTTGCCATAGAAATTATGGTTAGTGCTGCAAAAAGAAAATGTTGTGCATGTTTTAAGTGAGATCTCAAATCCTCTTCTATTTCATTAGAAAATTCTGACATGCAGACTGAAACAATCACTTTCAATACCAGCAGTAGACTTCCAGTTAACTCCTTGGTGAGCAGTAGCTTTACTACAGTGATCTAATGAACAACTAGAGTAATAACATTCTGAATTTATGGCAAATGTGTGACACATCTGAATGCCTTCTTGATGGAATCAAAGTAAAAAACTGAAAGCATTTCCTACTGAGGAGACTGCAGTAAATGAGGAAATTAGGAAACTTCATAACAAAGAAGTCTTCCAAGATGGCCACCAGTGAAAAAAGAGCCCAAATGTAGCACAAATATTACCCAGATGTAGCCCACATATAGCCCAATGACAAAAGTGTGCAAAGAACTTTTTATTTTTAGTTTTTGCAGTTTTATGTAGTGCAGACTGGTCAGGTATTGGAGCGTTGCATCTTAAAACATGACCCCCTACACTACAAAAACACCACTGCACTACCCTAAACCCTAAAACACTACCCCAGCACGACCCCCTACACTACACAAGCACCACTGCACTATCCTAAACCCTAAAACACTACCCCCAGCATGACCCCCTACACTACCCAAACACCACTGCACTACCCTAAAACATGACCCCCTACACTACACAAACACCACTGCACTACCCTAAACCCTAAAACACTACCCCCAGCACGACCCACTACACTACACAAGCACCACTGCACTACCCTAAACCCTAAAACACTGCCCCCAGCACGACCCCCTACACTACACAAACACCACTGCACTACCTTAAACCCTAAAACACTACCCCCAGCACGACCCCCTACACTGCCCGAACACCACTGCACTGCCCTAAACCCTGAAACACATACCCTAGCACGACCCCCTACACTGCCCGAACACCACTGCACTGCCCTAAACCCTGAAACACCACCCCCTTCACGACCCCCTACACTGCCCGAACACCACTGCACTGCCCTAAACCCTGAAACACATACCCTAGCACGACCCCCTACACTGCCCAAACACCACTGCACTGCCCTAAACCCTGAAACACCACCCCCTTCACGACCCCCTACACTGCCCGAACACCACTGCACTGCCCTAAACCCTGAAACACCACCCCCAGCATGACCCCTACACTGCCTGAACACCACTGCACTGCCCTAAACCCTGAAACACTACCCCCAGCAAGACCTCCTACACTGCACGAACACAACTGCACTGCCCTAAACCCCGAAACACTACCCCCAGCAAGACCCCCTACACTGCCCGAACACCACTGCCCTAAACCCTGAAACACCACCCCCAGCAAGACCCCCTACACTGCCCGTACACCACTGCACTGCCCTAAACCCTGAAACACCACCCCCAGCATGACCCCCTACACTGCCCGAACACCACTGCACTGCCCTAAACCCTGAAACACCACACCCAGCACGACCCCCTACACTGCCCGAACACCACTGCACTGCCCTAAACCATGAAACACCAGCCCCAGCACGACCCCCTACACTGCCCGAACACCACTGCACTGCCCTAAACCCTGAAACACCACCCCCAGCACGACCCCCTACACTGCCCGAACACCACTGCACTGCCCTAAACCCTGAAACACCAGCCCCAGCACAACCCCGTACACTGCCCGAACACCACTGCACTGCCCTAAACCCTGAAACACCAGCCCCAGCACGACCGCCTACACTGCCCGAAAACAAACTGCACTGCCCTAAACCCTGAAACACCAGCCCCAGCAAGACCCCCTACACTGCCCGAACACCACTGCACTGCCCTAAACCCTGAAACACCACCCCCAGCAAGACCCCCTACACTGCCCGAACACCACTGCACTAAAGCCTGAAACACCACCCCCAGCAAGACCACCTACACTGGCCGAACACCACTGCACTGCCCTAAACCCTGAAACACCACCCCTGCACGACCCCCTACACTGCCCAAACACCACTGCACTGCCCTAAACCCTGAAACACCACCCCCTGCATGACCCCCTACACTGCCCGAACACCACTGCACTGCCCTAAACCCTGAAACACCACCCCTCAGCACGACACCCTACACTGCCCGAACACCACTGCACTGCCCTAAACCCTGAAACACCACCCCCAGCACGACCCCCTACACTGCCCGAACACCACTGCACTGCCCTAAACCCTGAAACACCACCCCCTGCATGACCTCCTACACTGCCGGAACACCACTGCACTGCCCTAAATCCTGAAACACCACCCCCAGCACGACCCCCTACACTGCCCGAACACCACTGCACTGCCCTAAACCCTGAAACATCAACCCCAGCAAGACCCCCTACACTGCCTGAACACCACTGCCCTAAACCCTGAAACACCACCCCCTACACTGCACGAACACCATTGCTCTGCCCTAAATCCTGAAACACTAGCCCCAGCATGACCCCCTACACTGCCCAAACACCACTGCACTGCCCTAAACCCTGAAACACCACCCCAGCACGACTCCCTACACTGCCCGAACACCACTGCACTGCCCTAAACCCTGAAACACCAGCCCCAGCAAGACCCCCTACACTTCCCGAACACCACTGCCCTGCCCTAGACTCTGAAACACCAGCCCCAGCAAGACCCCCTACACTGCCCGAACACCACTGCACTGCCCTAAACCCTGAAACACCAGCCCCAGCACGACCCCCTACACTGCCCGAACACCACTGCACTGCCCTAAACCCTGAAACACCAGCCCCAGCACGACCACCTACACTGCCCGAACACCACTGCACTGCCCTAAAGCCTGAAACACCAGCCACAGCACAACCCCCTACACTGCCCGAACACCACTGCACTGCCCTAAACCCTGAAACACCAGCCCCAGCACGACCCCCTACACTGCCCGAACACCACTGTACTGCCCTAAACCCTGAAACACCAGCCCCAGCACGACCCCCTACACTGCCCGAACACCACTGCACTGCCCTAAACCCTGAAACACCACCCCCTGCATGACCCCCTACACTGACCGAACACCACTGCACTGCCCTAAACCCTGAAACACCACCCTCTGCAGCACCCCCTACACTGACCGAACACCACTGCACTGCCCTAAACCCTGAAACACCACCCCTGCACCGCCCCTACACTGCCCGAACACCACTGCACTGCCCTAAACCCTGAAACACCACCCCCAGCACGACCTCCTTTACTGCTCGAACACCACTGCACTGCCCCAAACCCTGAAACACGACCCCCAGAACGACCCCCTACACTGCCCGAACACGACTGCCCTAAACCCTTAAACACCACCCCCTGCACGACCCCCTACACTGCCCGAACACCACTGCACTGCCCTAAACCCTGAAACACCACCCCCTACACTGCCCGAACACCACTGCACTGCCCTAAACCCTGAAACACCACCCCCAGCACGACCCCTACACTGCCCGAACACCACTGCACTGCCCTAAACCCTAAAACACCACCCCCAGCATTACCCCCTACACTGCCCAAACACCACTGTACTGCCCTAAACCCTAGAACACTACCCCCAGCACGACCCCCTACTCTACCCGAACACCACCTCACTACCCTAAACCCTAAAATACTACCCCCAGCACAACCCCCTACACTACCTGAACACGACTGCACTGCCCTAAACCCTCAAACACTCCCCCAGCACGACGCCCTACACTACCCGAACACCACTGCACTGCCCTAAACCCTAAAACACTCCCCCAGCACGACCCCCTACACTTCCCGAACACCACTGCACTGCCCTAAACCCTAAAACACTCCCCCAGCACGACCCCCTACACTACCCAAACACCACTGCACTGCCCTAAACCCTAAAACACTACCCCCCGCATGACCCCCTACACTACCCAAGCACCAATGCACTACCCTAATCCCTAAAACACTACCCCCGCATGACCCCCTACACTACCCTAAACCCTAAAACACTACCCCCGCATGACTCCCTACACTACCCAAAGACCACTGCACTACCCTAAACCCTAAAACACGACCTCCTACACTACACAAACACCACTGCACTACCCTAAACCCTAAAACACTACCCCCTACACTACACAAACACCACTGCACTACCCTAAACCCTAAAACACTACCCCCAGCAGTACCCCTACACTACCCAAACACCACTGCACTAACCTAAACCCTAAAACACTACCCCCAGCAGTACCCCTACACTACCCAAACACCACTGCACTACCCTAAATCACTACCCCCAGCACGACCCCCTACACTACCCAAACACCACTGCACTACCCTAAACCCTAAAACACTACCCACAGCACGACCCCCTACACTACCCAAACACCACTGCACTACCTTAAACCCTAAAACACTCCCCCAGCACGACTCCCTACACTACCCAAACACCACTGCACTACCCTAAACCCTAAATCTACCCCCAGCATGACCCCCTACACTACACAAACACCACTGCACTACCCTAAACCCTAAAACACTACCCCCAGCACGACCCTCTTCACTACCTAAACACAACTGCACAATTTGTTACAGGCGTTGCAACGCAGGCCTGTGGTGCTTACTGGAAGTACCTAGTGGGCTAGTTGGGCTCCAGGGACCCTCAGGATTCAAGGTGACCTAATCCCCCAACTTAAAACGCACCACGGGGCGCGTTTGCACAGTGGTGAAGGGAGGGGCGGGGCCTCAGGTGACATGTGCGCAAACACGCCCTGTGGTGCGTTTTAAGTTGGGGAATTAATTCCCTTTGAATCCTGAGGGACCCTGGGGGCCAACTAGCCCACCAGGTACCTTCAGTAGGCACAACAGAGTTGCGTTGCAGAGAGGTGAAAAAGGTGCGTGGCCTCGGAACGCCTCTCTGCAACTCAGCTCTGTGGTCCTAACTGTAGGTACCTGGGGGGCTAGTTGGGCCCCAGGGACCCTCAGAATTCAAGGGGACTTAATCCTGCAACTTAAAACGCGCCACAGGGTGCGTTTGCACACATGTCACCTCAGGCCCCCTCCCTTCACCACTGTGCAAACGCGCCCTGTAGCGCGTTTAAGAGGTAGTTTTAATCCTCCTGCCCTATTATGTACTAGGGACTTGCAGAGGAGGTCATGCTAATCACAGGGGTACCCCAACGCATAGTGTTCCCTAGTGTATGTAGGTGTTTTCACTGTATTCTAAGTGTCTTTTAGCATAGCACTGGCTCTGGTTAGTCAGAGTCAGTTACCACCAGTACCCGTCTGAAAAAGTTGTGGGCACAGGATGATTTTGCAACAAGGCCTCTTTCTGCTCCTCTGTTGGTTCTTTCTGCACATCTTTTGCTTGTTTCTGTGCGTTTTTTCTTCTTTCTTCACATGTCCTACCTCTGTAGGCATAGTTAGAAACTAGCATTTAAAAAAACCTTTGAAATTCACTTAAAAAATCATAGGTTTCAGGCACGTTATAGTTAGAAATTAGCATTTAAAAAACCTTTGAAATTCACTGAAAAAACCATAGGTTTCAGACACGTTATAGTTAGAAATTAGCATTTAAAAAACCTTTGAAATTCACTGAAAAAACCATAGGTTTTAGGGACAGTTATAGTTAGTTGGACATTTCACTCGTACAAAACCATAGAAATTCCCCCGTTATAGTTAGTTCAGCTAACTATAACTCGCGCCCGCAATGCACAGCTGATGACGTCACATATTACATCACTCATGACATGGTCAGTGACATCACTGATGACATCACTGATGACATCTCAAATGACATCACTGATGACATCATCCATGTGATAATTTCATGCATCTTCTCACACCCTAATATAACTTTTGATACACCCACTCTAAATTACAGACTGCCATTCTCAAAACCATAGACACTCCAACACCAAAAACTACATACCCACTCACTGATTCTTAGGTCTACACACACATCCACTCACTCACCCGTACAGTCACTCATACTTAGTCACTCAGTACAGGACTATCATATGCACTCATACACCTATATAAACACTCACACACCGCCACTCATCCATAGAGGTACTCACACACCTAGTCAGTCATGCAAAAAACGTAATCACACACCCATTTACTCACCTATACAGTTATACACACACCAGCTCACTTACTCATACAAATACTAGCACATTCTTACACTCTTATACAATCACTGATACAAGTACACACTCATCCATACAGCCACTCTCACAATCACACACTCTCACTTATAGCCATTTATATACTCCAACACACATATATACTGCCTTTCACATATGTAGTTACTCACACATGTACCACTGAGATATACATTCAATCACTAACACACCCATACACACACTCACCCACCCATTTTATCCATCACAGATGCACTCTTGAAACCATGCACCCAGTGAATCACCAACTCACACATCTATGCACAGAGTCACACACACCCCACCCACACAAACACTCAGGCACCCATACAGATACTCAGACAATCAATCAATAACCCATGTAGACACTCATGTAGCTATTCAGAAAGCCCATGCAGCCGCTTACAAACCAACAGACAGACGGATACAGACATTCACACAGTTTAGTCACTAACCCATGCATTCAGTAAGATACATTTAATCACTCACTTGTAGAGTCAGTCACTCACGAACTAAATCATCCATTCAGACACTTATACACCCACTCATTCTTCAATACGCCTTTCCCTATATATATTAAACATATTTAAACTTTACAGAAACACACAGTCACTGGATGATGTCATCAGTGATGTCATTTGAGATGTCATCAGTGATGTCATCAGTGATGTCACTGACCATGTCATGAGTGATGTAATATGTGACGTCATCAGCAGTGCATTGCGGGGGCGCGAGTTATAGTTAGCTGGACTAACTATAACGGGGGAATTTCTATGGTTTTGTACGAGTGAAATATCCAACTAACTATAACTGTCCCTAAAACCTATGGTTTTTTCAGTGAATTTCAAAGGTTTTTTAAATGCTAATTTCTAACTATAACGTGTCTGAAACCTATGGTTTTTTCAGTGAATATATATATATATATATATATATATATATATATATATATATATATGTGGCGTATTAATGAAACGTATGCCACATGCTATGTGGGTGGATGTGATCTGCCCATTTTAGGTTCTTGGAGCATTACAAGATCTTCCCTCCAGGCTTTTATGTATTGCTTCCATTTCCTTGAATTGGAGCCTGGCAGATACCATCACACAATGGATGATTACCATGTCTGGTGGCAATAGGGTTCAATCGCATGGGTTCAGATGGCTTGTAGCCTTATTTACAACTTCTGTAGCACTTATTGCATGATATACTTGGAGGACTAAGTACAGTGCATTCACATATTTATCTTTAGCAATACTCTGGCTCAAATCAACAATGTCTTGGCCTGGATGTGAGGATACAACAGGCAGTTATTTTTTCCTGTAAAAGGTAGAATCTACCAGGCTTGCCCATTTGGTTATGAATGGGCAGGTCTTCAATAAAGCAGAATAGTAAGTATCGACCACATAGTTGTACTTGGAGCTACTCCAACCAAAGGTCAGGGAGGATGATAGCCCTAAAACACGCTATCTGCCTTTGCAGGTTAACCTTCATCCAAGGCTTGCCATCCTCAAGGCTTTGCTTGGAGCATTCCTCGCCTTCTCTGTAAAGCTGCAAACTGCTAGATTGATGTTGTCGGTGGCAGGTAGATCAAAAACTAGTGGGTACTGCCAGTGCTTAGTTAGTTAAGGAAAGATTGCCAGTGCCTGAAGCTCTGCTCAGATGCTGACAGCTGGTGCAATTTAACGTCAGTGTGCGACAAAAAGCAAAAGCTGGTAGTCCTCAATCCACTATTTGACAGTCCATGTCCTCTTTTCTCACTCTTGCAGGTTCCTGCTTTCTCTCTTTGTGATGGTTTTGCCATTTTTCTCTAGATCGGTCTTTCTGATCTCTGTGTTTCCCTCTCTTGCACTTAGCAAATAACTGAGGCAGAGAAATAAGTGCCAGTCCCCAAACATAAGTGCTGGTGGAAACCACCTGCTAAAGTTAAGCACTGGGTACTGCATAAGGAGCTCATCATGTGATTGCATACATATGTTGAAAGAGGTGGTGGTAATGCTGGGCGTTCTGGATCCCTGAGCTGAGGTCCACAAATTTCTAAGCAAGAATGGCCTTGACGTAGTCTTTGAATTTCCTTACAAAATGTGCCCAGAACTTGAAATGTCAAAACCGCCTACATTCTCCAGACATTCCAGCAACAGTTGGTGATTGGCTGTATCAAAGGCAGCTAATAATATAAGTGAAATAAAGATTACAGGATGGCCTATATATCTGATCCAAAAGGCCAATTTTCTCATCAAAGATTGTCACGTCAACTTTGTCCCTGACATGAAACCAGATTTATCATAATCAAGGTCTACCGGGCAAGCCTGACAATGATCACAAAGGTAGCTTACCTTTGTCTTTCTGATTGGAAGTTTCAAAACAGGTAGCTCTTGTGGGATATACAGGTGAAAGAATTGTGTTTTTTAAATAATAATATTAATAACAAAGTGATTTATAAAGCGCATGGCAGCTTCAGTAGAAGCGTCCCAGTGCTTAAAGAGACAGAAGGTTAGTTATAACTTCTAGCATCTGAAAAGACTTACCCTAGCTGAAAGAATCATTTAAAAGTAGGAATGTAGGACTCATTATTAGTTTAGGGATGGCTATAGCAGGGATAACAACTTGCCATGCTCAGTGAGGAGCCAAGTCAGTTGCACTCTGGAGGTAGTTACAAAACTGTCCAATCTTTACAAAGTACATGGGCACAGAGGATAACATTTCATGTGCAACCCTGGAGAGGACGGGATAACATTTCCTGTGTATCTCAGGAGAGGACAGGATGCTAGTTCTTGTTAGGTTTCTTATATTGAAAAAAATCATGAATAGAATTCCCTAATATTCTTAACATAGAAGAATGTTTTATGTCATGGTGTAATGAGCTTGAAACGCGCTGATAGACAGCTGTCTGTGCCCTCCATCAATTCAATATTGAACTCTCAATTCTTTTGGAGATCATCTTTCACAAGACTCTTTGAGCAAACCAACAGTTGGCTCTATCCTCTGCCTTCCTTGATTCTCTCCATTTTCATTCCAGTTTTGTATAATCTATTCTCACATCTCTAAATTCACTTCCAACCCATTTATTACTTGCTTGGGATTAGTTTTCATAGTTTTAGTTGATTATATTGATATTGAGAAGGGCAGTGAGGACAGTATTAAATTGTCTGAACAAATATATTAACAGATTGGTCTCCTTTTCTTTCCATAAAGGCTGATCACAGAGTAGATCGAACATATCCCTTGTCACATTGAGAAAGTTGCTCATCATCTTTTCCTTTATTTTAGCACTTGGGACAGCAAAATCTCCCTTTTACTTTGGCAGCATAATCAACTAACACAACGCCATGGGGATTTGCAATTTATGCAAAACTTCAAAGAGATATTTAGATCTAAATTGTAAAGGACTGCTAAGTTCTCCATTGAGTCCCAGTTTTAGGTGGGTACAACCACCACCATGAAGGTATCAAAAACAATCTATGCAAGCGACCACCCTCTCACCCTCTTTCTGCCTCTATTTTATTAGGAGCCCTGTAAGGGACCCCTGGAACCAAGCCTCAAAAGACCCCCTGCACTTAAGTTAGGGATTGTCCACTGAGTGCCTGGTAGATCTAGTAGTGGTCAACCAAACCCTCCAAAAGAGCATCTATCCATTTAGCTTAAAATGTCATCAACATGTATCCCACTGAAGATTCAGGCTTGTGATCAATCTTCCTGTCAACCCTTTATGTATCTGCCTCTACAAACATCATGAGCAGGCCACGAAAGCACATAGGGCCAGATCTACAAAGAGTTATAGCATTCACAAATCCTCTGATTCAGTAAATCAGAGAGCATGTGAAATCAAAAACCCTTTTTAAAGCATATTAATCCCACTTAAGGATTCAGAAAAGGTTTTCTGAAGTGTTAGATGGGTTTGAGAATCCATACAGAATTGGTATTTAGAAGGGGCATGTTTAGGGTGTCCCTTCCAAATACCAATTCCTTATGATATGTATTAATGTTTTGAGACCAAAATCTGATCACAAAACATTAATATTTTACTGACATCTTAAAAAAGGTGGTAACCCCAAGGGACTCTTCCCCTATGTGAATGTTAGAAAAACATTTTTAAGAGTAGAAAATGGTCCGTGGAGCACTGCTTACTCAAAAATAAATTGTAAAAGTTTAAATATTTTAAACACACTCTTTTTTTCTGTTAGGAAAATGGGCTGTGTTTAAAAAAAAGATTGCTTTATTGAAACGCAATCACAGCAGGCCACCACCGCTGTGACTGTAGCCAACCATAATGGATCGCAATGTGCAACCTACCTCATGCATATTAATAAGGTAGGTCAGATTGTGACCTCCACGAATTGACATATCAGTACATATATGTCAGTTGGCAAAATCAGAATTGATTTGGTAAAAGTCAGTGCGCACTTTGTAACCACTTTCACAGAGTCTATTCTTAATACATACCCATACTTCTCTAAAACTCAAATACAGTTATAAAAACCAATCACTTTATAAAATCACAAACATTTACTTCTTTTAAAGCTATGCGTGTGTTGCGAAGAACCAAGGGGCATATTATCAAGGGCAATATCGCCGCTTTAGCGGCGATATTTTCATCGCCCTATTAGCAAGCTGTCGCTAACAGCTGTTAGCGACAGTTCACTGGCAATAGCGCCCGTTTTCTTGCCGCTTTGCATGTCAGCGATATTTATCGCTAATGACATGCAAAGTAGGCGTTCCTCAGTAACAGTAAAGGGAAACAGTCGCAAAGACAAGTTCTCCCTATTATCAATGCCCGCGTTGCGTCCAGAAAAGTAGCGCTAACCGCGATTACCGCCGTAAGCTAACGTCTGCAAAAAACCAGACTTAGCTATGCAGATCATGGGAGGTGGATTCCATGGCTGAATCCACTTCTCCCTATCACCAAGCTTTCCCCTATCGCTGCGGGATTATCGCTGGATTTCCAGCGATATTCCCGCATATCGCCGCTTTTGCAGGATTTCTGATCGCCTCGGTGATACGCGTTGATGATAGCGCGCTAACCGGGCAATAAATTCAAGAGACAGACGGCGATAAATATTAAAGCGCTAAGAGCGCTTTGCGATATTTATCGCCGTCTGTTGCTGATATGCCCAAAGTTCCACTAAAAGTAATGTTTTTGTCAGTGGAATTCACACTTCTGTACGTGTCAAGAGCAGGGTGTGAAAACACATGTTCCTGTAAAATTCATTTAGGGTCACGAAGACGCGTGCAACGGCAGGCTTTAAAATGCAATGAAGGCATATTCCGTTGTAAAATTCATGCAGGATTACGAAGAAAAATGCCTCAGCTTTGATACATACATGCTTCTGAAAAAATCATGTCAGGATCATAAAGGCAGGCTTTAAAATACTGTGACGACATATACATCTGTAAAATGTATAGATGGGTCATGACTACACATACATTTCTTTGATTCATGTAGGGTCTCAAGAAATATGCTTTAAATTTATGGTATGGACATGAAGATGAGTGTTTTTTAAAGATTATGGGCAAGTCATAAAACCATATGGTTACGTTAAATTTCAAAACCCATGCCATGACTACACAGGGTGTCTTAAAAGTTGTGGCAGGTTCATGACAACATTTGCGATTTTAAAAATCATCGGGACGTTGTGACAACATGGTCTTCTCTAAATTTCACAGTAAGACCACAAAGACTCTATACCATCTGTTTTACTAAAACTTATAAATTGCTGATGAAGACACCAGCTTCTTAGATTGTTATGGTAGCTTCATTAAGAAGTGTTTCTCTACAGATCAGTTGCAGGTTATGAAGTCATAAGCTTCTCTCAATTAGTGGTAGGATCTTTGAGACATACGGTTTCTCAAAATTCATTGTAGGGTCATGTAAGTATATTTCTCTTTAAGTCATGTGACCATAATAAAGGCACATGCTTCTGTAAGAATCATGATCAGGACACAAAGGTAAGTTCTTTAAAAAAAAGAATTCGTAGTAGTAAGATGCATATAATTTCTAGAGGTAATGCTGTGGTTATGAAGATGCAGTTTTTCTTAATTTCATGGAAGGACCATAGACATACATGGCTCTCTTTAACTAATGGTGGATTCTTAATGCTGCTTAGTTATTTAAAAGTCATCAATAAACCTTGAAAGCATGTTTCTGAAAAATCAGATTTGCATGATGGAGAACACCATACTATAAGGTAATGATCACGCATTCTCTTATAAAAGACATCATAAAGATGAGTGAAGCTCCTCAAAAAGTCCAGAAGACTTGTGCATTTTGAAAGTCATCAGCTTTCAAAGACACGTGTCTCTAAAATCATAGGTAATAAGGACAGACACATAATTGTCAAACCCCATTGTAGGGCCATGATAAAGTGCTCTTCTAAATCTTCTGAGTTGTATATGAAGAAACATGCTTGTCTGCCATGAATTTAGAGTCAAGGCGCCAAACCCATTTTATACAAGTTTTTCTAAAGTTTGTGGTAGAGTTCATGGAGACATGTGTTTATATAAAGATCATAGACAAACAAAAAAAAAGGGACTGGGTGAAATGCTTAAATTAATCTTAGCCACGGGTGATTACTCAAGGCTCCATTCCAGTTTACTGATTGCATTTTCCTACTACGCCACTCTAACGGGCAAATCCAATATGATCCTGTCCCAAAGCACACAGTCGAGCCATGGTTGGTAGGTCAGATCTCTTCTAGACAGGAATATTAACAATCTCAGGTTGTTTTCAGCCTTGTTTGGCCTCATCATGAGGTACTCTATTAGTCCTATCTTAGAGTGAGCAAGACACTAGGGGGCCGATTCCGATTTCGGCCGGAAGGGCACCGAACGATGGTCGGAGCCCTTCCGACCGAATCGGAATGTGCCGGCCGGATTCCTTTCCGACCGAGCCATTCCGATGGGCTCGGTCGGAAAGGAATCCGACTGGGATTTCCGGATGGCTTACGACGGGCTCGGAGAGCCCGTCCGCCGTCCGGAACTCCTTCAGTACTCCCCCGGCCGCCTCTTCACGACCGAGGGAGTACGATGGCAGAGTTCACTGCCTTTTCGTGCCGGTCTTTCCGGCACGAAAAGGCAGTCGGTAACTGTTTTTGGGGGCCCCCAGTAGGGCCCCCATGGGTGCGAGGCCGCCGAATGGCGGCCTGGGGGCAACTATGGTGCCCCTCTGTTGATCCCTGCACCCGGTGGCAGGCACCTTGGGGTGCCGGCCACAGGGTGCAGGGATGAACTGCACCCCTGCTTTTCACAATGCAAGCATGCATTCCGCTTGGAATGCATGCTCCCATTGTGAAGTATAAGAGTGCGACCGAACAGGGTTCGGTCGCATCGTACTTGCAGGGCCGTAACCGACGACAGCAGGTCGGTCGGTTACGGCTCCTGGACGATGTCGGACGGACCTGAGTCCGTCCGACATCGGAATCGGCCCCTATGTCTGGGTATGCCATCACAGTTAGAAAGTCTGACTTAGAAAAATAAAATGAGGATGGGTAGAAATCCCGAATTAAGCTCTGGAACTGTAGTTACTCAGGTTGCATTCCAGTCAATCAAGTTTTGCCTACTGTGTCACTCCAGACACAGTTTAGTCAATAATAATCATACTTGATCTTCCCAAACTGCTAGGGAAGGTCCCCTCTGGATCAGAACATAAGCATCCCCATGGTGGTTTTGATCTGTAAAGATCATGGGTAGATCATGAAAGACGCAGTCTTTATAAAGCTCATAGGCATCTCACCATTGTATGCATTTCACTAAATTTTTGCTATATTACAAAGAAACATGCTTCTGTCAGCAAGACAAGGGGAAATGTCAGCTTGCATCCATCAACTGAATGGTCAGATTTGGAAGGCAAAAAGTATTCAGTTCCATCTTGAAGAGGTGGAGGGAAAGAGCTTGCTGTATCTAGTGTGGAGGGCCATGTAGATAAATGCTTATTATGATAAGAAGGGCATCACGATCCTGACATTCAATAGAGAGGCTGGGGAACAACACTAGTAGCTTATTTGCAATAGACTCAAATACCCCACACCCTAGCTGTAATTTAAAACTCAAACTGAGCCACCCAGTTCCTTCATGAGTCACCAGTAAATTGTTAATGTTTCCTTTAACCCACTAAGTTTTGCAACTGCCCAAGCAAGCACTATTAACTTATTTATTGAAGAAGGTTTATGCAGACCAATAAGTAGCAGATCAACTACTCATTAGGCCTGGGTGAAATTTTATTACGCTGGAGTAATTTCAGTAATTTTTCGTTACTGTTGTGGTGCAAAATTACTGAAAATTGTACAATTATGCTCGCTCACGTAATTCTGACAAATTGGAGGAACAAATACAAGAGCAAGGTATCAAAACACCAGTGGCTATTGGCTGCTGCTTTGTGTGTTCTGTTGCAGTTAGCTCTGTTGTCTTTGCCCAAAATGCATGGGCATTTAAATTTCAACAGGAGAGTACATTTTGCGATAAGGAATTAGTGCTAAATGCTGGGTTATGCTCTTCACATAATTCGGCGTAATCTCACGTAATTTGTCTGTATTTTTGCATAATTACGCTCCAGCAAATTCCTCGAGTTTTGCCCACCACTACTACTCACCAATATCCAGCCTCCCCTACTTAGCCAAAGCTCTTTAGATTGTATTAAACAACCAATTCTCAGGTCATCTGGAAAGGAGCAATCCCCTTGCCTGATTTTCAGTCCTGGTTCAGGTTTCCATGAGGGACTGGGACTCCCATTATGAGCATAAGAGAAAATCTTCTAACTTGTTTTGATCCAGGGGACACATTGCTGTTTCTTATTAACCTCTACTCTTGGTAGGCCACATATGGTGGCTTAAGATAAAGGGCCTTCCCATGGTTTACCTCTCATTTGTGTATGAGGCCTCTTCATGTAAATTTGGCCTCAAACATTTTATATCTGTGGAAATCACCTGTGATGTCCCTCAATGGTAAGCATTAGCTCCTACCTTCTTAATTGTCTACATCGTACCCCAAGACACATCTTTGACTGCTTCAATCCCCAAATGAATAGCAAAGTTTGTTATAATTCAGGTGATTGTCAGTAAGGCATGGACTGTCTCACAAGTGGCCAAAGCTGGATCAACTATAACTGTGTTTGTCTAAATTCTTCAAGGACTGAAATGCTGCTGTTTGTTTGGAGCGACGCCTCCATACTGCTATTTGACTGCCCTCTCACAATGGGTCTGCCACTGCCCATTGTCAAAATATTAATAGAATAACATTGTCACAAAAATGTATTTCACCATCTACTCATCCCCCAAGTAACCCATTCTTATCCGTTTCTTTTCTAATCCTTCAGCCCCATGCTTGCTATAGAGATATTCACAGTTGACAAATAGAAATGACTATTTGGAGACCTTCCTGCGAATACTACGACAACAATTCAAAGAGAGCAAAATTAGGAGGCTCACTTCAACCTTGAAGTAAACTTCAATAGCAACCTTTCTCCCACATTTAGGTCTCCTGATTGGCTCCTGGTCAAACTACGAAATGTAAGATCTTATGCCCTCTTTACTATGCCCGTCATTGACAGGCCACACCGTACTTCACCAACTGGCTGGATCCTTTCAAGCCAGCCAATGTGAAAGATTACAGCTGCTTGGTCATATTTTTATATACAATACTATTCAGTCAAATGTAGAAGTTTACTTCAGCTGTACATGGGGGTAACTGCTCATCATTCCAATTCAAATACAGAATCATTCAAAGCATGCAGTAATCTAAATAAGATTAAATGTGAGAGTCCGGGTGATCACGTATATCCCTATTTCCGAAAGATACATTTGCCTCATGGTATCTCTCATACCAGCTAAGTGACCACTATGCTTAGTTTCATGGAATTTCTCAGATTTCTAATAAGGGCAATAATGATGTTTTTTTGTGTTCACATGCAGGCCTACATAAAAGTTGGTCATTGTCCTGAGGTGACTCAGAAGTAGGCCAGGGTTCTCAATGAGTCAACTGCAAGAAGGACAGTAGCATAAACACTGGCAAATCTTTCCCCTCTTTTGAACTATAAAAAATGAGAACTGACAGCTTCCCATTAGGGCATGTTGTGCTTTGGTTTCATAAGCAACAATGAAAACTGTACAGCTAATTTATGTTACTTGTTTTAATAATCCTCATCAATTTTTTGCCATTGTGGTTGTCCCATTTGTACTTCTTTTAATATCTTAATGTATGTTTCGATTCACCTGCTCTTTGATTATTTCTTACCATTTTGATTTACATAAAACACTGGTGGTTACCAGCAAAGGATTTTGACCATCACGTTAACTCTTTTGAGTGCTGCAGTCTTTAATTGATTGTGCATTTGAAATAAAATTATGAAAATGTATCACCTGATACAGTTGATACAAACTTCTCTATGTGATTCCTTAGTAATGTGCAGTGACCAGACCAGAGTAGCATTTTACACTGTCTACAATATTTGGGCCCAGCTTCCTTGGTCTATTTAGGGGCAAGTATCAACTACCCCTTCTTCTGCTTTATTGTTTTTCAATCCAACCCGGTGCTTGATGTCAGGCACTCAAAATAGGGACAGAATACATTAAGTGAGAAACAAATATTTTGGTATCAGATACATTCATGGTCAAACACCCTTCTTTTGGAACTTGATCTCTTTATCATTTTGCATCAATGAAAACTTTCTCAGATTCAAGGATTCTCTGAAGACGCACTTGGTCTAATAGGGTTTTAGTTTGTACCACCACTGGTAATCCTGGCTCTAGTGACCTATTGCATCTACCGCCATGAATCTATCAGCTGATAATTTTACAACCACAAGTCACTGTAACACCTTCCTCACCATGTATGCATGTATGTGGTATTTGTATAGCACCACCCTAGCTGAAAGACAGTGGAGCACTTTTCATGGGCAAAGGCAGTGGTTCAGTCAGTGAGGATTGAAGGGGTCCCTGGATTCTTAGAGTGGAAGTGGACTTTTACTACACCTTGATGAAATGTTCTTGAAAGAGGTGTGTATTCAGCTGCTTTTTAAATTTGGTCAGGATTGGGATGGTCCTGATAGATTGATTGAGTAGGAATTTTGCCTTGTTTTTTTTCTTTTTGTGCTTCTTATTCTCCTGTTTGATGGTGTCCAGGCTATGTTTGTGCAGGAGACACCGGAGATGGTGAACTTGTCATCTAGTGCAGCATGAAACCTTACCTTTGTTTCTCCATAATTAAAGTTCAGTACACCAACAAGTTTCCCAAATTGGTCTTTTCTAAAAGTACAAAGTGGTTACACAACTGTCAACCACTAGATACTTTATGTCTTATAGTGTAAACAATGTCAATCGCTATCTATTTCCTTATCCCATGTTTGGGTTCATGGTGGCTCTTTGTGTAGAAACCGTAAAATAAAGGAATTCAAACATGTGAATATGGAGTCGAATCACAAAGTCATTTTTTAGTATGTGAAGTAGTGACCATGTAGTACTATTTCACATACTCATAAATGCCTTTGTGAATAGACCTCTATGGGATTAAATTCAAGTTCAATAAGAATCGCTTCGACATTATGACACAAGATACTCTAAAGATGAAATGTACACTGAAACCTTTAACCAATTAAACACACTAACCAACACTGTATAAAAGTAAAAAATATAAAGCAGTTAATGTAAAACTGAATAAAATGCTACAACATCAAATTTGAAATCCAGAGTGACTTGAAACTTTGCTGAGCTCTACTGAAATGGAAATTGAGACTTCAACTCAGTTTAAACCTAACTGCATAGTTTTAAATGTAGTTTAAACATTGAACTGATCAATGCCTGTGTCTTTGTAGCACCCAAAGTTTGCATGTACGTGGAGGAGGATGACCATTCGGAGATAGAGGAACCTCAAAGTGGAGATGGTCTTTGGGCAACTTTCCTAGTTCTCTTCATTTTCAGCCTCTTCTACAGCTCTACGGTGACTTTCCTCAAGGTGAGTCTGGGAGAGAAGAAGGGTTATTAATCGTTAAGGCATTCAAAAGAGGGTGGATCATTCATTGTGAACATTTGCACAACATACCCAAGTTTTATTTGGATTTCCTGAGGGAGGCATATTTGCAATATAAACCACATATTCAATGCGCGTAACAATACAATAACCAACTACCTCTCCAATCACTCTTTGACTATATGATGCCTTTGACCTGGTGCATCACTCAGTTGCCCTTTCAACTAGATTCACTCTATACAAATACCACGTACATACATGTATACAAAACTCATATACACAAAAAACATAGTTTGTCTATGTGCATATTTGATTGCTAAACTAATGGTAAGTATTATAACTTTATAATAATCTAAACTGATGCAAATGGTGAAAATGATTCTGCAGTGAGAATGGGACTGTAAATCAGATGAAATATAAAACCTTCGCATTAAAAAATAGCTGGTAGGTTTTACTGAAATAATAAACGTAGATTAAGATTGAAAGAAGATTGGTAGAAAGTCATAAAATAATCCTAGAATACAAAAATGAAGATTGTAAGTAAAATTTATCAAATCTTAGTTTTTGGATAACACGTAGACCAGTGATGGTTAAGGAATTGGATTCTTAAATGAAAATGTAATAAAAAACCTTTCAGTTGTGAAAATACATTTGGTTGTTAATTAATCATTGAAACACACATTCTTGTGTAAAGCAGAGGAAGATTGTCCATTAGTGGTAAAAGCTGAGGTAAAATGTGGAGACAAAACAAATACAAATATTTGGAGGAAATATTATTTTTATTAAAAGTTCAAAATATAATTAGAAGAATAGGCAAAAATTTGATGTTTTTAATTAAATTTCATTCAGAATAAATTTATTTCTGGGAGAATATACTTTCACAGTACTCCATTACATTAAAAATCTCTGGACTGAATAGATGTTAAATGTTTTTCAGGTAGAACCAGCTCAGAAGGCAGGGCAAGTTATGCAAAGAAGATGAGAAACAAGCATTGTTTTTAATTTTGGCTCAAAAAATGCTGTACATATCACTATCTAAATTCTCACCTATTATTTTCCACAGGTGAAATAGAGGTCCTACGCAAGTCATTGCTCTTGCTACCCATTGGCAGGGACTGGAAACCAAATTAACAACCTCCAGTTGCAACGGTTTTTGACATCCACCTACTTTTTCTTCTTGACAAACCTGAAGAAGTAGCCACCCTTTCCCTTCAGCAACAAAGACTTTAAACAAGATCCAAGACAGAGGGTTGTCATTGATTTTGGCCACAAATGAACTTTGAAAGCCATATGTGAAACCTCCATCTCATATTTTCACCTACAAAAGAAGGAGTCAAAGCAGTCATCATCTGAAATAGAAGCATAACAACCCTGGAATTATAACATTCAAAAGAGAAGAGGTCTGTTTAGGCTTAGTCTCAAAAAGCTATACAATTTCTGGTTCCACTACTCATAAACTCTGATCCTTGGATTACCTGTGAACTTTGACCTTTGCAAGCCAACTGCCAATATTCGAACTCTGAACACGAACAGAAAATGTCAGACTTATCATCACCTCACATAGTAAATGGACAACCCCAAATGTTAAACTTAACCTTTGAACCACCCATGAACATTGGCTGTTGACAGTCATCAAGAAAACATCTATATCTGAACTCCACTTAAAAATGAAGTAATCCTTGTGCTTTCATCTCACTTTGAAGATTTTATCTTAGAACGCTGGCCCACATAAAACACCTAAAGTATTATTATCATTTGTAAAGTTTCTTCTCTTAAACTCAAATATCATAGAACAATGGATGGGCCACGTCCTAACCAATGATATTTTAATATTTCTTCAAAAGCCAGAGTACCAACATGAAGACAAAAACGTAAGCGCATCAAATTTGAAACCCATTGCTAGGGCCACCCTTGGAAAGGTGATCACAACTACCAAACCACCCCCCTACCTGGATGACCATATCCCTGCTCTTCTCACAAAAATCTAAGCTCAAGCTCAACCTCTGCGTGGCTCAAAATCATAAATGTCTCTTTGAAGCAAGGTATTGTTCTCTCTCAAAGCAGGTTTTATAGGGCCCATTTTAAAATAAAGTCACGCCGTGACCCGAGGCCAATAACTACTGACCGATCACCAATCTCCTGTTCCTGACAAAATACTGTAAAAATGTGCAGCAAACCAGTGCAGAAATACCCAACTAACAACAACCTTTTTGGGACTTCAAAAAAGGTGTCATACCCGGACTGAGGTGAGGTGATACCTCTCCGTGGCATTTGACTTTATCAACCACAACAATCTCTTTGACACCCTAAACTAGAGACTGGGCTTAGAGGACCTGGTACTAAAATAGTTTACTTCTTATCTCTCAAACAGGAAAATAGAAATCTGCATGGATATTCACTGTTCTCATTCTCTTACCACACATTATGGTGTACCTCAGGGATGTATCCTTGCTCCCATGCTGTTCATTTTGTATTTCCTGGGCGAACTCCGTACTAACCTGGGCATTAATTACTACCAATGCACTGATTACACTCAGCTGTATAGCAGAGTGAACTCTCTCTCCAGGATGTATAATTTCTCATAAAATGCTTGGACCAAATCAATGATAATGTGCCATGACACAAATGTATGACCTTATTTAAAGATAGGAAGATATAGGATATCCACCAAAAGGGGCAGATGTTTTGACTGTCCTAGTAAAAGTGTATAAATATCTGTGCATTTTGAAAAGGCATACCCACATCATGGTTGGCACCAATCAAAGCAGTCCTCTGTGCAGATCTACCACTGGTGGCAGAAACAGGCTGCAAACAACTATCTCACCCGTCCATAATGATCTAAATTACCTCTCCCTATAACTCAAATGCCAAATAAGACTTGGTGTATAACCAAGAAAGAAATACACCTAAACATGCTCCTTTACCTAGAAGTTCCAGATCTCCAGAAGAACTAGAAATAAAAACTAGGAGCAACATCTCTCAGTACCTAGAGACACCCAACACTCTAAAGAAACAGACTCTCAAGCAAGTGTTTTCTGAAACAGTCTGGAGGACTCCCTGCCACTATCCACCTGGAATACTCCTTATCTGAACATTTTTTTAAAAGGTGCTCAAAATCTTCCTAGAAAGATAATAAACACAATGTAACCAGTACAAGGTCCTATGAATGACCCTGTCTAAGGTCAAACCTTTCTGAATCGCCGCCCACTGCATTTGTTCATCATGTGGTTCTCATTCCTGAAAGTGCAAAATGTGTTTTCCTATCCCATCGTGCATGATGGCACTGTTGTTTTGTCTTCAACATATTCGTCCATTATTATGCTTCATCATAGTCACCCTGTGTGATGACTCTGCCTATATTTTTCTCAACATGTTGTTCTTGTTGTTTTGATGTTCATTTTGATCCCTCGCCTTTTCATTCAATTTGCGTGCAAATGTAAATTATCTCCCCTGGCTCCCTCCTGAATTGTATGCACTATCCATGTAATTCAACCCGTCGTACATCACTCCAACACCCCTGACGCCTGGTCAGGACCATATAAAACTCTGTAAATAAAATAAATAAATACATTCTCAGACTATGCATAGATGTACCACATCCAAATCCAGGGATTTTTTTCTTGATGAGTAAAAACACCAAACTGTTCATGCCGCAATCCTCCACTGGGCAGCCATGAATAACACTGACTGCATATTTGTTAACAGACTGAGCACTGGCGATGACCCAGTGTAAGATCCCATGGCTGAAGGTTTCCTCTGACCCCATAATAGAGATACAAAGAAATATCCTGTCAACTGCCTAGATCCCTCCAGATGTTTCTGCTGTCAAGAACCTGACAAATTCTAATGTCCAATGCTCTAACCTTCTAATGATCAATAATATTTCTGCTGTTCAATATATAAATGCCTTGGTTGGTACACGTTCTTGGAGGCTGGTGTGTATTTGTACAAGCTTACGGTTTAGTGTTTAGTGCATTGACATGATTGAGTGATTTCCCCTACTGAAGGTGCTCTGCCAGTTCCTTGCCTGTACCTACTTGATCTCATAGACCTTCTAAGTGGCACACACTCACTGTCACCGTGCACCCATCCATTACCAGGGCAAGGAGATCTGTGATATCGCCTCGGGAGGCATATTTTTCCCCTATGTTTCCTGCCTCGTGACTCAGTTCCCGCATCCCTTGCTGAGTCAGTCAGCCTAGTGAAGCCTGTGTACATGACCTCCTGCTATGAATGTCAAAGGTGAGAGGGTGCGGCCTAACGGAGGCTAGAGCGGTCGACCTCGAAGCTGGTGAACCCTGTTCGAGTCTCGGCAGGGACGCTCAACGTCCTGTGATTATGGGCACATCACTTAATCTCCTCGTGCCTTACAAGATGAATGTGTCCGTCTGTAATGCAACTGGTGCGCATGTAAAGCTTCTGATACCTTCAGATCGAGTTATAAAAGTATATAAAACTCCGGAAGAAAAAAAAAGTGTGCTTTCCTATTGCATATCAAAACGTTGCGTCAAGTTAAAGTCAGATAATGAACGCGTCATTATGCTTTGCTTCTTGAACTTCATTACAGAGAAACACAGAGCTAGTTTTCTCTTCATGCTTGCAGGCACTTGTATTCAATTGCCCATGACTGATTTGGAACTCCTAAAATGTCAACTCCTCTCGAAGAAGTTCCCACCTCTTCTGAGGCACCGGCATTTCTCATTGTTAGTTTCTATTTGCTACATCATTGGATATTCAATGAGGGTGTCTTATTCTGCTTATTCCTTTTTCTATTTCTGCCCACCCCAGGTAATATCTTATATGTCCTCACCCCATTAGATTTAAACAGCAAAGACCGTTAGATGTGTTGTAGGAAACTGGTTTCAAAGCATATATTGGCCGTTTTAAAGTACCTCACTAAAAACCCAATAAAAATGATCGGCGCCACCCGCACCTAGGGGCGTGGTGCCCTTAGTGGCATCTCGGGTGGGAGCCGGTATTGTTCCGATCCTTCCAGTAGGTGAGGCAGGTTGGGGGCCGGAAGGAAGTGAAAGGTGTTGCGGGCGGCCCCCGTGCAATGTCATCAAAGGGCGCAGGGTCGCCTTCCTCTCCCCGGCAAGGATAAAAGTGGCGGGAGAGGTGAGGAAACCCTCTTTCCGGCCGCTCCCGTTTTTGGATGATGGCGATCTGAGGTCGCCCTGAGGTCGCGCTCCGATTGGGACTCTCCCTCCGATTTTGACTTGGATTCCTGCTCTGACCTGGGTCGCAGCACCGAGAGAGGTCGCAGCACCGAGAGAAGAACACGCCTGGTCGCCGACCTGCTGATTCTTTCGATGGCCACCATGAGGAGGATTTGATTCCTGCTCCGACCTGGTAAGCGCCATTTTCGATCCTTTGTGATAGATTTACCCTGCTTTTTTTTTTTTTTTTTTTTGCGCGCGCCAGGGTGGGGAAAAGCTGAATTGACAGAAGACTCTCCCCAGATCCAACAGGGTGCTGGGCCTGCGTCTTCCTGGCTTGACCGGGGCCAGGCTGCGCGCCTCGGTGGAGCGGGGCTGAGAGTCCATACCCAGGGCTACTGAATCCCAAGGCTGGGCCTTCGTCCTCTGGCTTGCCCGGAGCAAGGCTGCGCTGAGGGGGTCGGGAATCACAGGGGAAGGGCCTCCAAAAGACGCTACAGCCAACGGTAGGACCAGACCGGCTAGAAGGGCAGCTGGCGTAGTAGCAGTAGCATTTGAGCTGAAGTATCTGAAAACGCACCAGAGCTAAAAATATCTACCCAAGGTGCTCCACTGCACCCCCACCAAGCATCACCAATGATGGATGCTGGCGCCATGCCTCCCACCAACACTGAAAGCAACAACATGGAGTGGCACACACCGTAAAAGAGATCACGCGACTCATGCGAGAACTCACCGGAAAAAGCCCCCAAGCATGCCTGCGCACCTCAAGGAAGCTCTAGAATTTCACTCTCAAACCGCTTTCAGGTTTTTCAAACTACCCAGGACCTTGACGCCCACTCTCAGGACCACGAGACTGACGTAATTGAGAACTCTTCAGGTCCCACTAAGCGACTACGGATCCCTCCCATCATCCTGCAGAACCTAACCACCCACAAAGACCTCGTGGAGCTACTGGACGAACACTGTTCCTCCACGTTCACAATCAAGCCCCGGCAGGACCAGGCCAAGATCATGCTCACCACACCAGAGGACTACAGGAGTGTGACCAGCATGCTTACAGAACAGACCACTGCAAAAGCCCAGCGCTTTGTAATACGGGGACTCCCAGCAAACGCATCCCTTGGGCACATCACTCAGGACTTATCGGAACTTGGACTTCCAGTCAAAAACATAACACAGATTGCCTCTCCAGCGGACAAAAACAAGAAATTTCCCCTCTTTGTTGTAACCCTGTCGGCAAGCCATGATGGGAAGCCAGCAGACCTCTCAGCAGTCACACGGCTCTGCAGCTGCACCGTCACCACAGAAGCGCCTAGAGGGAAACGAGGACCAGTCATGTGCTACAACTGCCAGCGCTTGGGGCACACCTCTGCTTTCTGCCATCAGAAGCCAAAGTGCGTACGCTGTGGAGGCGAGCACACCTCTAACCAATGCACAAGGAACCGGGAAACTGAACCAGAAATCTGTGCTAACTGCACAGGACCACACCCAGCAAGCTATCGCGGCTGTCCCTACCTGCAAAAGGCAAAGAAGGATGGACCGCGCAAACCCCCGCAACCACAAAAGACTTCCCTACACTCAACAACAGACCAGGGACAAAGGAAGACTTACAAACCTGCATTAGCACACAGGAGCCCAACTGGCAATCCAACCAACAGCCATAGCAATGCGCGCGGGGATGGAAGAACATACGCAGAAGCAACAGGACCCAAACAGGACAGCCCACCACCAACAACTGCCCCAGCACCATCCTGTGAAATAGGCTCAGCCATCAACTGGCAGGAACTCATTACGAAGATTGCAAAAACAGTTGCAGACATGAACATCCACCCTGTGGTGACAATGGTGGCGAACCTCATCGCCGGACTTTTCCACGGTGAAGAAAACACCCGCAATGGCAGCACAATCTAAAGGAAACTCCCTCTTCTTGATGTGGAATGCTAACAGCATTCAGAAGAAAACCGCAGAACTCCTGCACCTGATGGAAACCATGGATGTGAGTATAGCGCTTATCTCTGAGACCCATCTCCAAGGAAGCCAGAAGCTTAATCTAGCAAACCACAGGGTGTACCGCACAGATCGCACCACTGGAGCCAAGGGCGGAGGAACAGCAGTGATCGTCAGCACAAAAGTGAAGCACCACGAGATTCCACTACCACCAGCGGGGAGTATTGAAGCAACTGGTATACAGATCCAGACATCTGCTGGCCCTCTACGATTGATTGCCGCCTACTCACCCCCAGGCAAGCTAAGCCCAAAGGACTTGGATGCTTTACTGGACCCCAGCATCCCAACATTAATTGGAGGGGACCTTAATGCCAAGCACCAGTGCTGGAACTCTCGCACGGCAAACAGCAAAGGACACGCTCTACTTGCCCACTCAAAGAAGGAGGACTTCATAGTGGCTGGCCCGACTCAACCAACACACTATCCAGGCTCTGCACTGCATAAACCGGACGTCCTGGACATAGTCGTCATGAAGATTCTCTCCCAATCTATGGAGCTGGAAACCTTAACAGCACTGACGTCTGACCATAACCCAGTGTTGATCACAGTTGGAGACGTGCTTGAAAACCAGCAACAGGGCACCAGGCACAACTACAAGAAGGCAGACTGGAGCCTATACAAGAGAAGCCTGGAGGAGACACTGGTCCCTGGCCCCCTCTGCTCCATCGAAGACATTGACCAGGCGGTTCACCACTTCACAGCGGCAGTCCACACTGCTATTGAGCGCAGCGTTCCTGAGCAGAAACTCCAACGATGCTCTATCTACGACCTCCCGAAGGGCATCAAGCAGTCGATAGCTGACAAGAACAGAGCCCGGAGAGAGTGGCAAAGGAATCGCACCCCGACCTGCTGAAGAAGTACAATGAGCTGACAAGACAGCTGAAGATGCAAATAAGCCAGCACAGAGGTGAAAAATGGGAAGCAGCTACAGCTAACTTGAAGGACTCAGACAACTCTCTCTGGAGAATGACCCGACGCTTGACTGGGAAGAAGGAACCACACCCACCGATACAAGGGAAGACTCACTTGGCATGCAGCAACAGGGACAAGGCTGAGGTCTTCGCTGACACACTGGAGGCATCCTTCAGGCCTAACCAGGCAAGCAAACTGGCAGCAGAAGTCGAGCAAGAGGTTGCTAAGCACCACCGGGAGCACCCACCAGAAACAGAAGCTGCAATCATTGAGGAATGCTCAAAGGGCGACTTAGTGGCCCTGGTAAAGACACTGAAAAATGGCAAGGCACCAGGAAAGGACGGAATAGCCAACCAAGCCATCAAGATGCTCCCAGATACCGCAGTGGATCATCTTGCTGAGATATTCAACGCATGTATGCAGCACCAGCACTACCCTAACGCCTGGAAAGAAGCAAGAGTTGTCGTATTCCCCAAGGCTGGGAAACCACTACGAGATCCTGCAAATTACCGCCCCATAAGTCTGCTATCTGGCCTATCAAAGCTCTTCGAAAAGTTATCCTTGCCCGCCTCGTGGACTTTGCGACAAGCGAAAACCTCCTCGCCAAAGAACAGTTTGGGTTCCGGAAAGACCACTCAACCAATCACCAACTCCTCAGAGTTGTGGACATCATTAGCCACGGATTCAACATCAACAAGTCTACTGGAGTAGTCTTTCTGGATGTAGCCAAAGCATTCGACCGAGTATGGCATGAGGGACTGCTTTACAAACTTATCAAGCTCAAGTTTCCAAGCTACCTGGTTAAGCTGCTGTCTAGCTACTTGTCAAAACGGACCTTTCACGTGGCGGTACGAGAGGAATGCTCAACGCCACGCCCAATTCTTGCTGGAGTGCCTCAGGGATCAATCCTAGGACCATTCCTCTTTAACATATTTACAAACGACATCCCCACGGACCTAAAGAAGACTGATCTTGCCCTTTACGCCGATGACGTTGCAGTCCTCTCCCAATCCTTCAGTGACAAAGAAGTGGCTAAGAACCTTGAGACATTGCTCTGCAGACTCTCCGAATGGTACAGCGACTGGCAGATCACCCTGAACACAAGCAAAACCACAGCAACATTATTCACCAGGAAGCTGAACAGGAAACCCCCACAGATCCTCCTCAATGGGGAAGAGATCAAATGGGAAAACAGCAGCTCCTACCTGGGGTTGACTCTGGACTCTAAACTCAGCTGGAGAAACCACATAGAGAAGACCTGCCAGAAAGCAGCAACAAAACTGGCTGCATTATACCCTCTCCTGAAGACCAAGTCGATGCCCATTCAGAGCAAGGTGCGAGCAATCACCGCAATAATTCGACCAACTATGACATACGCTTCACCAGTTTGGAGTGGCTGCCGCCCGCAGCATCGGAAAGACCTACAGAGACTACAGAGCAAGGCCTTACGGATTGCAACAGGTGCTCCTATCTTCACAAGAACAGCAGACCTCCACAGAGACCTAGGCGTTGAGATGTTGGACGACCATCTCCGCAAACTCAACAGGACATTCTACAAAGGATTGGATCAAAAAGAAAACCCACTGATCAGGAAGCTTGCAGACATTTCTACAAACCCATTTGACCGCTACCCGCGGCCCATCGAAGCGCTAACCTTGTGAAACTGAAACAGCAACACAGCATCCAAAAAACTCAGCATTGCCTGAAGGCAACCGCATCGGCAGGCATCCAAAACTCAGCACTGCCTGAAGGCAACCGCCTCGGCAGGCATCCAAAACTCATCACTGCCTGAAGGCAACCGCCTCGGCAGGCATCCAAAACTCATCACTGTCTGAAGGCAACCGCCTCGGCAGGCATCCAAAACTCATCACTGCCTGAAGGCAACCGCCTCGGCAGGCATCCAAAACTCATCACTGCCTGAAGGCAACCGCCTCGGCAAGCATCCAAAACTCATCACTGTCAGAAGACATTTGACAGACGAAAACAAGACTCTGCGATAAAACTTGCTGACACTTCTGCAAACCCAATTGGCCGCAACCCACGGCCTATCACAGCGCTGACCTCGTGATACAACCTCAACGGTGACAAAGCGTCACACATCAATAAGACAACCTAAACAGCGACTAAAAAACTCAAAATGAATGTGGAGTAATGAGGCTACCGCCTCGTTATCCAAAATCTCACCACTGTCAGAAGGAATCTGACAGACGAAAACAAGACACAGCAGGAAACCCTCTTTGTCCTTTCCAGCAGCTCCTGAGGCGGCGGACCAGCAACAAGTTATCCATCCGCGTCCCAGTTCGTCCACGTGGTGCGACAGTGCTGGAGAGGTTTCCCAGTAGGTGGTGTTCGAGGCGATATCGGTGGAGAAGGACACAGGTTGGTAGGCAGGTTCGTTGCACACGGAGGAAGGGAGAGGGCCTCACAGCGTAGTTGGGTGTTTGAGACGTATTTAAAAGAGTTTGAGGTGTTCTAGAGCTGGTTTTGGGATACAGTGTCATAGCTAAGGTTTTTGGTTTGGCGTTTACATAATGTGGTAAAAATGTTCACCCAGACGCTAGGGTAAAGGGTCGTCGTGGGAGGTTCGAGTCTCGGCAGGGACACTCAATATTCCTCGATTCTGGGCTATTCACAGTTTTTCTCACAATATTTTGGATCGTACGAAATGTAATGGGTGCTCGGGTCATCGCATGAATTTTTCGGGACTAATCCAGGCCATTAGGGTAGTAAGTATCCCCGGTGCCCTGGGTCTGGGTTGCGCGCCCGCATGCTGCATGTTTCGTTTGCGCATGGGGGATGTTTTAATGTGTGCATGATCGGGGTTTCATTGGGGTTTTTTATGGCATGTTAATTCCCCTCCACCGTGCACCAGTGTTCAGGAGCAGACAGGTCCCGAGTTTCTTTCACACTTTCGGATGCATTAGCAGAGGTGAGTTCGCTGGATGGGGGGCGCGGTGGGGGGGACTGCCATTCGAGTAGCCGCTGAGAAGATGCTGAGGCCAGATCCGGTGGCTTTCCTCCTGGTGAAGAATGTTCGAATCTTGGCGTCGCTTCGGTATTCCAGGTACTGCATCACAGGCCTGTCGGTAGAAGCAGTAGCCCTGTTAAAAAAAAAAAAAGGTAGAAATTTGGTGATTTGGTAGTTGCTGCTTTGCCACTCTACCTGGAGTTGGTGAGTCTACCCGGTGCGGCATCCCTCGTTATTAGTGCATGTTCCTGTGTTTCTGCATGTGTAATTTAGGAACATCGCCCCCTACACTCCCGCAAGGGACAGCAATGCTTGTTGGAACGTAGCCTCTTCCTGCATGTGCCCTGATGTACGTTGCTCGGTTTGTTTGCCGCGCTACCAGGAGTTGTAAGTCTCCCTGGAGTGGCGTGCCTTGTAGAGTGCATGCTTCTTGAGGCTGCATGCTGTATGTTCGTTGGGCGTCCCTCGGCTGGTTTGCGGGGGAGGGGGCGCATGGCCAACTGATGATTTAAAAAACATCATTGTGTTCTTTAACATGTATCGTATTTTGTGATATTTTAGGAAGAAAGGTGGCTGAAACTTACATGCAAACGATGCTCTTTCTAAACATTTGTGTAGGTGATGTACACGTTTTTGGTGCGATCGGTTCGTGCAAGGATGGGAATGGCACTCGCAAGCTGGGTGCATTGTGTAAAGCCGGGTGTGTAGGTTCGTATATTAGTGTCACAGGTTCCACGGCTCTTCTTCAAATTGTTCGGGAAGCAGGCTGTACTCTCTAAAATAATTTCTAGGAAAGCGTTTATTTCCCTGGTCATTTGAAATGGGAGGTGGGGTAGTAGTGCTGCACAGAACTGAGCTGCGTTAGTAGTGCTGCATAGAACTGAGCTGTACTATCTAAAATAATTTCTAGGAAAGCGTTTATTTCCCTGGTCATTTGAAATGGGAGGTGGGGTAGTAGTGCTGCACAGAACTGAGCTGCGTTAGTAGTGCTGCATAGAACTGAGCTGTACTATCTAAAATAATTTCTAGGAAAGCGTTTATTTCCCTGGTCATTTGAAATGGGAGGTGGGGTAGTAGTGCTGCATAGAACTGATCTGCCAGGGCCGGCGCTAGGCATGGGCAGTGTGGGCAGCTGCCCAGGGCCCCGCGGCCTTCTAACTACGACGGGGCCCCCACGAGGCCATCATCCTTTTGAAAATGTGCCATTGTACCACTTACAGGTGGGCAGCGCCCTCCCTCGGGGTGTGCAACCGTGGTGCAGCTCAAGGCCAGAGGCGGGGGGCCCCCCTCACCTGGACCGGGCTGAAGGGGAAATATGACCCCCGCATGCCTTTCAGCTGCGGGAGACTGGGCAGGGCAGGGTTTGTGGCCTGATCAGCTTTCCTTTCTCTTATCCTAATCACCGCATCTGCATGATAATTGCAGATGCTTGAACTGGCGTGAGTTGAGAAGTGAGCCCTGCCCCAGCATGAATGAAACGCAGAGCATCCTGCAGGGCTCACAACAAAGAAACCGAGTGAGCTCACGTCACGATGGGCGCTGCTCAAGTCCAGTGGAGGGAAAGGGAGAAGAGCAGAAAACGGAGTGAGAGGTTATTATTCTTTTCTTTTTTTAGCAACTCTGTTTTATTGTTTTTTTCAAACAAGCATGTTCATCCAAAAGAAACGTAAACAGAGTTAAACATAAATAGTGACTCTAGTTGAATGTAAGCGCTTGGTGTTTTTATTTTATTTTAATGTAATTTACATAAAAAAAGGAATAATGAAAAATTGGGTCGGTAAAAGAAAGTGGAGATAACATTGAGTTGGTAGGAGGGAAGGAGGGGTGACCCCACATTCATCCTCACCACCCAGAGGGGAGTGCAGCGACCCCTCCAAGATACACCCAAACTATATAACCTGTCAAACCTGTCAAACCACACACCATTCCTTGTTGTACACATCTGAAAAGGTAGCACTACTCCCCAGCATGATGTTTGTTCACATCTGAAATCCCGAATTCCAGTGTCCTGGGTACATCTAAGGAGGTCTGGTTCTCTCTTTTGCTTTTATTAGAAGTATTGAGGGAGAGGCACGTCTAAAAGGGGTTAGGCAAACAAAAGACAGTAAGAGATGGGTGAGATGACAGAGTACAGCAGAGAGGAGCGAGCTGAACATAAGGGGCAAAACAGATATATAGAACAAGAGGCTTAAGGAAAGGGAGATGGAGAAGGAGTGATGTGTATGTAATGGCAGAATCAATGAGAGAAGGGAAGAATCTTGGTTAGGTAAAAGGAATAGCATGCAAAAGAGGAATGTAATAGGCTTGGGGAGAGTGGGAGGATGGAAGGGGAGAGAATGTTGTAAAGTAACAAGAGCAGTGGTATAACACAAAATGATGGGGACCTCGCTGCAGAATGTGATAATGGGCCCCTGAGTCTCCCACATTTCACAGATATTCATTGGGCCTGGGCTGAATGGGGGCCCCCTGAAGTGTTGTGGGCCCATCTGTGCTGCAGGGGCCTACATTGTGTCCTGGCACAAGACGTGAAGCAAGGTAAAAGGCCAGGGAGAAGAGTGATAAATAGCAGCGCATGTAGGGGAGAGGTGGAAGCTTGAGGGGCAGATACAGAGAATTGAGGGTAGAGGTGAGAGAGAGAGATAAAACATGAAGAGTTGAGCATGGAGGGGAGAGGTGGACATAAAGGGGGGGACCAGTGAACAAAGTTAAGGCTGGAGAGTAAGATGAAAGGTGAAAGGCAGTGCTTGGATTGAAGAGGTAAGTATAAAAGAAGTAGAACCATCAGGAGAACTTAAGTGTCATGGAGAGGGTATGGTGAGTGTTGGATTTAAGAGGGCAGGACAACCAAGAGCAGGTAAGAGGCAGGGGGAAGGTAGATTTCAGAGAGGTAGAACCAGTGAGAGAAGGTTAGAGGCTGCAGAGAGATGAGAGGTGAAGGGTTCAGCAGGTAGCTAAGAGGTGGGTGTAATAAAGGAAAAATTAGTGAGAAAGGTAAGAGACCGTAGTAGAGATAAAGTGAAGTGTAGAGCATGGAAGGGAGACGTGGATGTAAGAGGCAGAAACAGTGAGACGAGGTGAGAGGCAGGGGATTCATAGAGGAGAGGTGGATGTAAAGGGGACAGACCAGCAAAAAAATGTTAGGAGGCCAGAGGAAGAAATGAGAGGTGAAGGGCAATACATGGATGGGGCATGCAGATGTAAGAGAGGCAGAACAATCAAGAAACCTTACACAGAGAAGAGAAAGGGAATGGTGAGAGGTGGATGTAGAAGGCCAGAATCAGCGAGAAAAGTAAGAGGCAGTGGGAGAGATGAGGCATACAGCATGGAGGAGAAAAGTGGATATAAGAGGGACATAACGAGAAAGAGAAGAAAAAAGCTGGGGATGGCAGAGAGATTGATGTAAAGGGGCAGAATCCACAAAATAAGGTTTGAGGAAGAGACGAGAGTTAGAGTAGAGCATGAACGGAAATAGGTGGTGTAAGTGGCAAAATCAGTGGGAAACGATTAGAGTGTTTAGGAGGATGAAAATGTAAAGAAGATGTAAATGAAGCAGAGCCAGTGAAAAGGGTTATAAGGCTGGGGAAGAGATGAGCAGTGAAGGTAGTGCATGGATAAAAGTCATGGCTATAAGAGAGACTTAACCAGCAAGAGTACATAGGCAGAGTGGCAAGAGAGAGAAGTGGATGGAAGAGAGAAAAACCACCAAGAGATAGAGGTGAGATGAAGAGTCAGAGAGGAGGGTAAGGTAGATGTTAGATGTGCAGAACCAGCAAGAGAAAGTTAAAGGCTTGGTGAGAGATTAGAGATGAAGATTAGATCAGGGAGGTAGAGATTGATGTAAAAAGGGTAGAATCAGCAAGAGGAGAGAGGGAAGGAGGAAGGGGAGAGGTGTATGTAACGGGGCGGGAGCAGCAAGAGAAGATAAAAGGAAAGGGGAGAAGGAAAAGGCATAGCTGTATTTAGGATGGTATAACAAGCTCAGAAGATAAAGACTGGGTGGAGAGTTGAGAGGTGAAGAGTAGGGCAGGAAAGAGAGATGGGAATGTAAGAGGGGAAGAATCAGCAAGTGAATATGAGAGGAAAGGTGGAAAGATGAGAGGTAAAGAGTAGAGCATGGAGGTATGAGGGCCAAGATCAATGTAAGAGTGGCAGAACCAGAGAGAAAAGGTAAGAGGCTTGGGGATTGGGAAAAGAAGAGACGTTAAGAGGAGAGCATGCATAGCGAGGTGGATGTAAGAGGGGCTGAACCAGCAAGAGAAGATAATAGGCTGAGCAAGAGGGGAGGTAAAAAGTAAAGCACAGAGGAGAGAGGTGGATGTAAGTGGGCAGAATCAGCAAAAAACTTAAGCGGTTGGAGGAGAGGTAAAAGAGTCTTTGAACTAGCATGTGCTTCTAAGTACATTGAGACTCCTGCCAAAGTTTGCAATTACCTGTCTCTTTATTTTCCAAGTAGAACATTTGGCTTAGATTTGCGGTGTGTGTCATCCTTCACAAAGGTTTGTGATCTTGAACTATCCTCAACATGTCTGTGGAATTACAGCCTGCTCTCTGTGTACTCTTATTCAAATTTGACTTTTTTTATTAAATCTAGTTTCCAGTTGGGACCCTTTCCTGCCCATTTCATGAATGGATATCTAAAGATCACATCCCCTGCTCTGACCTCCATTTGCAATATTGCCCTTGCCTCCTCATCTGTCCCTACCTTGTAGGAAAAAAAACCTAAAAAGCTGCGTTTGTTCCTCTGCTCACAAATCCTTCAGCAGGTTCGAAGCTTCTCAGCATCTTCTAACAACTCTTTGCTGGCTTTTTCTGAAAAATCCTTGAAAAAGAAGTCAACTGATAAATCTCTTTCATAGGAACTAATTTACTTATTGATCACTTGCCAGTTGGATTCTGACCTCTCCATGTGTTGAAAGTAGCATTTGCAGGTCACTCACCCGAACCAGCATGGATCCCTTAGTGTTGATGCCCATGCCTGCTAAAACCAAATGCCTTAACCTTGACCTCCACTGATGCAACAGGAGTATCAGGGAGTCACCTAAAGACCCACTGTATAGCTATTGGACAATCTGTTTTAGGATTTTAATCATGCACTATTCTGAAAACATCGGTTTTGGAGAGATATAGGCGTAGCTTTTCAACAAAGTTTGATGTGTTTCATTTCCACATAATAGAGCTTTAAAGTAATAACATTTATTTTATTAGGGCTATTATTTGTATTTGTAGCCATCTCAGTGATATCCACATTAGAGAAGTAGCTACTTGCAAAGCTACTTCAACAGTGCCAGAAAATGATTGGTCAGTTGGCACTTTCTATGATGTCACTTCCTGTGATATTACATTTTATGCAAATTAGAGGGGCCTCGCATGTTTCTATCCTGCCCGGGGCCCCACAAATCCTAGGACCGGCCCTGTGATATGCGTTCAAGCCGCTATAGTCACGCAGTTGCACCTCGGGCAGAAGGAAGAGTTTAGGCAAGTCTCGCTCCTTAGCAGATTATTCTTGTTCGCCGTATTTCACTTTCAGTCTTATTCCCAGAATTGCGGGGCAATAGACTACCTTATCAAAGGGTTCTTTCTGTCAGAAACAAGGGGGCACCATGTTCTTTCTGTGAGCTCACCAGCTGCTGCAGAAGTGTAGTTAAAGATTTGTTTCAAGGTATAAAGGAAGACCTTGTTAATTCCTAAACATCCAGCAATCGGCACCAATGAAATCTTAGGATGCAAATCCCAGCACGCTATTGAGAGCTGTCGATTTGGTATGCTACATGCGAGGAGATTTGCGGTAAGCCATAGATTACAAACTGAGGCCAGTATACAGCCCAACCTGGCTTTGGCCTACTGATGCATATCCGCAGTGGTAAGGAAGGGTTTAATAGCAGAAATGTTGTCACATTGCAATACATGTTCGACATAGAATTTTTAGACATCTAGCTTTAAACTGAACAATGTCTAGCATGACATGCAGCTACATAAACAACAGAACAAATGCAAATTATGCAGCAGAGGTTTTTCATTATGGTAGCAAGTGCAGAAAACCCATGTTTACCTGGAAAGCGCCATGGCTGCAGAATCACAGTATTCAATGGCCCGACATAGGCCTCATGGTCATCATTACAGGATAGAGAAACCCCTCCCATCTCATTTGTCTAATACAGTGCTGCTGCCGTCAGGCGAGCTATTATCAGAACCGATGGAATTCCTGGCTTGTGGGTTCCATACAGTTTATGTGTGTACACGGGGGATTTTTTTTTTGATTTTTTTTACGGAGTTTTATATAGCGCGAACTTGACCCGAAGGTATCGGGTATCAGAGCGCTTTACAGGACACATTCATTTTTTGTTAGGCACGGGGAGATGGTGATTTGCTCACAATCACAGGATGTTGTGCGTCCCTTCGGAGACTCGAACCTGGTTCCCCAGCTCCGAGGTCGACCGCCCTAGCCGTTAGGCCAACTCCTCTCCTCTCTCATTTTATTTTTTTAGAACATATTTCATTAGCATACTTTAATCCCACAGCACGGGTATCTTCAGTTAGGGAAGGAAAAAAAAACATAATCCACATTGTGATCGTCAGGCTCCGCATCCTTTGCAATTAAAATTCTTTTTGGACTGCCACCTGACAGCCAAAAGCCTTTGAATGTCTTAGAGTTATGGGAGTGTCGGGGCACATCACTACAATTTGCAGAGCGAGGGGGCCTTTTTGCAGTATTATATAGCGAGACCTCGATCCGAAGGGTTTTGGGCGCTTTACATGTGCACCGGTTGCATTACACCAGGTCACATTATGTTTTTTCAGGCACTGGGAGATTAAGGGCCATATGTATCAAGCCAAATTGCATTCGCAAACGCCGAAATTCGCAGAATTTCGGCGTTTGCGAATGCAATTTTGCTTAGAGGTATGTATGAAGTCAAAACTGCCTCGCAAAATAAGGAATCGCAAAATTTGCGATTCCCTATTTTGCGATTGCATTTAAGGAATCGCAAATTGCGATTCCTTAAATGCAATTTAAGAAGCACCAAAAAAGTGCAATTTGACCTTAGGGAATCGCAAATTACCACCAACTTCAGGTTGGTGGTAATTTGCGATTCCTTTGAAAAATGCACTTTTTTGCATTTTTCAAAGTGCCATGTGGCGCACATACATGCCCTTAGGGCATGTATGTGCGCCACATCTGCACCCATGCTCATTTCAGGGGTGCAACAGGGTGTCCTTTAGACACCCTGGCACCCTTGAAATTGCATTCTCAATTTGCGATTCTCTAATTGGGAATCGCAAATTGCGAATGTCTTCCCATTCATTCCTATGGGCCTCTAGGCCCATAGGAATGAATGGGGAGGTATTCCTTAATTGCGAATCGCAATTTGCGATTCGCAAATAAGGAATATGTAGGATTCGCAAAATTTATTGCAAATCCTACATACATCTCGCTTTGCGATTCTCAAATAGCGATTCTCTAAAATTCGCTATTTGAGAATCGCAAAACCAAACTTTCATACATATGGCCCTAAGTGATTTGCCCAGAATCACAGGCTGTTGAGCTGACGCCGAGACTCGAACGTGGTTCCCCATTTCCAAAGTCGGCAGCTCTGGCAGTAGCGCCACATCCTCTTCCTAGTTTTCCGTACGTCACTGGAGAGCCCACACACAACCCACTGTGCCCGATGCCTCCACCCTCACCCCCACTCTGTCAACGAGGAAGTCACTCGCTTGTCACAACTGACCTGGAATGCCTTTCGCACTTTCGAACAAGTCTGACATTCAGTTAGCTACCCACAATGCCTTAATAATCAGCCACAACATGTTTCAATTGGTCACTTTAATGGCGTACGTGTCTTGGATATAAATGGCGCTTAGTTCTACCATGAATTATGTCAACCTGTAAAAATATGATGATACCATAGTGAATGGATTTAATATAACAGTGCATTAGATTCATGCATTGGATTATGGAGTGGATTACCTTACTTGTTTCCTGATGTCTAACCTGGTTAATCCAAACATAGTTGAAGCTTTAAGTCCTAGAATGCAACGTGCGGTTGACTAATAACACAGCATGAAGGGGTCACAGCCTAGTTTGCAGTCACAGGAATCCTGGTTAATCCAAGCTTAGCTTTGTACCCCACTGTCAACCAATGCAAAGACTCTCAGGGTTTCAGGCCCCCATGGCCACATGATGAACAGAACATTCAAGTTTACCACCCCCCTCCACCTGAGTTAAAGCATTTAACATAAATTATACTGGGGGGTAAAGTACATAAATTGATCGCTGACCAGTTTTCCTTTTTATGAGAGCGTTTTTTAATCCATTTTCACTTCGCTATTTTCTTGGTTGTGCCATATTGACATCTTAGTATGCCTAACCTTTTATTGTTGTTTGGCCAATTCAATACTTTCCTTACATCCACGAGCATGCATTGCATCTTATGGTGGACCATACATGCTGACATGTTACAAGCTGTAACGTGTGCGCAGAAATCTGGAGTGTCAAGACTGGAATCGCAGTTCTCCCCTGATGCAGGGTGGGATCATGGGCATCAATCTCAAACATAGATGCAGTGCTTATCGCATGCTCTTGGGGCAATGTGCAGCCTGACAAATGCTATTGATTTAGGCCCAGCAGTGTTTTTAATCTGGAAAGTAATCTTTCTTTCAAGGTCAGGCAATTAGCCCAGATGGTAGAGCGTTCGCTTAGCATGCGAGAGGTTACTGGCTTGATGTTAGAATTCTCCATAAGGTAAATTTAGTCTGGAGGCCTATTGCACTGTTTGCCTATTTTCTATGTTCCAAGTGAGCCAGGGAGGTATCCAGTTGGCTGACATACATCTAACTGGCTTAGTGGTGTAAGGCATGTTATTTTAATGCGGGGTCCGGGAAATAGGACGCCACGTCCCAGACAAGGTCTGTATGTTTGGAACTGAATATATTTGCCTGGTTCCATGGTGTCAATAGGAACTTTCTGTGCCGCCCCACTAGGGACAGTATCGGTTAGTGAGCATGGTAGCAGGGGTAATTACCACAGGAAGGGGATACATCAGGGTAGTAGGTTATATTGGCTGACCGGAGGATGTTTTTAAGTGGGTTACGTGGTCTGGCTAGTCACCAGGGATGGTGAGAAGCTTTCTCCAGTGCCGGCCACGAATAAGGCCAACACAACCTTGGCTTAGGCATGAGCACCTAGATTGGGCAAGGAATAAGATGTTTAGGGGACGGAATGAGTCGGCAGGCCAACATGAGATATAACATCACATAGCAGACATGTGCATGATTGAACAAGGCCTAAGCTGAGCCACCTAGTCTTGAACACTATTATAACAAGATGTGTCAGGGCGGGATTTAGGTTAGACAGAGGTCCAGCCTCTCTAGATTTGGATCTGTGTCTGGGACTGGACTAACCCCGGAGCAGGGTGTTATTCCTATGGACATCGGGCTGGTGGGAGGCAGGGCTGACCGCTGGTGGTCCTGCGATGTCTGGTTTTGCAACTTTGGGGCTGCGCCTGTGTTCAGGTACACCGGCAGGGCCAGTGCGCTAAGCCCAGGATTTGTGAGTAGTTGTTATCCCCCTGGCATGGAGGGATGTTGAGAAGATGGCACAGGTTGCATATCAATGCCTGCTTATAATCGTGCAAGGACTCCCCTGCGTGAAGCACTGGGAAATGTTGCACACTGGTACTCGTGTGGGCACCGGGTTGGCGGGAGGGGGGGCTGACCTGCTGGTGATCCTGGACTCTCCTGCCCTACCTCGCGATGTCTGGTTCACAACCTTGGGGGCTGCACCTGTGTTCAGGTTTCCCGGCAGGGCCAGTGCGCTATGCAGTCCCTGGATTTGCAATTGTTTGGTATCCCTCTGGGATGGAGGCACATGGAGAAGGTGGCACAGGCTGCCTATCAAATGCCTGCTTGTAATTGTGCATGGACTCCCCTGGGTGAAGCCCTGGGAGATGTTGCACATTAGTATTTGTGTGGGCACCGAGTTGGCGGGAGAGGGGGCTGATCTGCTGGGTGAGGAACCTCTTGCCGGGCACGTTTATATTTTGGTCAGAGGTAATTCCACGTCAGTTTTGGGCCAAGGGTGTGCATACGGAAGCGGGGAACAGATCAGTCAAGAAATTGAACCAGACAGTTGCTAACTTACTGACTGGATCACCCCTGCGGACGATCAGGCACAGTCTAATAAAGGCATCCAATTCAGAGCTATATCTACCAGATGGTGTGGGTTTGTCTAACAAAGGGCTCGAATGGTTCATCCAGATGGTCCTAGGGGCCATGGCAGTAGGTTCAGGTGAGCAAGCGATAGGTGGGGGAGGGCGAGAGCGCCAGTAAGCTCCTCGCCCTGTGGTGGGGTCCCGGGCAAGAAAAATGGTGTGGACACCTTTTTTGGCTTGGACTGGCGAGCATTCAATGGGGGCTCCAGGCTGGCGGGAGGGGTACTGACCTGCTGGTGGTCCTGGACTCTCCTGCCCTACCCGAGATGCCTGTGTGGATGTAATAAACTTGGGAGGGGGTATCTGGTGTTCAGGAACCCCAGTGGGGCCAAGGCGTAAGCAGTGCCCTGGTAGTAGTGCCTCTCTCTGGGATGGAGGAATAGGACTGAAAGTTACTACTGATAAAACAGTGCAAGTTGGGGCCTGCTGGCACAGCAAGCACAGGGGGATTTATTACCGAAGTGCGTGTATTGATATCCGGATGGCTAAGGCCATGACTAGAATGTAAATAATATCATTTGAAAAAATGTATTCCTTGGAATGGAAATAACTTACCTTTTTTGGCTAACAAGTGTGTTGTTTGGTTTACCTATGCCTTGAATAAATGGTCAAGTCTCTCAGTCAATCAACAATAAAGATTACTCTGCTTTAAGATATAATAAAGGACTACGCAGTGATGACCAACTATCTGCCTCATGTCTGTCTATGGTGCCTAAGGGGTGGTGAGTAGGATAAAGATTTTGTTTTCGCTGGGGGGGGCGACTCACACGCTGTATGCACACTATGATTGGCGCCACCTGCACCTAGAGGCGTGGTGCCCTTAGTGGCATCTCGGACGGGAGCCGGTATTATTCCGATCCTTCCAGTAGCTGAGGCAGGTTGGGGGCCGGAAGGAAGTGAAAGGTGTTGCGGGCGGCCCCCGTGCAACGTCATCAAAGGGCGCAGGGTCGCCTTCCTCTCCCCGCCAAGGATAAAAGCGGCGCAAGAGGCGAGGAAACCCTCTTAGTCCTTTCCAGCAGCTCCTGCGCCGGCGAACCAGCAACAATTTACCCACCCACCCATCCCTAAGAATAAGGACGAGATTGGCGGGGTCCCGGGCAAGAAAAATGGTGTGGACTCCTTTTTTGGCATGGACTGGCGAGCATTCAATGGGGGCTCCGGGCTGGCGGGAGGGGGGACTGACCTGCTGGTGGTCCTGGATTCTCCTGCCCTACCCGAGATGCCTGTGTGGATGTAATAAACTTGGGAGGGGGTATCTGCTGTTCAGGAACCCCGGTGGGGCCATGGCGTAAGCAGTGCCCTGGTGGTAGTGCCTCTCTATGGGATGGAGGAATAGGACTGAAAGTTACTTTTGATAAAACTGTGCAAATTGGGGCCTGCTGGCACAGCAAGCACAGGGGGATTCATTACCGAAGTGCGTGTATTGATATCCGGATGGCTAAGGCCATGACTAGAATGTAAATAATATCATTTGAAAAAATGTATTCCTTGGAATGGAAATAACCTACCTTTTTTGGCTAACAAGTGTGTTGTTTGGTTTACCTATGCCTTGAATAAATGGTCAAGTGTCTCAGTCAATGAACAATAAAGATTGCTCTGCTTTAAGATATAATAAAGGACTACGCAGTGATGACCAACTATCTGTCTCATGTCTGACTATGGTGCCTAAGGGGTGGTGAGGAGGATAAAGATGTTGTTTTCGCTGGGGGGGGGCGACGCTGTATGCACACTATGTGCTTCCTCGGTACTCTTTGTCCCTCACATATTGAGTCGAGGGTGAAGGCAGGGGAAGCATCTCTCCATTATTTCAAATTAAGATCAGCACAGTGAAATGGACGTTCCATTGGAAACTAATAAAGACTGGTTGTTTTGTTACTTGTTGTTATGACAACCAAGTTAAACTGTTTCCTTTAGTGGACGAGTATCCCAGAAAGGTTCAGGTCATTTCGACCAGCTAGATGCCTGAGGATTTGCTACCATAGTGAGTGAGTGCACTATATATGTTGATGGGGATTCTATTGAGGCAAGAGGGGCTGGGTTCTCACAGTACACGTACAAAGAAAAAACATGCATATATGGTCCTCCCACCATGCATCACCTAAACAAAATAAACGCAGCAATGTAGTAACAAAAAAAGTCACCGAGAATGTCCAAGTCTGGCATCCATACCAGGTCTGCACCACTTTCAAATTTTCCCCAGAGACAGACGAGCAGGAACCCGCAGAGGGAATGGCCCGACTGCCGAAGGAAGAGCAGCGGGGATGCAGGGAAAGCAGCGGGGGCTCTTTCATGGGGGAAAGTAGAGGGGAATGTTCACGAGAGCAGCCGGAGCTGCAGGAAGGAACCCGCCGGGTGCGTATGCACGGAGGAGCCGGGCAGGAGAAGGGAGAGCAGCAGGGACTGCAGGGAGGAACCTGCTGAATGTGCATGAGGGGAACAGCCTGGCAGGAGATGAGCGAAGAGTGGGGGTCTGCAGAGAGAGAGCAGCGGGGACTAAAGTAAGGAGATGAATCCAACGCCGACGGTCAGCACTGTGAGCCAGGGCCTAACGCCAGCTAAACTACTCTATGCAGCGGCTGAAAGGGGTTGTCCAAAAGCTTCTATTAGTGTGCTGATGTATGGAGATGTATTCATGTATGTATGTATGTATGTATATATGTATGTATATATGTGTTTATTGTCTGATGACATGATGATCTTTTCAGACAGTTAAAGCGTTCTGGAGCAATACCTAAAAAGCAATGCATAAAACAAAGATTTTTTTCAGTATTAAAGCCCTAAATTACTTTGAATTCCGGTACTGGTTAGTTGAGCTTCTAATGCTGACAGCTGCTGATATTATGGGCAGCAACACCACACAAAATGCAGCTGCTTGCTCCACTGCGTCTCTGTGGTAAGGATGCTCATAATTAGCTGAACCCTAATAGCAATCTTCTTGATTGTTCTGCTCTTCCCAATGGCTGAAGCAAGGCTTTACTTTATTGCTTTTTTTCATTAAGTAACTATGGTTAATTGCAGTACTTCTAAAACTTTCACAACCCACCTAGCCTTAATGGAGATGAGGCGGGCAATTTTTTAGTGTAACTAAAACGTAGTGTGGTAGCACACTGTCATTTACAGACAGAACATTTTCCATTGAAAGGGCCACTAAATTTGGACAAATACAGTTTTACTGATTAAACTGTGTTGCACACAAATGATAATGTGTGGAAATCGGGTTCCAGTGAATAGGTCACACAAGTCTAATCAGATTATGCGAAAAGAAGCTTCCACTCTTCCACCCTGCTATTCATGAAGGTGAATGCTCACATGAGGGCTATAAGTAATAAAGACCCCCACTATCCGGTAGTGAGACACTTTGCAGTTTATCATCTGTCTAATAATTCGCTTCTCAACTACTATGCCATAAAACAGATCCAACAGAACCATAGAGGAGGGAACAGAGTACTCCACCTGCGCAAGAGGGAATCTTGGCACATAATCAACTTACAAACCAAGAGCCCAGAGGTGCATAACAAGGAAGAGGAAATGAGCATTCACCTTCATGAATAGCAGGGTGGAAGCTTCTTTTCGCATGATCTGATTAGACTTGTGTGACCTGATTCACGCTTGTTACTGGTGGCACATACATTGGCTGAGAGAACTTTTTCTTGTCTGTATGCATGAATTTGTTGTATATTGTTGATTCTTAACCCCGACTGTGAGAGTAACTCATAGTTTTCTGTTTTAATCACAGGAGAAAAGGAAGGGGACGACTTAGAGGAACCGCTCCAGCGTTACACCCCTAACCTTTTCTTCGACATCACCATGGTGGAGGGCAGCACCCTACAGATAAGAGATCCTTTCTTTTATCATTTTAATTGAACTTTTTCTCTGTCCATTGGGGTGGAAGCAATATTGGGAGATATTATGATCACTTCACTTCTTTTCACTTTTATTCTTTTTGTGGAATACTGGTTTATGTATGGGTCTTCTGCAGTACCAGGATAACAGAGTAGTTTATTTTACTGACCTGTTTACCGTATACCCAGACATTTGCCTAGGGCTATAGATGTGGCATGTTGAGAGGAATTGTTAGGGCACTAGCCGCATACATGCTCCCTTCTCTACTCTTTGTGCGACTAGTTCTAGGCACTAACCGATTAAAGTAACTATGAGTAGAAAAAAATATGAAAAAAACTTTAGTAATTCTCAGCATTCAGGGACACCATCCATGTGTGGGTGGGAGTACCTACACATTACCACCACACTTGGCACTATGCATAGGATATACGTAATATACATTTGTAGTGCACAATTGGTTTATCATACCGGTGGTACCAACAGTGGTTTAGAATACATGATCGATAAGAAATCATGGTATTTGACATAAGAAAACATTATGTTGATATAGAAATTGCTGATTTTCATTTTGCATAATTGAAGGTTATAGCACGATGAAGAGTAAAATATGTATGTATTATTTGACTTTTTACTTCAAGTTAACCATTACAATATGGATGCCACTTTGGTGCAAGTGTATAACCTTAACTTGACCTTCTTTACTTTCTGTCAACCTGTATGTATTGCATTCACTACCCACAATAAAGTGTGTGAACAAGCTTACCTTGCAAGCGAAATGCGTTTCTGAATAAACCATCTCTGGTGCAAGTACACACACTTAGTGATCGCTTTATTGAATTTGGATTGGAGAATAATTAATATATATATATATATATATATATATATTTATTTTAAAACAAATAAACTATTTATTTAAATTTATTTTATAATTTTATATAAAAATCTAACAAATAAATATATATATACATATACCAATAACATAATATCTATTAAAAACCATTATATTATAAATTAAAATATTAAACTATTTAAAAATCTTTAAACTTACATTTCCCACTCCAGTCACTGCAACAGTAGGGAAAGTGTTGGATAACGGAGGGGTAAAATTACTATTCCCACTCTGGTGAGCGCAACAGTAGGGAAAGTGTTGGATAGCGGAGGGATAAAATGTATTATTCCCACTCCAGTCAGTGCAACAGTAGGAAAAGTGTTGGATAGCGGAGGGGTAAACATTACTATTCACATTCCAATGAGTGCAACAGTAGGGAAAGTGTTGGATGGCTGAGTGGTAAAAATTACTATTCCCACTCCATTGAGTGCAACAGTAGGGAAAGTGTTGGCTAGCGGAGGTGTAAAAATTACTATTCCCACTCCGGTGAGTGCAACAGTAGGGAAAGTGTTGGATGGCTGAGTGGTAAAAATTACTATTCCCACTCCAGTGAGTGCAACAGTAGGGAAAGTGTTGTATAGCCGAGCGATTAAAATTTACTATTCCCACTCCAGTCAGTGCAACAGAGCAGGGAAAGTGTTGGATTGCAGAGGGATAAAATTAACAATTCCCACTGCAGTCAGTTCAAAATTAAAAACAAACAAAATGTCAACAACAACAAAAATAATTAAAAAACAAAATAAATAAAAAAATATAAATATTTTAAAAATTACAATACAAATATATGTAATATTAAACATAAAACATAGAAAACATATTATAATGGTAAATACATATCAAAAATATCTACAAATATATTAAATTAAAAATATAATAATTTTCAAACAAATATTTTTATTTAGAAATTATTTATGAACAAAAACATTATTTATTACATAAATTTAGTTTATTTACTTCCTACCCTATAACACCACACAATTCACAACCCACATCTAAATTAAAAAAAATACCTCCATAATTAACATAATTAATTATCAATTAAAGAAATATTATTAATTATAAAACAAATTAAAACACATAAAAAATAATTAACTCCCCACCCTTTACCCCTATAATCCCCACAACCCACACCTAAAATTAAACTGTAAAAAAAATAATTACACAATTAAAAAAAAATTCAATAAAAAAACTAATAGTATTTACCAACTAATTATAAAGTAAGTAAAATTAATTTTCTCCCCACCCTTTACCCCTATAAAACCAAAACCCACACACACAAAAGTTAAACAATTACCCTAGTTAATTATCAATTACTTAATTAATATTATTTATCAACTAATTATTAATTAATTAAAACTAAATTACTTCCCGCCCTTTACTCCTATAAACCCCACTGCCCACACCTAAAATGAATTACTCAATTTCCATATTTAATGTTCAATTAATTAATTAATATTGATTAACAACTAATTATTAATTAATTAAAAATAAATAACTTCGCACCTTTTACCTTTATAAACCCAAAAACCACACCCCATAAAAAATAATTAAACAATTAACAAAATTGATTATCAATTATTCTTTATTAATTATCATCTAATTATTACTTAATTAAAAATAAATTACTTCCCACCCTTTACCCCTATAAACCATACAACCAGCACCTAAAACAAATTATACTATTGCCATAATTAATTACAAATTAATTAATTAATATTAATTAACAACCAATTAATAATTAATTAAAAACAAATTACTTCCCACCTTATACCCCATAAACCCCACTACCCACACATAAAATATACAACAAAAAATAAAAACACAATTAACACTATAAAATCTCAATTAAAAAAATATTAATAAATACAAAATAATCATTAATTTATTATAGTTAAATTACTTCCCACCCTATTCCCCTATAAACCCACATCCCGCTATGGAACTAAAAAAAGCAAAATTTAATTAAATTAAAATTGATAACTACTAAAAATGTAATGCATATTAAAAAGCATAAACAATACTTACACAAAAAATACATCACATACATTTAAAATATATACTAAAATACATCACTAATTAAAAAATCTATATTTTTAAACAACTATATTTTTGCAAATGATATTAATGACTTCTATATTTTTTTAAATGATATTTCTTACCTTAAATTTGATATTCTTGACCACGATATTCTTTCTGTCGATATTTCTGTGTCACGATATTTACAACTCGATATTTGTGTAGGTCGACATTTCCAACTCGATATTTTGTCTAAATACTGTTTCTGGCAACCACTGAACATGACAACCCTGACCCCTCGGGGATCATGGTAACAGATCAGATCCTTTTGCCTAGTCACTCATGCACCTTGTTCTTGGAGAGATATACAGAGAATACACAGTGGGATGTGTTCAATATATTTATTGAACCACGATTATTCTTTTATAAAATACCTGTGCTGCGATAATCAGTTGACAGAAGCAGATTAAAGTGATTACAAGCACCAAAATAGTGAATAGTAGATATAGGGGCTGATTACGATGGCAGACGGAAAAGCACTCTGACCGCCGTGGTTGCGGGAAAGAACCGCCCGCATGTCCCACGGCAAAACCGGAGGTCAGATTAGGATGCACCGCTAGAAAAATCCGACCGCGGCGGACAGAAATGCTGCGGAAAGACCCAAAAACGCCGATCGACCAGCGGAATGACTGCAAGTGAAATTATGATACGATGGCGGAGCCAGGGGAACGATCAGTTGTTCCCGACCGCCGCGGTCGCGCGAAATGATGAATGGTAGAGCCAGCGGAAGGACCATTGCATTCAGACTGCTGCGGTCACGCGGAAAGAGGAATGGCGGTCGAAAGCAACCACACATCAAGGCTACCAAGTGTGGCTGTTTTTCTGGCGCAGCCTCCAAAAACATCTGACACACCCCAATGACAAATCCCCATGGCAAGAAAAAAATACAAATCCCAGGTCAACCCAGAAAACACACCTGACATGAATACTCCATTTTGACCCACCCACATAGCTGAGTATAAAACCAACCCCTTCCCGGCCCAGCATCCTTTGCACAACTCCAGAAGTGAAGGGCCAAACACCACAGCACAAAGGAGAGGCAAATCAGCACGCATCACACCATCACAACCACCCACACAACACACACCACACACATCTCCATCACCACCTTCACACCTGCACTTCTCACCCATTTGCACATCACACACCATGGCACAGAAAAAAATGCAAAAATTCACTAACAATGAGTTGTCAGTCATGGTAGAAGAGATAATCAGAGTAGAACCCCATTTGTTTGGAAGCATGGTCCAACTGACACCAGTTGCCAGGAAAAATCAAATGTGGGAAAGGATAGTCAACAAAGTCAATGCAGTAGGGACCACCCTGCGCACCCTGCGTGACATCAAGAGGAGGTGGCATGACCTCAAGAGCAGGGTAAAAGAGCGTGCCAACAAGAACCATGAGCTGGCTCAGAGGACTGGCGGTGGCCCTCCCATTCCACCACTAACATTCACCGAATGGGAAGAGAAGGTGCTTGCCATACTGCATCCAGAGAGTCTCACAGGAATACCCGGGGGAGTGGAGGCCGGTAAGTACTAACACATGTCTCCCATTACACTGCTATGTACTGTCTTGCACAACTAGAAAGCTACACTTCCTAGACCTATATGCACTTATGTATAACACACTCTTCCCAACACATATCTCACATATCTAACATTTCCTTCCTCTGAATCACCTCAAAGGTAGCTAGCAATATATCCATGGGGGCATATGTACAGGCAGCCAGCACTACAACTCCCACCAGGCTCCCTTGTCCCACAGCTGAGCAAGATGGAGCACTCCCCACACCCAGAACCATGTGGCAGCCATTTCATTGCTCACCTCAAACTCACTGGTAGGTAGCCTTCTAATGCTCTCTTATCTCACCCCTGAGCAGGATGGAACACTCTCCTCTAGTTGGTCCTCTAGGCGTGAAATCCGGAGGAGCATCTGGCGGCGAAATGCCCTGCAGTGGCATCCAGGGTGGGGGACAGCAGTGCTGGCTGATAATGAATTGCGGCGGCAGGCGGCTGCCTGACCGCGGCGCCGTACCACTGGAGGTGGGGCCTGGCTGGGGCCCGGGGCATCGGAGGAGGCTGCAGCTTCTGCCGTCTCCTCCTCCTCCTCCGCCTGAGCCACCAGCCGCCGGTACTCTTCACAGATGGCCTCCAGTTTCCGGCGCCGGGCCCTGGCTGCCAACTCCTTCCGGGATGGTTTTTCTTGGTAAGGAGTATCTATATCAAGAAAGAAAAAGAATATTGTTGTAACCAATACTCTTAGCAAAACAGTAACACAAAATTAATTCAACACATAGTGGCACAGTAGCACTAGCAAGAAGCACAGTACATAACATTTGTGGTACTAATCTATCTATCCTCCCACTTCCTCGGCCTCTAACATTTGTGGGAGTTTCAGGCATTATACTAGCACCATGGACTCCAGTACACCAGTCTTCTTCTTATCTCTAGTTTAGGGAAATTACATAACCTAGTTATAGCCGGCATGCCAGCTCAGTCAGCTATGCTTGCACCCAAGACAAACATACGAGTCATGACGCAGACTCACGTTAGTTTTATTTACTACTGTCTGCAGGTGGGGAAGCTCGTATTTTTCTATTACGGGTGGCACTGGCCATACTCTCTCTGTTACATGAAGGGCAATTGCTCCATTTCAATTTCACAGTGCCCTGGCTACTACAAAAAGGCAGATTATATATCTGATCCAATGATCATTGCTTATATATGGGACGACGACATAAGGTCAGTAGTGGTCGGTGGTGGGAGTGCTGCCGGGCGGTGACATGGGGAGGGGCCGGGTGGGGGGTAGTAAACTATGGATTACGGCCAATTACAGGTAAGTAAACATATAAATAAATAAAACTAATTTCGTTGCGCACACTGCATCGCATTTGCCAGTGCAGTGCGCACAATGAAATTTGCTTTATTTATTTTTATGTTTACAGTAAAGTTACCTGTATTTGGCCACGTAATCCATTGTTTACTACCCCCCACCCTGCCCCTCCCCACATCAGCGCCCGGCAGCACTCCCACCACCGACCGCTACTGCATAAGGTACTTTGTTTTGATTGACTGTGTAACCAACTGATAGGCCACCCTTTGCAGGCTGGCTGACACATTCGAAAATAAATTAACATAGGTTGGGAGTGGTCCTCGGAGTCGAAGGAAGGCGCTTGATAACTAACTATACACAATATATATGATGTGCTTGCAAACTATTGTGAGTCAACTGTATTCTGAAAATACAACTTGTATTCCCCTCGGCTTTGCTACTCTGGCGCGGTTTCTTTTACATTCACTTCAAACTAAGACTCTGCATCCCGTGACAGTCTCCACCTATGCTGTCTATGATGAATACATACAGGCATCCATCCATTCTAAGTAAATGTCTATCATTCTTCTTAATCTCTCCACAAACCTTACTTTATTTCACCAACAACCACCCATGCGTCCACTCTTTCCTTGCTTGCCTTGGCTTTGAGTTTCACCCAACTACCGCTGATGATTCTTGCTATCCACAGTATCCAGCCATACTGTGTCGCCCACCCACCCAGGCAGGCATCCATTCTTCTTTCACCTTCCACCCATCCTTCAACAACACATGCATCTGATTCCTATCAGCAACCTATCCATGCTTCCAACGTATCCTTCTCTGCCAGTCATATTAAATCTCGCCCGTCCTTCCTCCTTCCACCCTTCTTTCCCTTTTTGTTCAACACATCCATCAAGGTCAACTGATCTGACTTTTAGTCTTCTCCATAAAACTTTCACAGCTGAGTTGGAGTCAGATAGAAGAGGCCATTGGTTACTCAACTCACGCTGCTAATGTTATTGCTAATGCATTGCTAATGCTAAGTAAAGGGTGTCTTCTTCAACCGTTGTATAATGTTCACTACAACTTCATACCTAATAAGTCTCAACAACAGTATAGTGAGTGAAGTGAACACCCTTCCAGCTAGTGCAATGTCAATAAGTAATGAATATAACTTACCACCACCCGCCACTGCTGCTGGCTCACCCCCTGTAGCTCCTGCAGGTGCCGCATCTCCTGCCCCCTCCGGAATGGTCGCATCGCCGATGGCCCCGCCGGCACTGGTAGTCGGTAGTACGCCTAGAAAAAAACATGACACATTTTTAGATGCCTGTACACCTCCCCCTATTTATTCGTTTTCACTAGCAAGATTGAAAAAGAAGTTAATACATACATATACAACATACATCACTAGTCCAAATCGGGTGCTAGAGTAGAGTCAGTAGACACTAGTAGTGTTATGGTCCCTAGGGTCATTATTATAGTCTACTCTACTCTTTGCAAAGTTAGCCTGAGCCATGCAACCATTTTTCATTTCATGTCTTTTGCGCATGTTACCTCGCAGCTTGTTGTGCAGTAACAGTAAGACGCCTTTTGAGCCCACATGAGCTCATACAGCTACTGTCTGAGCGTTGCGTACAAGAGGTCGAAAAACAAGCCACTTTGTTATGGAGTTCGGTTAGTCCGTATTGCTTAGCCATAAGTAACATGTTACACTTTTTGGCATGACTGAGAAATGCTTGCATTATACTATGTAATGCACACCATTTTTCTCATAACAGGCAGAAGATTCCCTTCTACGAACCAGAGATTTGCAGAGCTTATGAATGATGCATGTAACCAGTACTTCTACGTTCTACGGTGAGGGGTCTCCCAGAATTCGCACAGATCTTTTGTCTTCTATCATGCACTTGTAACAATGTTTATTGTTTTAATCTTATGCATTTTGCTGTTGGAGCTGGCTGTAGTACACTGAATTTTATAGAACAACATACAGAGCTTGTTAGTTGAAAATAAACCTTTGAACTTACACATAGACTCTGTGGTATTTGGTGTGGTGGTGGTGGTGGACTTACACGAGTGAGTGAGCGAAAGGGTGTTATGTTCTGGGTTGTGTAATCATTGGGTATCTTCGGGTGGGGGTTCGGGGACCTAATGAGACACTATAGCTAGTCGGTCAGGGGATTGTGGGTTCACTTCTGACTGAGGTGTGAGGAAGGTCCAACCTCCCATCACCAACATCCTATTTTCTTGTGCATAGTTCTGTATGTGGCTGTGCAGAATCCCCATAACAGTAGTAGTATGTACTATATCCTATCAAAAATAGTCAAATATCTGGTTGGGCATTTTGTTTGTGGTAATTGTCAAAGCCTCAAGATTAAGAAGACTAGAAGAGGACAACCCAAAGGACTGGACTTAGTGGCTAGAGCTATTGGTCAATCTGAGTTTTATTCAAAACCGTAAAATAAAGAGTGGCAAACTGGGCAAGCTTAGCTACAGACAGACTAATAGTAGTAGTACAGAGAGTCATAGCAGAGGCAGTTAGAACTTAGAGGCAGGGATAACCAGAATTTAGAAACAGATAGTCAAGTCAAGATCAAAGAAGCTTTTGTAAAAAATAGAATTAGAAAGTGGAACCAGAATTAATAGTTCAGAAAAAATAAGGTGCAGTAAAAGTTAGGGAAATATAATTGTTAATATTAACCACTGGAGGACTTACTGGGGTCAGCAGCAGGGCCCTCGGTAGAGGAGCGGTCCTCTGGTGGTTGTCCCGCCGACTCGGACCCCGTCTTCTTGCCCCTGGGTGCTGCAGATCAGTGATCATGTAAGATATAATAAAGAAAGAGACAAACATTAATGATTGCTGTGAAACAAATAAATTATCTAAAAAAACGCTCAAACAACGTTTTAGGAAACAATAATTGCAATAAAATTGACCTATCTAATCCGATCGACTACTGGCTTGCGGGATTCACGGACTGTCTACTTATTTATGAACACTAATCCAGTGTTCCATTCTGATTGATTCGAATCCAGAAAACTAACTAAGCCTAAGTACCACCTGACCTAGCCCACCTATTCCAGACGGGCCAATTGTTCACTAAGTCTGCATTTCCATTTTTTTAGCCCTCAAAAATGCATAGATGAGATGGAGGACACATGCATAAATTTGTGCATACACCAAATTGTTGGTTGGTTGCGTCTGATGTTCTGCTACTGACTGACACTGCTAAGCCTACCACTCACTAAACAAACTACAAAAGGTTCTACTAAGGACTGGGGTAAGCAGCACTCAGTGACAGAGGATGCGTCACGCAGACCGCTAAAAATTATCAACTAATACTAACTAAACCTAGTATCAATCCATCCACCACTATTTGACAGGAGGACAAAGGAAGGACTAGAGTCTCTCTAGCAATAGCATTACCTAACTTAAGTTCTCTAAAGTAAACTCTTACATAATAATAAGGCCAAGCGAGCGCAAAGTTGCAAACAAGTAAGAGTAGCGCCGAGCACCTGTGTCCTACAATCACAGAAGATTTTGAAACGAAATTTACCTGCAATGTAAGCAGCAGTATTCTTGTTATTCGTAAAAAATTATACACAATACTTATACTACTATATATATTAGCTACTCACCAAGCCCCACGACCTCGACACCTAGCAGGTCCAACAGGTCCTGCTCCCGGTCCAGGATGTCTGACCACCGGTGGGCCAGCTGGTTATGGGTGCGCCAGACCCCTGAGCAGCGAAACACTGCCCGGCGCACCTTCGCCCACCGGTGGTGACGCTCCTGGGTAGGGTACCCGGAGCCTGGCCTGCCGCTTGCTGCCAAGGTCAAGGGGAGGTGGCGCTGCACAAAAAACAAGGGCGGCCACCTCCGCCTCGCTAAAAGCTGCCGGGCTTGCACCCCTGCAGGGCGCAGTCTGCCACAAGGCAGGCGGCTCTTGGCGCACGCGCCTTGCCCTTGGAGCCGTTATTGCTGCTGCTACCCTTCGCCATGGTTCTGGGGTGTGTGGTAGGAGGCGGAAAAGAAAAGTTAGAAGGGAAAAATAAAGTTAGGGGAAGAAGTAGGAGCTTAAAGAAGAAAGTAATATAAAACAGTAGAAAAGTAAAAAACACAGTAAAAAGTAGAAATAAATGCAAAATATATACTTAGGCACAGTGAGAGATAGATAATAAATAAAAAAAATTGAAAAACAGTGTAAAAACTAAGGATTGCAAAGATTGAGGGAGGATAGAAAAGCAGGCCCAGAACCATAGCACAGAGTGAAAAACAAGATGGCCGCGCCCATCGCGACCGCGTGGGTAAGTTTGCACGATATTTCTCCCCGAGCACGCAAAAAGTGTCGCGAACACGTACGACGCGTTCCCGAACATGAAATGCGCATCGCGAGCACACTATACGCGACCCGGAACAGGAAATAAGGCATCGCGAACGGGCGGGACAAGTGAAAAACAAGATGGCCACGCCCATAGGCGACCGCATGGGTAAGTTCGCGAGATACTATCCCCCGAGCACGCAAACAGCTTCCCGAACACGCACAACGCGTTCCCGAAGAAGAAAAACGCATCGCGAACGGGCGCGACAAGCAACTACGCATGCTCGCTTAGCGCTTTAACGTCTTCGCGTAGCTTCGCCTAGCTTCGCGTAGCGCGACTACGCGAACTACGCCCAGGGTTATACAGCACACTACTTGACTTTGCGTACTCACCAACAAGCCACGCACGCTCCGGATGCAGATTTGCCATCAATTGTGGGATGATGCTGTTACGCAGTATGTAGGAGTCATGTGCTGAACTGGGAAATTTGGCACAGACATGGGAGATAATCATATCTGCTTGGCATACCACTTGCACATTAATGGAATGGAAATGCTTCCTGTTACGGTAGATGTGCTCATTTGCCTGTGGTGAAACTAGGCCAACATGTGTGCAGTCAATTGCTCCAACCACATTAGGTATGTGTCCAAGCTCATAAAAATCACCCTTCACATCTTTCAATTCATGTCTCCTTGGAAAGTGGATGTAGCGGTCCTTGTAGTTCAACATTGCGGACAGGACATCACGTAGCACCATGCTGAACATAGCTTGAGACATCCCTCCGGCAATGGCCACCTTGTACTGAAACGAACCAGTGGCAAAGAAATGCAGGGCCGCCATCACCTTAACTGTTGGCATCAAAGCAGTCGGATAGGTTCTGTGAGGCCTCAGATGGGGCTGCAACTGACCACATAGGTCTTGAAGGGTAAGGCGATCCAGACGGAATTTCCTTATTATGTCCTCATCCTCCATGTTCGCCAGCACTGGGAAAGGCCGATGCACATTTGGTCGTCTCCTACATAATATGAAAGAGGACACATGTAAATTAAATTCACCAATGAGATGTGTCAAACATCTTACATATTGACTGACACAGCGCCAACATTGACAGGACTGTAACAACAGCTTAATGCACAAGTCACATGCAGAGACACCTTGATCTCATGTAGTCATACATGTGGTCAGTATGTACATACTGACTACTTCCAAATCAGAATCTGACTATGTGAATGGTAAATGATACACTCTTACATCTTGTGTCACCAGCCCTGGGTGTAGGTGACACAGCACATGTGGCAAACAGCAACACTGCTGACTACTACGTAGCTGCTGTACCTGACACACCTTCTTGCTTAAGTCGCACGGAGCACAACTTTTTTACACAATGAGCACAGTGTGTAAGCTGATCAACTATCAAAATGAATACAGCAATGTACACAGGGAAGTAGGCACATTATGTGGTCAGTCCATCATTACTGTGGGTTGATTAGCCATCTTACACATTGACATGTTCACAAATATGAGACTCCATCTGTGTACATGCATACAAATATCATATGTGACATGTGAGGAAGTACATGCCAATGCATGTAATCATGTGCACTGACATGGCATGTGTGGGCATCCGTGAGTTAAATGTCACACTTGCATTTAACTTTACAACCAGGTGCTAGAATACATTGTAAAGGTATAGTGTTCAATGATGAAAATTTGCTAGTGCCAATGCTATAGCACAATGTGTCCATAGGTGCGGTAGGCGTGCACCGCCACCGCGGTCACGGTCATTGGCCACAATTGAAAGATGCCAAATTGCGGTAGGGACCACCTGGCCCCTGCGGTGTGACACCGCATATGCCAATGCCATTGCAGCCAATGAGAACCGCCATCGCGGTAGTGCAATGCAGTTTTGAAACTCACAGTAGGCATGCTCCGCCACCGCGGTCACGGTCATTGGCCACAATTGAAAGATGCCAAATTGCGGTAGGGACCACCTGGCCCCCAGGGTGTGACACCGCATATGCCTATGCCATTGCAGCCAATGGGAACCGCCATCGCGGTAGTGCAATGCAGTTTTGAAACTCGCGGTAGGCGTGCTCCGCCACCGTGGTCACGGTCATTGGATACAATTGAAAGATGCCAAATTGCGGTAGAGACCACCTGGCCCCCGCGGTGTGACACCGCATATGCCAATGCCATTGCAGCCAATGGGAACCGCCAACGCGGTAGTGCAATGCATTTTTGAAATTTGCGGAAGGCGTGCACCGCCAACGCGAGCCAGGTCATTGGATACAATTGAAAGATGCAGGATTTCGGAAAACACCGCCTGGCCCCCGCGGTGTGACACCGCCTATGCCAATGCCATTACAGGCAATGGGAACCTCCATCGCGGTAGTGCAATGCATTTTTGAAACTCGCGGTAGGCGTGCACCACCACCGCATTCCCAGTCATTGGATACAATTGAAAGATGCAAACCAGGCAGACCAATTGCAACAGCAGAGTACCACTGTAACAACACTAGGGGCCTATAAATGTCTGTGAGAGAGCCACACATGTCACTTGCATTCAGACACTGCTGCCTGCTATTCATCACCACCAACTGCTGCTGTACCTGTACTCTGGACCCAGTGATGGCACGAACAGAGAACATCAGGGCCCGTCCCTTCACCACAGAGGAGCTGGAGGTCCTTGTGGACGAGGTTCTTGCACAGTATGGGAGGCTTTATGGTGCTCCAGATGTACTGGTAAGTGTCTGAGTAAATGTTTGAGAGTGCTCAGAATGCTCACATGATGTTACTGTACAGTAGTATATGCCTGTGAGTGCAAGCCAATGTGCATGCATCAATATTTTGCCAACAGCATGCTCCATACATGACCTAGTACTAAATGCACTTGAGTATGTGGGGAGGATGGCAACATGGACACTTGTCCAGCTCTTCTTAAGCCAAAATGAACATATGGTGTTCTGAGACTGTGTAATGTAAATGTGTGAGACACTGCCTAGCATGCTGACATCACGTCAAAGGGGTGTGTAGCCTTATTTCCATAGATCCCTGACTGCATTTAAGGATGGGAATGACATACTGTGGTCTGGCAGTTATCCAGTTACCCTGCTGGTTTGAGAGACTCGAAGTCTGAACACACATTCCCTGTGCTAAGTGATGTCCTAGTCCATTAAGTGTTCATATGCTCATTTGAGACATTACAAATGTAGCTTGGCCAGAGGGTACTGAATAATGTTTGTACCTTTTTAAAAATGACCCTATGGCGATGTGTCCATTCTGCACATGAGTACAATGCCTGAGTCTATCACTCTTGGGGGTAATTCACCTCTGACACAATAGCTAAATGTGAGTTCGACATGTCATCCTACTATTGATTCCATGATGTGTAGAGTCTCGCATGTGTATGCACTGTATCTCCATTCATATTGTACATGCATGTGATTTCTGTGATGGGCCACGTTTATCCTCAGTGTGAAGCCCTCTGGCCTGCACAGAAACTGCCGAATGTTACAAGGACCCATCACCAAAAAGACTGAGTGAAACATGTGTTGTCCACAACCATATTTCTCAATGAGCCATCATAGGCCTGAGGATTGCACAAGACAGGGCTCCACCTTGTGAGAAGAGTGTGAGATTGTAAGATCAGGGCCCTAAATGTGACCACCATTACACATGTAGCTAGGCAATGGTCAGGGACATTAAGGGGCGTGTAGTGTAGGACACAGTGAGTCTGACCTCTACACATCATTTCCAGTGTATAGTATGTCACGCTCACTCACATAGTGCATCACAGCCGAGGGCAATTTTTACATTGGTTTATGTTCTGGCACTCTGCATGTGTATGGGATGGGTATGTAGTGAGTCCATCATCATATATGTAACCATTGCAATGATATGGTTTGCTCCAAATGTACTATGTGACATGCTGTATGGGCTCTGCTCTCCATTGATGTGTTAGTGTGCTATGTATTTTCATGCTCCTGTACTGTCACACAGATGTACACAACACCGTTTCACAGAAACCTCCTCTTCTTGTCTCCCATGCCTGCAGCTTAAGGTCCATCAGCGTAAGGCCATATGGAGGGCCATTGCACGCAAGGTGCGGTCTCTGGGTGTCTCCAACCGACGTCATACGCACTGCCACAAGAGGTGGGATGACATCTGCCGCCTGAGCAAAAACGTCACTGAGATGACGCTGGGGGTGCTCCCTCGAAGTGGCAGGTTGGCACGCCGGAGCATGACACCACTAATGGCCCGCATCTTGGCAGTGACACAGCCAGGGCTGGATGGACGCTTGAGGGCCCATCAGCAGCAAGTTGGGGATGAGTATTGTGCAAAGTGTGACTTTGCATATGAGTGACTGCATGAATCCCAGCCCTGAGCCTGTGCGGAGCTTTGTGATGTCTCTAGTGTGATGCAATGGGTTCTAAGTGGCCTCAGTGTTGAGTGCAGCTGTTCTGCATTTGTACGACATTTTGTTTCTCGTGTGTTAAAACCCATGACCCTTGTCACATAACATCAGCTTGGCATTTTGTCATCTCACATTGTATAAATGTTGAAACTGAGACCTTCCTACACACGATAATCCATTGTGTGAAGTGGGTAGCCCAGTACACTTGTCAGGCTTGTGTGCGCTGTATGGCTAGCTCAATAGTGTGCTAATGTGATGATATGTCAGTGGCTACAGGCATGCACAGATGTGGACTCAGGGAGCAGTGAGTTGGTAAGGGTCACACCTGTCCCATGGGTCCCTTTCTTCACAATCATATAGAGGACAGCACCATTGTGAAGTATACTAGCCGAAATATCAGCAATGCATGGCATAACATGATGTACTTACCTGCCATAGATGACAACAAGTGCACACAAGTGCTGATGGGGTAGATGGTGATGATTGCAGTGATGCATTGGCTAAATTACCTTTTCAATTTGTGCACATGGCAACATGACTGTTACGGTAAGACTCTGTGACTTGACTGCAATATAGCTGAACCTGGCTATTGCGATATTGTTTTGGCACTATTGCTTAACATGGTTGGATGTGATCAGTGGGTATGTCAAATTGTGATGTGACTGAGGTGTTGTACAGTAATTTGAAGGATGATAATGAGCAAGGGTTACTCAGATTGTCAGTCCCCAGTATGTGTGCATTGTGGAGGGGTGTCCTTGTGCATCAGTGTATGGTGAAGTTGTGGCTAATGCTTGTAAATGGTGTGTGAATTTTTGGCACATTGGTGTGACCTCAATGTCATCAGTCAGCACAACGTAGGGATGTCATATGCCAGACCCTAGGTATTCTCACACATTAGCTGTCCTAATGGAGTCCACCTACTTCATCATCAACAGAAGACACAATCCTGCCTTGGGTCAATGAGGGCCTGTCAGGGACTTGTGGACATGTTGGTATGTGACATGTCACGACCTATGGAGGCCTTGCATTAATTTCCCCTTCTCATGCTATTGTGCATTGTGTTTGTGACTGCATTGTTAAATGGTGGGCATTGTCACTTCTTTAACAAATAAGATGTGGCCTTAATATGGAAATATGCTGCAGTGTGAGTGTCAGAGACATCAACTGGCAGTGAACAGCAGTGAGCATTAGTGAGCATCATGTTAGTGTGCATTCCTAGATGTGTGCTGTTCACAACAAATAACTTGTAACATCTACACAGCGGCCACCAATGTACAACTGTAGTTGTACTTCAAGGACCTACATGGTGGATGTCAGGAGCTGGTTGCCCTTGCAAAAGGACATATTGGACTTTGTATCTGTGGTGTACCATGACAAAACTCCATATGTGACTGAGAAAACATGTTTTGATGTATAGCTATCTTACCTACAGGCACGTAGGTGTGCATACAGAAGGTTTTAGGTGTGTTTACAGGGAGGCACAGGCCCAGGTATTTGGCTGTGTAAATGCAACATGGAGCATGACTATCAACTATGCATGTTTCCATGCATCATCTGATAATAGCATAAATGTGGCATATGCAGAAAGTACATTTATTAGTTAAACATGGTAGATTCATTTTCCAGTTTGTAGTTTTGATTGCGTATGATGTTTGTGAGTATGGCACTATACTGAACCTATGTCTCTGTCTCTTGCAGCATCTACCGAGGGCACGGAAGGACGGGGGCCCGACAGCGTTGGGGAAGCTACTGGCATGACTGGGACACAGGAGTTCAGTGACACTGAGGGGACCAGTGCCTTGGAGGGGGGCAGGAGTGCCCTAGAGGATTCACGTGGAAACACCAACCTCCACATCCTCCCAGTCCAGTGGTGCCTCCTCGATGTTGGGGGGCACTGGAAGTTCCAGATCGGCCTCTTCTTCCACCACACCTCGTCCAGTGCCCACCCTCCCGGATGCTCCCCCAAGTGCTGTCCATGCCCGCAGCCCTAAGAAGGGCAGAGTCTCCTTCCACCCAGGCACCGCTGCCCCAGCCCCTGTCTCCCCTGCTGCCCTCAGTGTGGAGGCCATAGAAATTTTGCGCCAGCTGTGTGTGGGTCAGACTGCTCTCCTGAATGCCCTCCAGGATCATGGCAACAAGTTGTCACAGATTGTTGCGTTCATGGAGGGCATTCATTAGGACGTGGGTGGCCTACACAGAACTGTCCAGTCTTTGTTCTCCACAGTGACGGCAGCCATTCAGCAGTTCCAAGCTCCCGGTTCAGCTCCTGTCCCTTCAGCGACCACCCTGCCAGTGGCCCCACCTGACGAGAGTACCCACACGCCTGAGCCCTCAGGCACACAGTCATCCACACACAGCACACAGCAGCAGCAGTCTAAGCATACCAGACACCATACACCCTCACCACAACACAAAACAAGCACACATGATTGCAAAACAAAAAGCCCATCACAGGACACTCAGGGACATAGGGCAAAGAAGCATGCATCCACATTACCTGCGTCCAAATCATCACCATCCAAGGGCGCTCCCATCCCCACACCTGATCCCACAGACACACAAACACTTGCCCTGTCTGCTGTGAACCTGGTGCCTGCCACAACTAAGTCAAAAGACATTCAGAAGGCAGATTCACCCAAATCTTCAACTCCCACCCACACCCCTGTGAAGCAGGGACAAGAGAGCAAAGTGGGGGCTTTACCTCAGAAACAGGGGATGCAGGGGAAGAAGCAAGGCCACACCCAGCGTACCACCAGGTCCAGCAAATCCCCACGGGGAGAGCCACCTGCACCTGCTACATCTTTGGGGAAGAGTGAGGCTGTTGTGCCCACCTCACTTCCCACTCCGGCCAAGACAATTGTGGGATATCGGATCCCCAAACAGTTTAGACCCAGCCCTCAACATTCCCCCTCAGCCATTGAGCCTCCACACAGCATGTCACCACCTCCACGTGCCACCACTCCACCCACTCCAAGCAGCCCTCAGGCTCCCACATCCACGGATCCCTCTACCTCAGCCAGTTCTCTCCCTCCCAGGTCCAGTCCTCCAACTGGCCCGACGATCAGGCCCCTCCCAGTTCAACTTCAAGCCAAAGTTGAAGCCAAGTCCCCCTCCCCACACAATTTCTCCCACAGCGGTGCCTGGACTGCCCATTTAAAGCCCCTGACCTGTGGTGATTCACATGGCAGTGGACTGTGTTACCCATTTCATGTGCGGGTTCTCATGCACACATGTGCGGACTAGAAATTTGGACTGGCCAATGGCCTTGATGTTTTGCACTTTTGATGCCTATCCAGAGATAATGTAATAAAGACTATTACTCATGTTGTGTGCTTTGTCGCTGCCCTTGCTAATGAAAAAGTGCCATGTGTGTGTATATGTTCATGTGACACATGCTCTGTATGCCACATTCACAATGGCAATTACTTGATTTTCTTTTTCAGAGGTTGTCAGAGGTTACAGGCACTTTTGTGTTTCTTTACTCAGAGGCTTGAGGGTGCAATGATGGTTGTCGGTGATGATGTCCTCTCATCCTAATCATTCTATTGTCAGGTCTCCAATTTTGTACACATGTCATATTCGGATGCTGTACCACAACAGAAGTGAATTCTAGCCACAGGATAACTTGCGTGGTGTTCAGGGTCCGTCATATCTGTGGGATCTCTCTTGATGTGGGAACAGCAGTGTAGATGTGTAGTCATCTTGTGTAGGCCTGGCTTCATAGTCACATGGGTACATTAGAATGTGTGCACTTGAGTAGTCATATAGTGTGATTGTCCTGTCATTGTCAGAAGTGTTGATGTGTATGTGCCCTGAACATGACACCTACACACATGTATGATCCAGGAAATGAGTTCCTGTTTGTTTACATTCTCAGCCATGTGCTTTAGATTGTGGGCACATGTAGGAGTTGTTTGTTGAGCACTGTGCAGTATGTCAGTGTGACCTTGCAATCCTGGGGTACACCTACTTTTTGTTGTTGTCAGTTGTGAGTATGCAGAGTGTGTCACTGCAATGTCTGTGTTGTGTTTTGTTGATCTGCCATGGCTCTTGTTTACGTTTGTGCTCACTGTGCTGACCTGCTCAGGCAAACTGACATTATACGTGACTTTTCTCATACATTGCTGTCACTTGACACATTTTTGGCACAAGAATGTGGTATGAAGAGTCATACCATCCCCTATAGGGGCATTTGATGTCTACACATTGTGAGTTACTCCTCTATGTGTTTTTGCACTGTACACTCCTTACCTGTCCAATAGTGATGTACACACCACTTCAGTCTAATATCTTCCACCCCATGCCTTCCCAGTGTGTGAGCCTCCCCACCACTTCATAGTGTGACACTGTACTGCGGGAGGATGATCTGTGTCCTGGACCAATGTGCCACTCAGGACAGTTTCACCATTTGTTAAGTGGTGTTTTCTTCTACTTGATTGCAGTCATGGTTGCTCATGTACAGTGCATATGTTTTACCAGCACAGTCCTCTAGTCATGTTGGATGCATCTGTGTTTTCCTGAGTTGTGCAGCAGTAGGTGATAGCTAAAGTGTGTGTCTGTTTGCTGAGGTACTGCTACCCTTCCTGAGTGTGATGTGATCTGTGCCCTGTTTTGATTTGTGGTGTAGAAGTTCATGGTGGAGCACTCAGACATGTGTAATACTGATTTTGTTGGTGTTCACACACTGCTTACTGTGCATGCACTGCTGTCAGTGTATGTTGCCTTGTCCTTGCCAGGTGTGAGTCCCCCTGATGTCCAGCTGAGTTTGCTATGCGATGATTTTGTATGTGCATATGTTGTGTTTTTGTTGTGGATGGATGCGGTGTTTGGCCTGTGTTGGCTCTTTCTACTGACAGGTCCATATGTGTGTAATGTTATATTTGCATGACATTGTGTGTGAGGAGTTTGTGCATTGTAATACATTCTGATGTGTGTTGAATGTGTAGTGTGCTTTTCTTGTGTGAATATCACATGCAGCAATGTGGAGTCTTGTTCACGAGCTTGTTTTGAGTGCACAATAGTGCTATGTCCTCCTCTGTTTGACCTGTCACCTGTCAGGAGTGTGCATGTGCATGCTTGTGCTACACATGAACAGCATGCTCACTTGGTAACTGGTGTAGTGTGTATGTCTGTGTTAGCAGATTTGTTGTATTGATCACAGTTAGTGTTCATGATTGGCATTTGATAATACATTTTCTGATTGGGTTGGGGGATGGTGTCTGTGCAGTTGGCCAGAGTAAAAATGTTGTGTATTCCTGTGCTGTCTAGGGTCACATTGCCTAGCCACTGTTTGCCTGCACATGGCTGAGCTTGTTTGACCTCTTTGGATGTTGTTTGTGAGACATGTGTTTGGCAATTGGATTTGGATCAGCATTGGTTCAGACATCCCTGAGTGGGATTATGACATTTGTAGATACACACCAGGGTGTGTGATTGGTTATCAGGAAACTCACAGGACCTTATTTGCACCTTTATCTGTGTTTCCCACAGGTGTTGAGTTTGGAGGTGTGAGATGGGTAGATGACGTGTGAAAGTCATACTTGGGTTTGATAGTCAGGGAGTGTGACAATGAGCCATGAGTGTTGTGCTGGTGGCATGCACATGTCACGGGACTTGACACAGATGTGGGGCTGTGCACTGTATGGCTTATGACAGTTCCTATCATTCCTGGGCCAATGCAAAGCTTGCATTGCTGTATGACAGGGATTTTGCACAGATGTTACTTTAGTTCAATTTCAATCACTGTGCCACCCATATCTAAGTTGTCGGCCTAGGTGTAGTGTGATATGTTGCTCCTCTTGCATGTCATGTACAAATGCTATGTGGGTTTCTCCATGTTTCCTGCACTGGGCACTCCACTTTAGGCTAGTCTATTTATTGTCAATCATTGCTGCTGACTTATGATATGTCTATGAGGCTAATTTTCAGTGTGTGAGCTGTCTGAGGGCCTTGCCATGCAGTGTGCACAGTTCCATGGTTGTTAATCTGCACAGTGACTCTTCATTTCTTCAATTACTCACTTTGATTGACATGAGTGGAAGGCAGGTGTGAGGATGAGGGTTGTCCTGAGTGTCAGGTCAGAGTTTCCTGCTGTCAAGATGGACTCTTCCTGACACTCTGGCATTCATTCACTACTTAGTAGTTTGTGCTCCCTTTGTTGAGGTGGAGTGATGGTGTGTGGGTGTTCTGTGAGTTGGGAGTGCAGTCAGTGTTGTTGATGTACTGGACATACTCACATGGTATCATTAATTTCAGCAGTGCACTTGTGAGTGAAATGCACAGTGGTGCTTACTTTGAGTTTTCTGTTTGAGTCAGAAATGTTGTTCTGTGTTGCATGGTATGGGCTGTCATTGTGTGATATGGTCTGCCATTGTTTGTGATGGGCCTATCAATGTCTGCTTGGGGCTGTGCTGATGTGTGATTGTGTGGCAGTGGTGTGTAACGTGCTGTGTCATCTACCTGGGCTCACTGACTCATTCCAAAACCTTGTTGTCCTACTGTGAAGTACACATACACACCCTACTTGGTCTGCCCTCCTCTGTTCCACATTGTATGTGGACTGACCCATATTTGTGTGCAATGATGATTATAGTCATTTTTGAGGGACTCTTGCCTTACCCCACACTCATGTTCCTATTCAGTTGCTGGTGATCTTAATGAGATGTCACTGTAGACAGGGTCCCTGCACATGACTTTTTGCTGCAGATGTGTTGTGCTGAGTGATGCTTCTTTTATGTTACATGTGGTGTGGATGTTGTGATGCTGGTCTTGCTTGTCTGGGACAATGTCCTGGACTCCTACTACATTGTGGGCAGGTTTTCCCATGGATTCACCGCCGCGGTGACATGACCGGCACGACGGGACTAGTTGCAGTGATTTCTATGGTGATGGGTGACCCCGATACAGAGGTGTCAAATTGTGACGTGCAGGACATGTGTACTTACACTGGGGGTTATGTTCCTGTCTCCACCAGGGTGTCTGATGTAAGGGTGGGCGGCAAATTCCGTTCCGCTCGCGGAACTTGCGAAATTTCGGCATTTCCGCGGAAATGTCGAAACTTCCGCGATCCGCGGCGGAACGGAATTCGGGTGCAAGAAAGCACTGAAGCAGGTGCCCGAGTTGAAGCTCAAATTCTGTAACGCATTAATCAGCACAAAAAAATTGTGAGCAAGGTCGAGGCTAAGCAGGAGTGCTTTCTGCCCATATCTACCGTCAAACATTAGCTGTAATCCCCGATGGAGGTCTTTGCATCCTTGCTTTTCCCGAGCGCAATCCCCGTGTAGGTCCAGTGACCAGGAGGTTCTTCCTCCTCATCTGCTGCTCAGATCCTGCTCTGACCCTTTATAAACAAGAGGCATGTGAACACTGAACAGGCCTAGAAGCCCCGCCCGTTTGCCCCGTCCCACATACACTAGTGGTATGCACCGTCTTCCCGCCCTTTCCCCAGAATGATGAACAGCTTAATCAAAGGACCCCGGCGCTTTCGGCGCGGTGGCAAGTTACAGACACACAGGTCACTGGGGTCAATTCTTCTGGACCTTTACGCAGCTGTAGTGTAGGAAGGGCACTATACATTTACCCAACAAGGTAGCACTTACCGATTAGCCAGTAGAAAGTACTCCAGTTGAGTAGAGGTATTGCACAAAACGGAGGCATCTTCGTGGATAAATATGCAGGGCAGGTGTGCAGAATTCATGAGCGTGGTTAAGCAGATGTGCCTTCTCTCCATTTCCAACGTGAAAAGTTAGCTGTAATCCCCGATGGAGGTCTTTGCATCCTTGATTTTCTCGAGTGCAATCCCCGTGTAGGTCCAGTGACCAGGAGGTTCTTCCTCCTCATCTGCTGCTCAGATCCTGCTCTGACCCTTTATAAACAAGAGGCATGTGAACAGGCCTAGAAGCCCTGCCCGTTTGCCCCCACCCCACATACACTAGTGGTATGCACCGTCTTCCCGCCCTTTTCCCAGAATGATGGACAGCTTAATCAAAGGACCCCGGCGCTTTCGGCGCGGTGGCAAAGTTACAGACACACAGGTCACTGGGGTCAATTCTTCTGGACCTTTACGCAGCTGTAGTGTAGTTAAGGCACTATACATTTACCCAACGAGGTAGCACTTACCGATTAGCCAGTAGAAAGTACTCCAGTTGAGTAGAGGTATTGCACAAAACGGAGGCATCTTCGTGGATAAATATGCAGGGCAGGTGTGCAGAATTCGTGAGCGTGGTTAAGCAGATGTGCCTTCTCTCCATTTCCAACGTGAAAAGTTAGCTGTAATCCCCGATGGAGGTCTTTGCATCCTTGCTTTTCTCGAGCGCAATCCTCGTGTAGAATTCGTGAGCGTGGTTAAGCAGATGTGCCTTCTCTCCATTTCCAACGTGAAAAGTTAGCTGTAATCCCCGATGGAGGTCTTTGCATCCTTGCTTTTCTCGAGCGCAATCCTCGTGCAGAATTCGTGAGCGTGGTTAAGCAGATGTGCCTTCTCTCCATTTCCAACGTGAAAAGTTAGCTGTAATCCCCGATGGAGGTCTTTGCATCCTTGATTTTCTCGAGCGCAATACGCGTGTAGGTCCAGTGACCAGGAGGTTCTTCCTCCTCATCTGCTGCTCAGATCCTGCTCTGACCCTTTATAAACAAGAGGCATGTGAACAGGCCTAGAAGCCCCGCCCGTTTGCCCCCACCCCACATACACTAGTGGTATGCACCGTCTTCCCGCCCTTTCCCCAGAATGATGGACAGCTTAATCAAAGGACCCCGGCGCTTTCGGCGCAGTGGCAAAGTTACACACACACAGGTCACTGGGGTCAATTCTTCTGGACCTTTACGCAGCTGTAGTGTAGGAAAGGCACTATACATTTACCCAACGAGGTAGCACTTACCGATTAGCCAGTAGAAAGTACTCCAGTTGAGTAGAGGTATTGCACAAAACGGTGGCATCTTCGTGGATAAATATGCAGGGCAGGATTCAACGGGCGCAGCAAAATCTCCGCGAGCACGCGAAATTCCGCGTGCTCGCGGAGATTTCCTGCCGTTTCACGGAATTTTGCAGAACGCAACTCCGAAAATTCCGCCCACCCCTAGTCTGATGTAGACAGGACACGTATTTCAGCACAACAGTTGTGTTTGTATTCAGGTATGCGTTGTTGACTTACCTGCGGTGTTGACCGCGATGGCGTCTTATCTGCTGGTAATGGATGAGGTACAGCAGCGGAAGGGCTTGTAGCGCTGCATCCATGGCGGCCAGGAACGTGTGGATGTGCCTCAGATTCGAGTTTGTATCTTCGCAGTTGCGCTTCTGCCGTCTCCGGGTGGCTGGTTTCTCCGCTGCGTTCTGATGGGCTGTTTGAGGCATCGTGATTTGTCTGGCGGTCGTCACGTCATTCCGCACTGCGGTCTTTCTCTATTGGCTCCCTCCGCCACCGTTGCTGAACGAAAATTCTGGCGGATCCGGAAAGACCGCGATGGACGGGAAATGGGCTATCTTTGCCCATTGTAATATGGCGGACGCGAGGACCGCCGCAGGAGTAAGTAAATGGACATTTTCCGCAACCACCAGCACCGTGGAGGTGCCTGGAACCGCCATCCTAATCGACCCCATAGTTCTACAATGGTGCTAAAACAGTGTATATATGCAGGCATATAAAACAAGATAGTAATCAGGCGTACTCCTACTATGCAAGCCCTTCTCTATGGGTATCCAGAGTGCATGTAGGTGTGAAGCCAAGAATCCCCCCAGGGACGATCCTACCCCATTACCTGACAGGACAGAATGTAGCACCCCTCCTTGGTCGCAAACTGAACATCCCTCACGAGATGTCAGACCTCTGCTTGGTGAAGTCTCAGCATGCAGGGACCCTCGGTGTCAGCTGAATTGCCTTCTCTCCTTCTTATTCTATGAGATGCTGATTATAAAAAAAAGCATCCATGCGATGTGCGTATAGATTAGCAATATTATGGATAAGTAGATAGTCTTGTTGCCCGGTGGATGAAGATAGAACGAAATTTGTACATTCATGCATAGAGGCTTTGCACTTGGTGTTCGAGGCATTGTGATAATGTTATGCAAAGCCAGATGTGTAAACAGAAGTAGTTTCAAAGAAACTAACCCAACATTTTCACCCACGCGAATATGTGCAAAAGGTCACAACAGAGGTGTTATTGTGAAAAAAAGGACATTGTAAGAACTGAGCAGCTTCGCTACATGGGCCTAACCTGGGCACATAACACCGCATGTTAAAAAACATAAGCAGCTTTTTGTCAGAAGACATAGCTTGACATTTGACCTTTGTCTTTGAAGTGCAGCAAATGTGGCAAGATATATACAGAATTTAAAGACATTTTTATTTATTGCTTGGACTTTTATGATCAATCAAAAATCGGCTCACAACCCACCAGAGGGTCTCGATCGACATTTTGGGACACACTGTTCTATTCTTCTACCTCTCAAAAGGTGGGCCAAGGTTAGGGAATGAGGATGGTAGCAGTGACCAGCCAATGTAACCCAATGTTTAGTTATTGGAGTTTTTATAAGAGGGAAAATCACTTATTATTGCTGGTCGAATGCATGCACCACTATTGTTGCTAATGATCCTCCTCCCTTTCAGATAAGAGAAAGGGAAAGATAGACATTCACTGTTTGAATCATATCTCTCACCACCACTGCTTCTTTCTCTGACCTCTGCTGTTTCAGATTAGGGCCAGATCAATTAATAGGTGTCTGGAGTCCCGACAATCCCAGATGTGACATTCACATCTCTGTCACCTGATCCAATTACAGAAAAAAGCTGGAGAGTATTCAGAAATCTTTTGAGTGAAGCCTCCTAAGGTGAGTTGGAAGTCTGTTAATGTAAGATGTTAGAAATTGGGTTCCTGGTTGACTGGGCTGTGAGCCCTGGTCAAGCAGTAACCACAATCCTAGTCAGAGTAAGGCACCAGCAATCCCCAAATTAACCTGTGCTCACGCCCTGGTAGCTTGGCACAGAGCAGTTAGGCTTAACTTGATGGCAATGTGTGAGGTATCTGTGCAACACTTCAAATAGTAAAATGAAATGGAAAATACTTCACAAAAAGATCTCACACAGGTTTAGAGAAATGGAATATATTTTAACAAAATAAAACAAGATAGAAATGACAAAAATCCAATCAGGGAAACCAGAGACATTGAATTTGAAAGTTTTAAGGTAAAATAGCACCAAAAAGCACAAAGCACCAACAAGGGATATCAGGTCATACCGAACTGGGACAGAGTCACGAGGTCAGGCCGAGCATGTTGAAGCATGGGCTGTCAACTTGGACCAGGTTAGGCATGCTAAACAAAGTACTTTTAATCCTGGTTGCAGAGTATTCCGTGGATCCGAGATGAAGAAGTGTTGCAAAGTCGAAGTGATGGGGTGAGGCTGAGGTGCGAGATACTGTTGCATTGTCGTCAAGGATCCTGTCAACAGGGCTTGCGATGCAAAGTCCAGGTGTCAAGGATGTGGCGCACAGCTGGTGATGCATCAGTTTCGAGGAACTGTAAGGCTGCGGTGCAGAGGCTGGCATCGTCTCTGAGCCTCCGTCAACAAGAGATGTGAGGACTTTGATCTGATATGCGCAGCACCGTCTGAGATGCTTCGGTTTCGAAGACTGTGAGGGTGATGCAGACCTTCTGCATGGTGCCCAATCCATGCAGCAGTGGTGATGAGTCAGTTCTGCTCTAGAATGTGCCACTCAGCAGAGAAGATGTGTCAGTTCCATTGGTAAGCACCTTAAGTCCACTTACTAGGGGCCAGGATTGTGGCACCACTTGCCAGGGTAGACTCATAGCTGACAGATGGAGATGAAGGGTTGTTGAAAGCCTGTTATGTCCCTGAGTCTTGAGGGGGCGTGGCTAACCGCCGAACATGGCAGCCGCACTGTAGCGGAGCTCTAAGACCGGACCCAATTATCCAGTGAATATCAGCGAAGCTGGGGGGCATCCAGAACACTAACCTCCCCCGTTGTGCAAGAAAACTGAAGAGGCGTCGAGTGAGCGGTGTGGAATTTGCACGGCACCATAAGATTCACGAGTATAGCCGGATCGTCGGTGACGAGTGTGGCATACGCTCTGGGCCCGGCGCACTGACCAGAGGGCCTATAACGTCCCGTGGGGCTGGGAGCTGCCGCCCCAGCGGGCTTGGAGGTGTGTGAAAATACTGCTGGGGACCTGCGCTGCCAGACTGTTTGATCGCCCGTGAGTTACAGTGTACGCTTCGCTTCGACACCTGCTGCGGCGTCCTTGACTGGTGTGACCTACCGCCTTCTTCCCCTGGTCTGCTGTGCTGCGGGGTCTTCACCGGCTGCGGCCTCGGGCGACCTACCAGGGGCTGGAGCTGCGAGTTGCTGTGCCGGGGCGGCTTTCCCGCTCACACTGGGCTCTGGCTGAGGGAGCGGGATGGCGGTCCCCGCCTGCTGGGCCTGCGGCACTGAGACGATGAGTGGAGCTTGACAGGATCCTCTCCGATCTGCTGAGGGGCACCTGGCTGATATGCGGACTCTGGGACACTGTTCTGCCTGGCGGTGAGTCGAGCGCACAGAGGTGCTTGCTGTGTGGTGCGGTGCGCCCATGAGTGGCCCTTCATTGTTACTCAGGCCTGGACTGTGTGTGATTGCACGTGAAGGCGGCATGTGCGGCCTAGGCCCCTGCTGTATTGTTCACCCCTGGGGCAGTATAACTACTACTGCGACTGCCGACTGAACTAATGCACAGGACACCACGAGCGAGGTCTTTTGCCAGCTGCAGAGCCTGGAAACCGGGGCTGGACTGACTGCGGATGACCCCACCCTGGCGAGGGCGGCCTGCCCCTAAATGCAAATCAAGCCACTATACAGCCTCGGCGGCGGGACACACAGGCTATCCAGAGGACTGGTATACCACAGATTCACGCTCATTTCATGATTGCCTGATGCAAGGTGCCCCCCACCTCCTCACCTAGCCGTGAAGAGGGAAACCGGGTGGGGCCGTACCCGGATCCTCCGGCCCGCCGGTGCATTTGCTTCAGCTGGCTGTTTAACGCCCATGTGCTCAACTCTGCCCGGACTCCCCGAAACTGAGACAACGGGCCTGGTGTGGCCCTCTGATGTGTCTTACCTGAGTTGGTGGTGGTCTTCAGTGCTCCTTCATCCGGTGGCACTACAACTTCTGAACACTGTCGTATTTGATAGTGATTGGCTCCACCCGGTGTCGCACCATGGGTCGCAAGAAGGGAAAGGTATGGAGCTGGCTTCCACAGGCAGACTGCAGCAGGAGGACACGGACAATGCCACTCAAATGCCTTCAATGAGCTGCATTCCACCAACCAACATGGAAGCTGCCCCGGACAAGCTGGATTTAATCTTCTCCTCAAGGCAGATCATGTTAAGCTGGCCTCCACAGTGAAGAACAATAAACTACTCCTGCCAGAACTGTTGCCACAGCACAAGGACCATGCATGGCAAATATCACAGCTGCAGAGACAGGTGGCCGGCCTACAGGACAGGGTCGAGGACGCTGAGGGCAGGGCGCGGAGGAATAATGTTCGAATAATAGGTCTGCCACAGCGCTGTGAGGGTCCTAACGCCACCTAATTTGTGGAGCAATGGCTGCGAGAGAACGTAGCCCCTGAGGGCCTGTCCAACTTCTTCTGTGTTGAGAGAGCACACAGAATCCCTACAAGGAGGCCAGTGGCGGGTGCCCCTGCGCACTCGTTGATAGCCCGTACACTTAACTATAAAGACCACGACACACTGCTCCAAACTGCCAGGGAGAAATCCACTATCCCATATGAAAACCACCAGATTTCACTATACTCGGACTATACAGTCCTGTTTCAACGCCGAAGAGCCTCTTACCAAATGCGTAAAAAGAAACTCAGAGCCCTGGACCTCAAATACTCTCTATTATTTCCTGCTCGTTTGAAGGTCATACATGATCAAAAGGCACACCTCTTTGACAGCCCGGAGGCCACAGGGGACTGGCTGGAGGCTACATTTCCCCCTCTAACGTCAGAGAGTTCGACGCAAAGCACAAGTCAGGAGCCACAGATGACAGCAGAGAGAGGAACACGCTGCACCAAATTGACTCGCAAAACCAACGCGAGAGTCCTTCACCGGAGCAGTCGGTGCTTGCTACAGCAGCTGCCTTCAGAGACTGCGACCCCCCTTCTTCGCCGGAGTCCTCTGAAGACACGACTATGCACTCAGACTCAGAGAACAGTCTTGCCTTGTTTCCCTCTATCACTCCACAGGATGCAAATTACCTCTTGGGTTGAAGGGGGCCCCCCCCGGGGGTGCCCTGCTGAGATAGAGGTGCCCTAACATGATAAGAGGGGATGCAACTCATGCTATATGCCTTCATATCCCCCCAGCTTCCCTAAATCCTAGCTGAAGGATCACAGTCTGGTCATTTATATAGTAACACACAACCCGGCGTGTTAAGCAAGGTGTAGGAAGCACCCCCCCTGAAGTGAAAGCATACCGAAATCAGAAGAATGTTCACACAGTTGTGTATTTTGTTTGGACCAGCATAGTTCTTGGACTAGACTTAGCATTGGGTGCTAAAATGGGTCTTTGGGTTTCTGGCTTACCCCCCACCGTACTGTACACGTTACCCGGCTCACGAGTTCGGGCAGGTTTAGGAGCTGAAAATACAAACACATGGCCACGTTGGGAATGTATAGTATAGTCACCTGGAATGTCAGAGGGTTGGGATCAGTGCACAAGTGCCATAGGATTCATGCTCAACTAAACAGACAAAAGGCACAGTTTGCCCTGCTACAGGAGTCCCACCTTATAGACTCCGAGGCGGTTATGCTCTGCAAAAAGTGGAGAGGCCAAGTGTTCACCACATCATACTCCGCCTTTGCGAGGGGGGCCGCTATATGGGTCAGACATGGGGTCCCGTTTGTGGCCCAGGAGCAACACACAGATGCACAGGGCAGGTATGTCATGGTCCGTGGCACGTTAGATGGCACACACATAGTCATAGGCAGCATATACACTCCAAATTACGATAAGGACACATTTTTGAGAAGCCTCAACACAGTACTGGCCGACTGGGTGGGCGACCCATGGGTAAATGGGAGGGGATTATAACACAGTCCTAGATGTTCAGATGGCCCGCTCTCACCCCCCTGTCCAGGGAGCAGTCTCTATCAGGTAAGCGGAGGCCCTTCGCGGGTGGGCAGCGGGCTGGCCGATGGGAGATGTCTGACGCCTTAAAAACCCAAATAGCCGAGAATATTCCTTCTACTCCCCGCCCCACCAACTACATAAACGAATAGATAGAATTTATGTTACCTCTCCATAACAGCCCAAGTGACCCACACCACATACATGGGGAAGACCTTCTCCGACCACAACCCGCTAGAGATCACGTTATCATGGGGAAGAATCCCCACACCTGTCCCTACTTAGAAACTATGGCTGCAGATGTTGAAGGATGCTATCTTCCCTGCCACTATGGCATCGGCCATCACTAACTACTTTAGTGAGAAGGCTAACTCAGCGTCTTCATGCCTCATAGAGGGGGATGCGTTCAAGACAGTGATTAGGGGCGTTGCTATCGGCTCCACTGTAGGGGCCAGACAGGAGATCCACAATAACCTTAAGTCGGTAGAAGACACTCTAAACAAACTAGAGCAGGAAGCGGTCAGCGACCCCTCTAAAAAGGAGGCACTGCAGGAGGTGCGCAAACAACATGCCGAACTGCTGGAGTGACTCCGAGTAATGGATTACCAATCATTTACCCAGCTCAAGCACGCGGAGGCAGATAAATCTGGGGCACTTCTTGCACGGATACTACGAGATGCGCCCCCTCCCACCCCTAAACATGAGATAGCCCTCTCGATGGAACCACAGTGAACTCACAACAGGAAATAAATTTGGCATTATGTAAATACTACGAGGCACTATACAGAGCACCTGCGAATGCAATGGAGGAGCCCATGGAAGCCTTCCTGAGTGATCTAACCTATCCCAAAATCACGCTGGCGACCCAGAAGGACCTGTCCAGCCCCATTACCAAGTCTGAAATTAGGGCGGCCATCCGAGAACTCCAACGTAATAAGGCTCCGGGTCTTGATGGCCTGCCGGCGGAGTACTTTGATACCTTCTCGGACAAATTAAATCCCCAGTTGGAACGGTTATACCAAATGGCCCTTGTCACTGGTAGCCTTCCTCCCTCCACCAAGCAGGCCCTGGTCACCTCCCTTCCTAAACCGGGCAGGGATCCAACGGATATGTCGGGCTACCGCCCATTGTTGCTTTTAGCTACAGAATACAAGATTCTAAGCAAAATTCTGGCCCGTCGGCTGCTCCCCTACCTGCCACAACTGATCCACACTGATCAGTGTGGCTTCGTCCCGGCCCGTCGCACCTCCCTGAACATTAGACATCTCCACCATGTTATGGAGGCCTCTCCCGGTGACTCTCTAGGTGCTGGGTGCATCTCCCTTGATTTGCGCCAAGCTTTCGACACCCTTAATTGGGAATACATGATAAAGGCAATGGACACGTTTGGCGTCCCACCGGGGTACATGAGGTGGGTCAAGCTGCTGTACATGGCACCTACGGCACGTGTCCGCTCTGGAGCCCTTATCTCACGACCTTACCCAGTGAGCAGAGGCACACGGCAGTGCTGCCCCCTGTCACCAGTGCTGTTCGTGCTGGCGCTTGAACTCCTTGCTATTAGGCCCCGGACGGAAGCAGAAACAATAGGGATCCGGCTGGGCAACTCAATACATGTATTGTCAGCATATGCGGACGATCTCATCTTATACACTCAAGACCTGGCGGGCGACCTAGAGCCCATACCACGTATTTTTAAACAGTTCGAACGCATTTCGGGCCTAATCATAAATGAGAAGAAGTCCCATGCGTTCTTTTTTCACCCTTGAGAGCACCCTGAAACCATTAAGTTTGGACAGCTCACTCTCTGTCGCTCCAAATACTTTAAAATATTTGGGTATTCAAATATATAGGACCCCACAGGATTTATTAGAGGGCAATCTGATGAGGGCGGTCAGGGCGCTACGCACTCAGATATCCTTCTGGGTGTCGTTGCCTCTATCAGTGATGGGTAGAATAGCCATCTCTAAGATGGTTGTGCTCCTGCGCCTATTGTACTTCTTCACAAATTTGCCAGTACTGTTTCCTGCCTCCATTTTTAAAACACTGGACTCACTCTATCAGATCTCATCTGGGTAACGGGTCGCAGAAGGGTAGGACTATCCAAACTGCAGTTGGGGCCTGACAGAGGGGGAATAGGGGTGCCGGATTTTCGCTCCTACTGCTTTGCAAATCAACTACAATGGCTGTCGTACTGGCTTGCGGGGCGCAACTTGCACGACTTGGCTACACATCACAATCCCTGAGCCGGGGCACCCTACATACCTTGCTACTACCACGGAGTAGGACCCCTCCTGATTCCCCCCTATTGCTGCGAATAGCTCTTTCTAATTGGAAAAAAGGCCTTACAGTACACAAAGCAAAGCTTCACCTACGCCTCTAATACTCTTCTACTTGGAATCCCCACATCCACTGGCTTGGTCACATAGCGGAGTATATTTTGTTGGTCTCGGGAGAGGGTCTCCACAGTGGCACTGTCTGCGGACGGCGCTGGACGAGAATTTCGCTCAGGAACAAGGAGTCCTGCGCTCTCTCTTTATGCTACATGCAGCTATCGTCCGGTATGTGAAGAAGCACTGGGCACCAGGAGGCGAGGATCCCCCAACACACGAGCTAATATATGCTGTATACCTGATGGGCGAGGGACGCCACCTCATAAGATGGCTATATAGCAGGGCGTCCGGGCACACGCAGGGATCTCCCTCACGACACTTAGAGAAATGTTGTCCAGAGACCTGGGGAAGGATCTAACGGACAAGGATCGGTCCTCTCTTCTGGAATGCCCTAAGAAAGTGTCCTGTAATGCCAAATTCAAGTTAATACAATATATGATTCTCCACATGGCCTACCTCACCTGATGCCAGTCAGAAGAGGCAGACATACTACATATGTTGTGGTCGTGCCCACGCCTTAGAGAGTTCTGGTCCAAAGTTGCGCATATCATAGGAAACATCACAGAAATCTCCAACTGGGACACAGTGGAGCGCTGTATACTAGGGCTATACTGCCGCCCTAAGTCACAGAAAGTGCAGCTCCGTTTCGCTGACTTGGCCCTACTTATAGCAAAGTGCTTCAGCACAATGAGGTGGAAATCGGCTCTTACCCCAACAGTATTCACCTGGCATGGGGAAACAGCCCGCTGGGGTGGAGCAGAAAGCGCAGTCATTAGAAGGGAGGAATATCGAGGGTTGCTAAAAACATTGATCTCCATGGAATGGGATCTGATGCTGGAGGCATTCAAGGCCATCGATCCCCCTATACCACACCGTACATAGGGCAGGCGATCTTCCCCCAATGCGCGGAGGGGATGAGCTTCCCCATCCCCTGCCTGATACGGGGTCTGGCGAGGTGAGCTGCTCCCCTATATCTGGGATCCCCACATGTCGAATATAGTGGAACAAGGCTAAATCAGGGGCCTGAATTACCTCAATTGGGGGTGAGCCAGACTAGAGGGAGGAGGGTGGATGGTTTGGGATTGTTTCGTTTTTACTTTGACCTTGAAGGACAATTAGCCAGTGAAATTGCTATTGTAATTGGTTGATACTAAAATGTCAATATCCCATACGGGCTAGCAACTGTATCCTGATTGTAACCTGCAGGTATAACTACATTCAAGTTCATTTGATTTATGTCGTAATACCTATGTACCAACTGCAACAATGCGTACGCGCTGTGCGACAATTCATAAAATCAATAAAGTATGTTTTAAAAAACAAATGTCACTGAATCTTCAGATCAGGAGGTCAAAAAACTAGCCCTTTGAGTCACTCTGGGTTCAAGTGATGCAGGTCCAGTCTTTCTCACCCAGGCAAGTAGGGCTGCAGGTAGGAGGTCAGCACAGTAGGGCAGCAGTTCTTCCAGAGCATCAGTCCAGCAAAGTGACAGTCCTTCAGCAGCGCAGCAGTCCTTCTTCCTGGCAGTGTATTCACAGGTCCAGAAGTGTGCTGAAGTGGTGGTGTCCGAGGTCCAGATATTTTACCCAGTGGTGCCTTTGAAGCAGGGGAGACTTCAAAGACATGTCTTTGAAGTGCACAGATGTCCTGCCTGGTCAGACCTTGCTCCAGACTAACTACAGGGGGTAGGCAGCCGTTTGTGTGGGGACAGGACACAGCCTATTCAGGTGTAAGTGAGGCTAGATTCAGCTCTCCCCTCTTATTCTGTCAGGGTAGCCCACTCAGTCACACCCAAGCTCGCATTCTGTGTGGCTGTCTTGGTGGTATACACAAAGCCCAACTGCCAACTACACCCAGTCATGTGATCAGAAACAGGCTGCATGCACCAAATGGCTAAGGCAAGAAATGCCAACTTTCTAGAAGTAAAAACACACAAATGATGGATGGAATGTGGAACAAATCAAACATTCACCGCCAGTCAAGAGATCTGGGTTAAATCAATCATTCTTTTGCTCACCATTCCACCCCAGTTTAGACCCAGCCATATGCAAATCATTCTTGACCCTGTTCCTCATTGGAACAGTCCAGCCCAAACTGCCAAGACAGGTCCACCCTGGACCAGAAACAAGCATCCTGGGCACAGTGAACCCGGGACCCACATCTGGACATACCCGGTGCACTTAGGGTGAGAAAGCAAAAGACACACAAATGATGGACGGAATGCAGAACAAATCAAACATTCACCACCAGTCAAGAGATCTGAGTTAAATCAATCGTTCTTTTGCTCACCATGCCACCCCAGTTTAGACCCTGCCATATGCAAATCAGTCTTGATCCTGTTCCTCCTAGGAACAGTCCAGCCCAAACTGCCAAGTCAGGTTCTCCCTGGGCTAGAAACAAGCATCCCGGGACCGGTTTCAGGCTATCACCCCTCATCAGCCAGGCTGCTTCAATCCAGTGGCACAGTGAGCCCGGGGCCCATGTCTGGGCATACCCGGTACACTTAGGGCGACAAAGCAAATGTCACCCAAATGATGGACGGAATGGAGAACAAATCAAACATTCCCCCCAGTCAAGAAAACTGGGTTAAATCCATTGTTTGTTTGCTCACCATGCCACCCCAGTTTAGCCCCATCCATTTGCAAAACAGTCTTGACCCTGTTCCTTATGAGAACATTCAAGCCCGAACTGCCAAGCCAGGTCCTCCCTGGACCAGAGACAAGCTTACTGGGACCGGTTTCAAGGTATCATCCCTCATCAGCCAGGCTAGCTTGAATCCAGTGGCACAGAGAGTCCGGGAACTACGTCTAAAAGTGGAATTTTCACAATTGGAATTTAAAATCCAAATTTGCCACGAGCTAGGATATTAAATTAGGATTCCATAGACACCAAATATGAACCAGTTATATCTTCCCATTTAAAATTACGCTTATAAAATGTAATGAGGTAATCCTAATATTATCCTATGAAGTACATGCCCTACCTTTGAAATTCATTGCACCTTGACCTCTGGGCACCCCAGGCCTACCCTAGGGTACCAGAGCTGCAGGCGCACAGGTAGCATTTAATTTATAGGCCCTGGGCACATGTAGTGCCTTTTACTGGGGACTTATAAGTAAATTAAGTATGCCAATTGGGTATGAGCCAATGTCCTCATGTTTTTAAAGAGAGCACAAGCACTTTAGCATTGGTTAACAATGGTAAAGTGCACAGAGTCCTAAAGCTAGCAAAAACGAAATCAGCAACAATAGGAGGAGGAAGGCAAAAAGTCTGAAGATGACCCTTCAAAAAGGGCCATTTCGAACACAAGACACCAAGATTTCTTGTTTAAAATTCACACATTCTTTTGTTGGGGATTCTTGTGGAGACTCTAGGGTACATACCACGTATATAATTCCCCCAATCTCCCGACCCCCAGGCCCTGCGATGTCTCAAAACCTCCTGATTGTGATTCCCCAAACAGACTAATATAATATAATTTCCACTCTAACACCACAATAGGGAATTACTAATTACTACTGGAGGAGAGTCAAAAAACACAATTCACATCCATTTTTTTTAAAGAACACAATTGTTTATAACAACACATGTATAATCCTTCACAAAAATATATCAGCTATCCAAAATGTAGTGTACTCTTCTGTTCCTAAGTGATCACAATACAAGAAAAGCAAAAGCACAGCAAAATGAGTCTCTTTTAGATCATCAAAACTCTGTCACCAACATTTGTTTGATTTGTTATTGCTTAGGGACAAACAAATGAAATGTAAAAGTCACAGTATTCTCTGACAAGAAAACAGGCAACAATCAATCATGATTTTCACTAGTTACTTTAAATTTTTATATTGGCCATTCATAAAACTTTGAGAAATCATATTATTTACAATATGGTGTGTTTTCTGTCAAGTATCTTTTGAATAATTGCTTCTCTCACTGTTTAGTTTTAATTGATTGTTTGTCTCACTTTCTCACCTTATATTGAATTTGTCCATATTGCAGGTGTGTATCGCAACTTTAGACATGCCTTGGTATTGTAACTTAAGTGGTGTCAGCAGCTGCCTAAGGTAGTTTTGCTTATGGCAGGTCCTTCCACTTAATGTTCATCAAAAAGTGATGGTATGCACACCGTTTCTCTCACAATTGTTCATTTCATCTGTTCATCAAGGAATGCGTGCACACTGGGCATGCGCCTTGCCCCTAGACACTAGTTAGTCGAACGTGCTGTGTGGAGCGAAGTAACACCCCAAACCCAGTTGCACAGCTAACTGGGTTTGGGGTGTTACTTCGCTCCACACAGCAGGTCCTTCCACTTGCCTGATTAATTGCCACTTGTGCTAAATTCCCGCCGACAGAAGGGTGGGTTTTGAATTTCTGAAAAAACAAAGGGCATATGTACAAGAAACTGTTGGAGCGCAGTGGGACTCCAAAATTGGTAATGCCGCAGTGCGACAGTTTCAAAATGCAGGGATGTGCCATATTCGCAAGAATGTGGCACACCCCGGCGCTAATAAAACTGTTTAGCGCCGGCGCAAGCACCCTAGCACCATTTTTCTACTGTGCCTGCGCTGCAGGGGCAATTTTTTATGGGCAGGAATGGACACCTTCCTGTACATAAACACTCTTTACAGGTGATCTGCTCTATCTATGTGTGCTGAAGAATGCAGCACACGTGTAAAGAGCAAAATATGAGGAGAAATAAAACATTTCTCCTCATATCACCTGCTTAAGACCAGGTATTCCCTGGCAGTATTTTTGGCGCATCCCCATACCTTATAAATATGGGGCAGCGTCAAAAAGCAATGGGTTTTGAGGCAGAACGCCCACTGCAACACCCATTGCACAACCCTTTCATGCTAAGTGCTGCGTGAATAGGGGTATTATTTAAGTGGCTTAACGCCGCCTTGCAAATAAGGCAAAGGAGTTAACCCCACCAGAACGTTGAAAAAAGTGACGTTCTGGTGGTGTTAACTCCTTGAAAATATGCCCCCAGATCTGCAGTGAAAGAGTACAAAAGAGCCACAGTATTATAGTAGAGCAAGCATTTGCCTAAACGAGCGCCATGGCTACATATCTGATGGTGCAAGATGGGACGTAGGACACACATTGGGATCTCAGAAAAATAGGGCCAAAAGGACTGATGGCCTAGTGCACCTTAAAAAGTGCTCTGAAGAGGATGCATTTTTTAGCCGAAAGCCAGAACTGGTTTGCAAATTGGGAGAGCACTGATACTTACTGGTTAAGGTGAAGCAGAAAGTGAGCAGCTGTATTTTGCTCAGTCTGAGCTGCTGAAGTATTTTTCTGGGTTTATATTTTTATGCAACAATAAAAATGAGTGATAATGTTTTTTCATATAAAATCCCATATGTATGTGATGAATAACATGATTCAAGTTGAAATGATTTTAATATGATGTATAGTAATGATTATTATTACATTTTAGTTAGGCCATATTTTGTGCAAACACCATCTTGGACAAGATGGATGCTGTGTCTGTCACTCATTCATGTTTGCACCCCCACCCCCGCATGCATTTTCTCCCTAAAGGCTCTGCAGAGGGAAGTTAAGCTGATGTAATTGATAGAGCGCTGATAGCACTCTATTTTGTATGAGTGCACTATACTCATGGTTTAAACGCACTCTCATGTATTCGTATTGTTTGCATTGTTTTACCACTATTAAGAAACATTTATTTGAATTATTTGATGTTGAAATTAGTGAACGCATTTAAGTAGAACTTTGTAGGATTACGATTCCTTCATTGATAATGTGCAGGACGATATTATTTCTATACACCGTAATTGTGGTTAGTTTAAGTTGCCTGAATTATAGGCCCAAAGTCATAAGATTCGATTTTCCTTGCTCTTGAGAAATAAATAATTAAATGTTGTTGTGTTCGAAATTAGAATGTTCTCATCCTACTGCAGGTGAAAGAATACACATCGTTATTTTCAGAGGTAAGGAGAGACCCGGAATGTCTTTGAAGATGGCTGGGAAGCGAGAAGGGAGGATGCCTTGCGTATCTGGTCTGTCTGGAAGCCATGGCCACTGGAAAGAAGATATCACTAATTAAATTTGTGCCATGAAAGGAGAAAAAAGCTACTGCATAGAGGTGCAATGGAAAGTTTTAAGAAGAATGACGTATTGTGGGTTGAATCCCATCTTTTGTATAATGCGCAGGGACAGCGAGACCAGACTTCTGCTAGCTTTCGGAGGAGAAGGAGCATCTTAGAGCAAGCTCCATAGCCATAAGCTAAAATGACCCATTTGACGTGAGTACTTCTTAGGAAGTCAACACGTGCTGACACCATTGGGGAATGTTAGAAGAGAGACAGGAAGGGCCCTCATGTAGAGCAGTGTAGGGAAAGATTTGGATTTCTTTCCATGAGTCGAGAACTGAATATCGCATCTATTCTGTGTTGCGTTGTGATTTTGGAGTTTATAATCCTCTGTCTTTTGGGCCGAATTACTTATATTCGTAAACTCGGCTCTGTATTAATTTTTCTGTACCTCTATACTTTGCTATTGAGATGTATTTACATCCAATTGTTTTTGGCCTTATAATAAATATTCAAACTGCACTTTGGAGTTGGTGGTCTTTTCAGGCATGACGACTTTGCTGATATCTGTCTGAGTTGTTTCCTCCCTCAACCACTTTGGGTAAATAAAAGATCGATCGCTTACGCTATACTTAGTAGGGAACATTAGGTGTGCAATTTAGCATAATCAAATCGTAGCAGAGGATAGTTTACCTCTAAAGTGGTTTATCTCTAAGGTGAGGGGAGTAATCAGAAGTAGGGTTGAAGGTCGAAGAGCCCTGAAGTGGAGTGGAAGACGGTGGAGACCGGCGGACGATGATGGTGCGGCGGAAACACTGGTGGCATGAGTATGAAAGGAATTGTGGTGTTAGATTGCGGTGATGAGTAAGTGTGTGATGTCTTGCGAAGTTGGGATGTATGTTGAGTGAATGTGGTTTTTGGTTTACTAGTCCGGACACGTGCGGAGCAGGAAGTTTTGGTGAGCGGACTCAAGAGAAGTCCAAGATCCCGGGATAGTTTTGTATTGGAATTGTCTGATCAAATGTGGGTGTTGTGAAGCGCTATTGACGATCCACTTGTGTTAGGGATCTTTGTGTGAATGAGGAATAGGTCGCGGTAGAAAGCCTCAGGTACCGGGGGTGGACTATGGCGATTGAGTGAGCAACGCAGGTCGGGGGTCACAACGGTTGAAAGTTCTTGTGAGAGCGTTCTATCAATCTTTAGGGACAGACAATTACTTGTTTATGTGACTGTAAGTTATTGTAATTGTGTAGGAACAGTTACTTGGTTTAATAACTTTTGGATATACAGTTACTTGTGGTACGAATGTGTGTAAGCGAGTTTGCGGTGAAATTGTAAAGGCGGGTGAGCCGCTGCAAGGAGTGTGAAGTGACGTCAGGGTGCGCCGTGCTGTGATAGGTTGGTTGGTGTAACGCCGTGCTGGGATTGGTGGAAGTTCGTTTGCAGTGGAACAGCATAATTTGGGCTTGCAATTGATTGATTTTACAATGAGATGCTTTAGAGTATTGCAAGATTTGTGTAGAGGCGACACAGAGGTAGTGACTCGGGTAGGAGAAGAAGCTCCACCAGAAGACACACCGGCACATTACATGGCAACGAATGTAGGACTTCATACTATAGTGTGGCTTCAGAATTGGCATCAAATTACAGGGAAAGAGGGTGAATTGGCTTTCCCTCGTTATGGGTCTTTTCGTATGGAAGTGCTGGCCCAGCTGAGGGGGGTGATGAATGCACTGAAACCTCCCCCTAGACCCACACAATTTGAGGCATTAGATGCATGGATGAGAGCTGCTCTAGCAAAAAGGAGAGAGGCTTCACAAAGAAGAATGAGGAAAGCAATGAATGCATATCAGGATGCTAGATGGGATGCCCAGTTGAAAAGATGGAGAGTAGACACCATAGAGGGAGAACGCTTGTACCCATTTCATATGTTAGAAGAAGGGGCTGAAGGGAAAAAGACAACAGAGGAGGACAGTGATACAGATGACAGCTTCCTCGATAGATTGCTAGCGGAACGTCCTCCACCGTGCGACTCTAGATCAGAGACAGAGAGGTTGCGCCCATCAGAAGAGCTTTTAGGTGTGGGACAACTGGGTTCAGAGGAACAATCGGCAGGAGTAAGAGGCAAGATTACAATGGTACACATTCCGGGAGGGTCTGGAGGAATGAGGTATCCAAACCCTGAGCCAGTACAACCTGCAGGAAACATGCAGTTACCAGATGCTTTGTCGGTACCAGTCACAATAGGGCCGGTGGTTCCGATATATACTCCTAGAGAAAGAACTGATGACAGTCAACAACAAATAAGTGAAGGGGAAGAGACAATGTCTGGAGGGAGCCTTGCAATGAGTGGGACAGATTTAAGTCGGATGCTAGTGGAATCTAGTACTCCACTGCCAGCTACAGCTGATCCATCAAGAATGGATAGTGGGGCAGAACGAAGACGGACAGGAGCTCTAGCGAATTCTAGGTCTGACCTTCGAATGTGGGTTCAACCAGTGAGAGAGTCAATGATGCCGAGGGAAGAGACAAGAAGCGCCCAGAGTACTGTTTGGGCCACAGGTTATTTGTACAGGTGACCATTGGAGAAGCCGAAGCTGGGAAAGAGATAGACGCCCATCTTCGAAGATAGAAGAGGGTGCAGTTCCTAGGAGAACCCAAAGTTGTGACAGGAAAGATACAAGAAACGAGGAAATTCAGAAAGTGTTAAAAAGTGCAATAAAAGTGCCAATGCTAGATGTGGTACGATTAAAGGCAGAACTAGACGAGGTGATTGAAGGTAATCTACCTCTGAACAGAATTGAGACGTATGACTCGAGCGAACTACTGTTCGTAGCAAAGGACATGACAAGAAAGGCCAAATGAGCTTATGATGCATTGTTGCTTTTGGCACAAAGGTATGAGGTTGATTTGTCAAAGACCAAGCTGATACAGGGTTCTTGCAGATTAAATTACACAGATAAGGATTTGGAAGAGAAGCGAACGAGTGGATTAAAAGCACAAATTAGAGAACTAGTGATAGGGATGCGGACATGGAAAGAATTAGACAGATGGAAAGAAAGATGGGCCAAAAAGAAAAGCTTCAAGACTGGAATAGGAAATACTCCGCCTCCGGGTGGAAGGACCGGAGCTGCAGGAAATTTCCCCCTCAGGGAGGTACAGAATGGAGGGTATGTACATGTGCCATGGAGCAGGGGTGATTTAGCAGCATTTACGAATGATTTTCCTCGGCTGAGGGAAAAACCTGCTGAGTGGTACAAGCAAATAGATCGGTTTGTAAAGATTTCGAAAGTATTGTGGATTGATTTAAACACCTTGTTTGATATAGTAGTGCCAGCGGATTTGTGGGCGGCATGTAAGATTGCCATTGAGTGGCCTACTGCAGAGTCACCTAGAGATTCATTGACTCATGGTCCTTCACCTGATGTAATGAGAAAATACGAGCAAGTGATTACATGGTTGCAATCGAAGATAGCTCCTCAGATTGTTGATTGGTTGAAGATTGATCGCACCACTCAAGACTCTAAGGAATCAGTACATGATTATTACGAAAGATTGTTGTTAGCTTTTAAGCAGCATAGTGGATTGGATACAATTGAACAGAAAGATATGGAACAATTTGTCTCGAAGTTTGTGTTGGGACTGAAATCTGATATTAGTTTGATGATACAGCAGCACTTGATATGTTGGCAGAATAAGTCGGTGGACGAGATTCTGCGTTATGCTAAATATTGCAGTGATCAAGTGGAGTCGACACAGAAGAAATTGAAGGACAAGTTGATGTTGGTGCAGTTGAGAAACGCTGATATGACGCAAGGGATTGGAGGAGCGGTAGATAGAGGTAGAGGAGGTGGAAGAGGAATGGGACAACAGATGGTGACCCAACCTGGTCAGGGTAGAGGAAGAGGAATGGATCCAGGTGTAAGTGAATGGGTGGCTCAACAGAAAAGGGTCACTGCCTGCCACTATTGTCACAAAATTGGGCATTGGAAGCGCGAGTGTAGATCGAATCGAGCAAATCAGATACAGATGGAATGAGAGGGACAGCTGTCCGAGACTGTCAATACTGTGACAAGACCCAGGTCTATGTATGGAGGAGGATATGAGCCGCAAGTGCAAGTACCTCAACCTCCTAGGATACCCAAGCATAATCAGTTATACCATCAGATGCCTTATTTTGAAATATAAGATAGATTTGATCAAAATCAAGATTTACAAGAGTGTCAGAGGAGTGTGCACGATGAATGCACCTTAGATGCGATCCTAGAAGTAGATCAGAGTGGGCCGTTTGTAGTTGCAGATGTGAATGGATATCCTGTTACCTTCTTATTAGACACTGGAGCTGCTCGCTCCACGGTGAGAACTGAAGTAGTCCCAAATTTAACTCTTTCGGGACAATCGATTCAAGTAGTGGGGGTTAGTAATCAGAAAATGACTAATCCATTGACAAACTAATTACCTGTGAGAATAGGACCATTTCAGGATAAACACCAATTTGTAGTGTGCAATTCAAGTCCGGTCTGTCTTTTGGGACGAGACCTTCTGTGCAAGCTCAATTGTACTATATCGTGCACGCCGAGAGGTGTGGAATTGCAAACATACGATGAGGATGCTGATTTTAAAATGGCTAACATGAGTCTGTGTGCAGAAATGTTTGTGGTGCTCACAATAGCAGAATTGCCACATGACTTGAGAGACTCAGTTGATCCGAAAGTGTGGGATTTTACTGGCGAGGATGTAGGTCTGATGAGAGGGGTTGAGCCAGTTAAGATACAGGTCAAACCCAATGCTGAATTCCCACGAACGCCACAATATAAATTGACTCCAGAAACTGTGGCCGGAATAAGACCTGTGATTGAGACTATGATTGCCCAAGGTATTCTTAAGGAGATAAGAGGAAGTCCCTGCAACTCACCTATCATGGGACTGCAAATGCCAAGTGGCAAGTACAGAATAGGGCAGGATCTGCGTCGGGTTAATGAAATTGTGATCCCATGTTGTCCTGTGGTACCGAATCCAGCTGTTATTCTATTTCAGATACCATGCAAAGCAGAATGGTTTACAGTGATAGATTTGTGTCATGCATTTTTCTCCATACCATTGCATGAAGAAAGTCAGTTTTTATTTGCGTTTAGGATGGACGATCGTGTGTTAACTTGGGAAAGAATTCCTCAGGGGTATACAGAAAGCCCCTCCATTTTTAGTCAATGTCTGAAAAAGAATCTTGAAGGACTGGTGATGGCCCAAAACTCAGTCTTAGTGCAATATATAGACGACCTTTTGGTCGCCTCAGAGACTGAGGATGCTTGCAGGATTGACACTGTGGCGTTGCTGAATCATTTGGCAGAGAATGGACACTACGGGGCCGATTCCAATCTCGGCCGGTAGGGCACCGAATCGGATTCGGCTTAACCGGATCCGATTCGGAGCCCTCTTTCCCGACCGATTCGTACGTGCGTCCGGCCGAGCGAGTACGATGCGAGCGCACGCGAAATCGCCGACCGACTCATTCCCGGGTCCGACCGCTCCGACCGACTCGCACGGACACGACTCGCACCGCGCAATGGAGACGTTCCCCGGCCGGGCAAGTACGATGCGCGCCTCGAGCAGTCCGACCGACTCGCGCCATCCGGCTTGAAAGAGCAGTCGGAGCCAGACTTTGGGGGTCCGTGTCGTACCCCCCTGTACGCGTAGCTGCGCGAGTCGCACACAGGGGGGACCCATGGGTCCCCCCTAGCTGTGCATGTATGCCGCGAGTCGCATAGAGGCGTACCCGCTGTAGGGGGCACCCTTGTTCGCCTCGCACCCATTGAGTCAATGGGAGCCCGAGTACGCATTGTACGTCCGGCTCCCATTGACTTCAATGGGAGTCCGACCGACTCGAGTCCGATTGCATGCGTGTGCATCGTACTCATTCGGTCGGACTTCCAGAGTCCGATTCGGTCGGAAATCTCTCCGGGTCCGGCTCGGTCGGAGTGATTTCCGGCCTGAATTGGAATCTGCCCCAAAGTGTCTCCAAACAAATTGCAGTATTGTTTGTCTGAAGTTCAGTACCTAGGTCACCGGATTGAGAAAGGAAAACGAAGGGTGTCACCAGATCGCATAGAGACGATTCTGCAAATGGGAACTCCGAAAACACAAAAAGAAGTCTGCATGTTGGGAATGGTCGGCTATTGTCGACAGTGGATCCCAAATTTTTCCTTGCAAGCAAAGACTCTGTTGAGACTGACTCGAAAGGATGTTAGTGATCCGGTACCATGGGATGACGAGTGCTTGAAAGCCTTCCGTGAGCTGAAGGAAAGTATCTGTCGTGCTCCAGCTCTCGGAATGCCGGATTATAACAAAGCGTTTTCGCTCTTTTGCTGTGAAAAGGAGGGATGTGCGTTAGCAGTCCTTGTACAGATACATGGGGGTGCCCGTAGACCAGTAGCTTACTTCTCAGCTACATTAGATCCTGTAGCTTCTGCGTTGCCCGGATGTCTGAAATCCGTTGCTGCAACCGGTGTCAGCATTGAAAGATGTGAAAGCATAGTGATGGGTTATCCGTTCATTGTTTATGTGCCCCATTCAGTAGAATTGTTGATGACCAGAACGAAAACACAGTATCTGACCAACAACAGACTTACCAAGTATGAGCAGGTTATCTTGGCCGCTGAAAATGTTACCCTGAGACGTTGTACCACCCTGAACCCTGCTACATTGTTACCTGTTCCGAAAGAGGAAGGAGATGAGGATTGTGAAGAGCATGACTGCCTAGATGTTACTGACCTATCTACCAAACCCAGACCTGACATTGTCGATGAACCTTTGCCCCAATCTGATTTGATCCTTTTTGTTGATGGTTCATGCTTAAGAGACAATGAAGGGTATTTGAGAGCAGCGTTTGCTGTGTGCACCATCATGGGAGTAGTGGAAGCTGCCTGTTTAAATAGAGTATTCTCTGCTCAGGTGGCCGAAATTGTTGCTTTGACACGTGCCTGTATCATTGCAGCTGATATTCGAGTGACTGTGTATACTGACAGTCAATACGGATTTGGTGTAGTTCATGACTTTGGGCAGTTATGGTCACAAAGGGGGTTTCGAACGTCCTCAGGGTCACCTATACGTAACGGCGAGTATGTGCGCCAACTATTGGAAGCTTTGCAGAAGCCCAAAGAGATAGCAGTCGTTAAATGTGCAGATCATGGAAAAGGAGAAGACTTTGTCACTAAGGGCAACAATTATGCAGATGAAGTAGCACGATTTTGCACTGAACATGCTTGTATTTTCAATGGGGAATATATAGGCGAGAGCACAGAAGAGACCGAGCTCAGCATGATGTTAGCTATAGCCGATACTTGGGATGAGGTGAAGCGGTTGCAGGATGAAGTCCCAGAAGAGGAAGCTGCTTTATAGGTCAGAGCAGGTTGCACAAAAAGAGACGATGGCATTTGGGTGTCCACAGATGAGAGAGCAGTATTACCCAATTGTCTACTGAGCCCAATGGCAAGGCAAATCCAAGGAGCAGTTCATCTGGGAAGAGATGCTATGGTGCGAGTGTTTAGGCAGACACGGTTTAATCCACGCTTTTGTGTGTGGGCTGAAACGGTATGTCACAGGTGTGTTACTTGTCAGCAAATGAATGTTGGAAAGAAAACTGTGGTTGCAATGAGTCACATTGGAAGATCTGAAGGTCCCTTCAATAGGATACAAGTAGACTTTATTGAGATGATGAGGTGTAATAGGTTGAGATACGTTTTGGTGGTGGTGTGTATCTTTTCGCGTTGGGTGGCAGCATATCCAACTAGACGATGTGACAGTCTCACAGTAGGCAAGTTGTTGTTAAGAGAATTGATCCCGAGATATGGATTTCCGACATCAGTGGAGACAGATAGAGGAACTCATTTTCACAGTGAAATCATGAAATTGTTGTGCTCTGCTTTGAACATTGATCAGAGACTGCATTGTAGCTACAGGCCGGAGGCTTCAGGTCTTGTAGAGCTGGTTAATGGCACCATCAAGTCAAGAATGGCAAAGGTGTGTTCGTCAACTTCATTGAAATGGCCAGATGCGCTGCCTCTGGTGCTCATGAGTCTGCGTAGCACCCCTGATAGGAGAACAGGGCTTTCTCCCCACGAAATTTTGACCGGAAGAGCTATGCGTTAGCCTATGGTGCCAGCTACAGCATTGATAAACATCACTGATGATTTAGTGTTGGATTATTGTAAGGGACTGGCTGATGTGGTTACTTCTGTATCCCAGCAGGTCGAGGCTGCGACTGCATCCACCTCGAGAGACCTGCTGCATGATCTTAATCCAGGTGATTGGGTACTAGTTCGCAAGCACGTGAGGAAGAGTTGTCTTGATGCTCGCTGGCGAGGACCATATCAGGTGATATTGGTTACAAGTACCACTGTGAAGTGTGGAGTATTGTCGAACTGGATACACGCTTCCCACACTCGCCATGTTCAAGCGCCTGCAGAGGAAGAGAGTCCCCTAGTTCCGAGAAGCGGGTGTGGACCTGCCACAGACAACGATGAAGGCACAGGCTCAGCTGTAAGAGTTTCAGATGAAACGGAACAGCCAAGTGAGCACGAGTGACGAGAGCTAAGTGCTCCTGAATTGAGCCCAGATCCTGAAATAGATGATATTGCAGATGTGAACTTTGCACCAGATCAAGGTGAGCGGTCTGTTGCAGAAGAATCAGATCAAGAGGAAGAGAGGAGAGCAGATGCTAGAGCGGAAACGTGGCCAGTAAGAAAAGAAAGGCTTGCATCCGAGAAAAATCTCGCTCCGATTCCTGAAACATCTGAATCAGACCAAAGTGACGCTGAAGAAAGACCGGATGGTCTGAGACGCTCCAGAAGAGAAAGAATAGCGTCTCGAAGATACGCATCTCCTGAGTGGACGTACCTGGCTGCAGATGCAGAGCCCAGCGAAGTCCGGGAGGTTGGGAGCTGGTACGGTGAGCTACGGAGGGGACACCCTCTCGATTGAAATACGGTTGCTGGTACCAGGCGTAGAAGCATTTGGAACACTAACTCTGCAAGTTCCAAATCCTCCAAGGCTGAGTGGATTGCATTACCTGATCCTCAATCAGGTTGTCTTCCCTTCATTTGGCCGACAGCTTACCGCGCAAGAATTAGGAGAAATTCGTGCGGAGATTCTGCAACTTGTCCTCGAAATACTTGGATCAAATATCATTAACGATGAAGCTTGAATTATAACCAAAGAAAGCACTAGGCCTTAGAAAGAAGATAACTTAGACCCCAGTTTAAGAAGATTTAAGATTAGGGACTTTCTAGTAGATGATAGAGTGAGGAATAGGGCTGACTACATCTCTTCAATAGGTTTAGTATCAATCGAAGGAACTTTGCCATTCATTGCATTGGAGGAGAGAAGTGAGAAAGACATTATTAAACAAAGAAAACAGAAAGAGACTGTGTTTTCCCTTTTGTGCTTCGGAACGGATCAGTAGAAACCATGGTGTCCGAAAAATCAACACGCAAACAGAAGTGCATCATTGGCACCCTCATTGTAGTGGTGCTTATTGTTATAACTGTGGTGATCGTTGTATCTCTAGTTGGATCTCAGGATGTCGGACAGAATAGGGTACAGGCAACACTCACTACACCAATCTCTGAGATAGATGAGGATGCATCCGCAAAGGATCTAGAAATGATTAAGGAAACCAGTCGTAGATTACATGTTGATTTGTCAAAGGGTGATTTCACTTTGAATGCGTATGCTCGATTAGTATATGAGTATGTGGATACCATGGAAGCGAAGGATTGCTATGTGTGTATGCAATTACCAGCCTCAGTATAAGAACAGAAGGCATTCGATATCATCATTTGCCTTTGACCTATGGCATTACATGTAGTGTGTTTTTGAGCATGTTTTATAGCAAGGCACACTTCGAGTACTATTTCTCAAATTATGATGTGGTACTCTCGGAAGTCCCAGTTCTTAAATACATGAATAAATATGATTATTATAAGGAAGTAGAGCGAATGTCAAAGTATTTTGTGCCTACCATTACTTTAGATAGCTCCTATGCCCATAGACACAATTTAACTTGTATGTTAACTGACATTGAAAAGAAATTTATAGATCAGATAGAAGATCGGCATAGACAGACTCTATTTAGACCAGATCTAAAGCACAAGGTTACCCCATGGACTAAAGAAGAATTAGATCATAAAGTAAAGGGGAGTTTTGGACCCATAGCATTAGATTTCCAGCAGAAGGGGAAGTTGTGTATTAGACACCCGACCACATACTACGATAAGATATTTGTGGGTGAAAGTGATTGTGAGCACGTCTTCTTGATCGAAGAATCAATTAGAAAAGCATTATTGGACAAAATAACAATAGTGCCCAATGTGTATTTTGTGTGTGGAAAGAATGCCTATGTGAAGTTGCCCAAAATTGGTATGGCATTTGTTATTTGGCTGTGATATTTCCCAAGATTTTTCATGTGAATGATTTATGGCCCCTAGAAAGAAAAAGACCTCACAGAGGGAAACGTGGTGTGAGTGCAGGAGAAGTGATTGGAGACATATTTGGGGCTTTGATACCGAGTATGGTTGTGATTCTGAATGATTTGAAAATCAGAAAGCTGGCAACATTAGTGGATAAGCTCTCAATAAATACAGCTCAGATTTTATTACTTGTAGATGGGGAGATGGTTTCGATAAGGGCTATGGTTTAGCAAAACCGTCTTGCCCTAGATGTGCTGCTAGCAAAAGCCGGAGGAGTCTGCAAATTATTGAAAGTTCAACAGTGCTGTACTTATATTCCTGACAACAGTCGGGATATAAGGAAATATATCAACAATATTTCAGATATACACCAAGAGTTACGTGAGATGGCTGCTGAAGGACTCTGGGAAGTAGGGAAAATTAGGTGTGCAATTTAGCGTAATCATAATGGTTTAACTTTGAAGAACCTTTCCCTGTTCCTCACTCGCTTCAAATTCAATATCCTTCCGCTGTAGTTTCGCTGTAAAAACTGGTCCTATTCATTTGTGTGAAGTGTCATTGTTAAAGGTTTCGTATTTTGTTCAAACATATCTGGATGAAATCAACAAAGTAGGTGTTAAATAACTTTAAAAAATTTGGACAGTGCTTGTGTGTTAAAATGATGACGTTTATTATTCTGATTTGCGAAGTATTTGATACTTTAAGCCCACACCACAATAATTCTGCTGTTCCATTGATTTGTTAAGCAAGAACTGAGTGTAAGAACCCCTTTTCTTAGATTCAATTTGATCCACCTGTTAGTACAGTGGTAGTTGAGGAGCTTCCTAGACCTATTAACATTGGCCTTTTGAAAATCGAATTTGGGTATATGTTGCGAAGGGCAACTTATTTGATAAGCTGTAGTCATATAAAATTAGATATTTGATTAATGAAACAGCCAGATGTGCATTCAAAGAGCACATGATAAATTAGAGTGTGCAAAGTGGACAATAGTAGAATGAAAACTGTGAGACAAAATTATAACATGGATTTGACTCATGATCAAATAAAGGAATTGGGTTAAATCACTCTGAGAGCCCATATGAAAGATGTATTTTAAAAAACAAAGGAGTGGAGATGTTAGGCATGGCTTTCTGGGCACCAGGAGACTCAGGGGTTACTGAGCTGCAATCACATCAACTGGAGTGTTCCCCACTGGTGTCCTGGGGCTCCAGAACTAGTGGACCCAAAACTGAATAAATAAGTACTCCTCTCCAGCACTTGATTCTCTCAGGGTAGCGAGATAGAGAAGTCCAAGGCTTACCAAAGGAGGTGAGTGGGGTTAGTCATTCATAAAATAGGGCACCCTGTAGTAACAGCTGATAAAATCAATGTCCAGTCAGTGCTTTACTTTTTATAAAAGAAAAGTATTTTATTCACACAAGATAATTATACAACACATACAACTAGGATAAACAGTGAAAATCAGATGTCTCTACAACCCTCTGGGCCGGAGTTCTGACCCCAAATAGTATTCTATCGCTTAGACGCTAAGCACTATAAAAACACAGTTAACATGTAGACACACATTTAGCATTTCATCTTCCAGACCATGTTGCACAGGGTTGCTCCCATTCGCTAGAGCCATGATGCTAATCGTTGTAAGGAAATGATATTGTTTCAACATGTGATGTGAAGTCAAAGGTTCTTGATCAGCCCCATAACCCCCACCCAAAGCAACAGACCTGAGTGAGGACACTGCTCACTGGCTAGCTGTAGGAGGGTAGTGGCTGGACAGAATGCCTGTTCACTCGGATACTCCCAGACATCACAAAAAGAAAGGTGGGGGGGGGCTGTTCCACTGGACTCTATTCCCCAGCTACTGCTTGTAACTGGAAGTGCCACACAGGCTCCCACAGAGCAGGGGAGGGGTCTGGGCAAAGCAATCTCACCTTCAAGGACTGGGATCAAGCTTCCCCATCTCTGTTAATGTGCTGCAAGCTTCCTTTCCTTATCTTGAGCAGCTGTCTGCAATTTCCTTGTTCAAAATGCCAGCTCCACAAGCCTCACAGAAACAGCTGATTCTCTCCCCGATGCTGCTGATGCCCTTGCACCTCATCAAACTGCCACATTCCTTTGCAGCAGAATCCATCATTCATAGAGAAAACTTCCTCAAGTTCCAGACGCAGTGAGCAAGCTTCTTATCTTGCCTTCACACGCCTGGTTACGGCTTGCTTTATTGGAAAGACCCGGTGTGAGCCGCCTCTTCAGAATCATCAACTAGTCTTGAATTACAACTGACCGCTAAGGCCAAACTTTTATCACCTCTGATTGATATCCTAAACCAATCAGAGGGTCTGCTATTTTGAATCCTAGTTATCTCACCAATCACAAGGCATATTTAAGGTTGTTCACTGCGTGTTCACCAAAGCATGCAAAGGATGACCTACTGTCTTCCCTTGTACCAGCCCATGCCATTCTCTAAAGAGGAATTTTAATTAACTCCAGACCAGGAGGCACTAACCATAGGGGAGGATCCTCCTAGCAGAGTTAGTACAGCTAAGCCCAGATACGAGCTGAGTGTCTATCCCAGCCCATCCGGCCTATCCCAATAATTGGGAGGGGCATGGGGCAGCAGAACAGTTTGCATTACACACTATGGCTCAACTCACCATCTTTCCCCAGTGCACACACGGGCTCTCAAACACACGTCACAAGACAAAGGCAATAGGACCTAAGGCAAGGTACGGACTGCACAGACTTGATCAGGAGGGTGGTTAGTAACCCACCCCTCCTGACTATAGATTTATTGCTGCCACCACTGTCAGTCTACCACAGCCTGGGTAGAGAGGTCAGCAACTCTCTCGAAAATAGGGGTGCACAAGGCATGCCCCCTCGACCTCCGAGCCAAGCTCTAGGGTCTCAATCCATGTAAACAGGTAGACCCTCAGTGGATATGTAGGATTGTCAGGTACACGGAGGTAGGGATCTAGAAAACATTTACCACCTTTTAAATGGCCAGTCTCAAGATCAGCATAAGGCAGGGGAACCACTCTCTCCAGAGACATGCGGAAGACTTCCCGTTCCAACAGGAAAGATTTGAAGAAATAGAAAGAATGGTGAAAGAGAGGGAGAGGGAGAAAATCAGGTTAAAAGAAGGCAATGGGAACAGAGAACAGGGTAAATGAATCAGCTAGTAATTCGGAAGCTGCTGTCAGAAGCAGTTTTAGAATTTCTATTGAGAGAAGTTCATGGAGGGAATCTTGTGCTTTTGCAATGAGCTAGGCCTGATCTTTATGCCTTTACCACAAAGTCTCCAAAATTGCAAGAGAAACCAGAGAAATGATACAAAGAGGTACACAGGCTAGCCACTATTTCACAGATGTTGTACACTGATTTAAATTTATTATTTGAGATTGTAGTTTCCAGTGATTTGTGGTGCAAGTGTAAGGCTGCAGTCATACAGCCAACTGAAGAACCAGCTATAGTTGCTTCTCATAATGCTCCTTCTGAGGAAGTACCTTATAAGTACAGACAGGCGATTGAGCATTTTAGGAAAATGGTGCCTTAAAATGATAAAATTGGATGATAATTTGGAGATCTTCACAGGAACCAAATGAGTCAGTACATGCCTCTTACGAGAGGCTCATGCAAATTTTCAAGAGCTAGAGCGGAATTAATACAGTAGTGATCAGTTTGACATGAATCAAATGAAGATCAAAGAGAAGCTGATAATTGCTCAGACAAAGCAATTTGGGAGAGAGGCCCCGAATCAGTTGATGGGTTCACTCTGGGAGTGCTGGAATGAATCAAATGCAAAGTGTGAAAATGGAGAACGGAGCAATGCAAATGCAAAGTGGTGGAAGAGAGATGATGGTTAATGCTGGAATTAATGCAAATGTTGAAATGCTGAAAGGGAACACTGCTTTTTATGTCCGTGGGATAATCAAGCACTGGAAACACAAATGTTGTTAGAATCCAATCCGATTCCAACTTGAAAGTGTTCCCCAGCTGCAGAAAAGCACTTTATCAATGGTCCTGACTGTATCAAATCCTGGGCAGAATGTGCAGGATCATAATTCATTTCAAATGGTAAAGACTTCGGCACCAGTGATGCAGCAAAACATTATAAACAAAATGCCATTCAGTATCCATTGATGCTGAGTAATGATTCAGGGGGGAGAAATTTACAATTGTGGTGCCTGAAGGGGGAGGAGGACTGCCTACTTGGAGCAGTCCTAGAAGTAGACTAAAATGGTCCATATGTTGACAGAGAAGTCAATGGCCATCCTGTTTCATTTTTGAACGACACAGCAGCTACCCATTCTACATTTCATTCTGTGGAAGTTCCATACCTACTCCTCTTAGGAAGAGAAGTCCAAGTTGGAAGAATCAGTAATAAATACATGTTTAATCAGCTTACAGCAGATGTCCCAGTTAGAATTGGTCAAATGTAGAATAAACACCAATTTAACTTGTGTGATTCAAGTCCTATGAATCTGTTGGGCAAGGACTTGCTTTGTAAGATGAATTGTGTGATTTACTGCATACTGGATGGTGTTGCAATTGAAACCCAAGATGAGTATTCAGTGTTCAAAATGAAATCACAAGAATCGAGAGTGCTATTATTCCTGGCTTTAACAAAAGAAGGCCTATCTCTGGATTTAAGACATACTGCAAAGGGTTGTACAATGGTACAATGCAGGTAAATACATTGTAGGCCTTTACCACGTATTTTTTACCACGCATGTTTTTACAACAAATCAGCTTTCACAATGCATGTCATAATCCACGCATTGTTTTTATATATAAAAACAATGTATTTTTGGGGGAGACTCCCACTCCCCCAACTTACCTTAATTGCATAGTAAAGGCATGCGTTGTAAAGGCATGCATCTGGTAAAAATATGCATGCTAAAAAATGCGTGGTAAAGGCACAACGAGGTAAAAACCTTGTTGTAAAGGCTGTTTCCCACTGTAAATATGAGGTATGAGATATTTCTAGAAAGCAGATAGGACTGTTTAAATGTGCTAAGCCAGTCAAAATAAAGGTAAAACTAGAGGCAATTCTCCCTAGAATAAAACAGTACAGACGTTCAAAAGATTCAGAAGAAGGAATATAACCCATTATTAAAAAACGTATTGAACAGAGAATCCTCTAGGAAGGGCTTGGTAGTCCATGCAATTCTCCTGTGATGGGGACAAAGAAACTGAATGGAAAGTGACATATTGTCCAGGATCTCTGGAAAAAGAATTACGTTGTTATCTCATGATGTTCGGTGGTACCGAATCCAGCAGTAATTTTGTTAAAGATTCCTTCAGGTGCAGAATAGTATACAGTCATAGACTTTTGAATGGATGAATGTTGCACTTGCAGAGCGCACTGTCACTTGTAATTGAGCATCCTGGCACTATGCTGGGGATCAGCAGGGAACCTTATGTGAAGGCATTGACTGGATATATAAGGAAGGGACATAGTGCATCGGGGGCTAGAAAGAACCATGCCTTTAAGGATTTTTAGAATATTTCTTCAGTTTCAATAAAACAGAGAGAGCTGGGGAGTACATCCCAGGCTTTTGACCCCAGCACCATGAAGGTTTTTCCCAACTTGGAATTTCAGTCTGAAAGTGGGGTCCCACATAAGGTTGGTGTTGGAAGATCTTAATGTTCTTTGGGTTGTGTAGTTGCAAAAGTGGGCCGTCAGATATTTGGGTTCGGTGGCTTGAAGACTCAGAAAATGTAGAACTTTGAATAGGATTCTTTTGTGGATGGGTAACCAGTGAAGTTTTTATAGTGTGATTGAGACAGAACTCCTTTTAGGAAGTTGCAGCACCAGTCTAGCTGCTGCATGTTGTACTATCCAAGCCTTCTTTTCCATTTCCCTTCACAAGGGGAGTCAGTACCTCTTCGTGTTTCAATTTCAAAATAAAGCTCTTGTGTAGTGTAGGATCTCACAAGGGTATACTGAAAGTCCTTCACATTTTAGTCAAATCCAGAAGAAAGGTCCAGAAATATTAGGTTACTTTGTAATTTAGTCTTAGTGCAGTATATAGATGTTTGCTAGTTGCATCTAAGACAAAAGAGGAATGTAAACTTGACACAATTGCTCTATTGAATCATCTAGCTGATAGTGGACATAAGGTTTCTCCAACAAAAATGCAATACTGTAAAATGGAAGTAATATCTCTTGGACACCATATGGAAAAAGGTGTGAGGAAAGTCTCAAAAGAACAAGTATCTGCAATTCTGAAAATGAATGCTCCCACCACCCAGAGGGAGGTTAGGATGTTTCTTGAAATTGTTGGCTACTGTTGTCAGAGGATTCCAAACTTGTCCTTGATTGCAAAGCCTTTAATAAGGCAGACCTACAGTGGCCTAAAAGATCCAATACCATTTGTCAATGTGTGTTGTGAGGCATTTAAAAATTGAGAAAGAGCCTATGCCATGCACCCACCTTTATTTTTGTTTTGCCATGAGAGAGGTGTATGCGCGCTATCAATGCTTACACAGAAGCATGGTGGATTATAGAGACCTGTGACATACCTTTCAGCAGTAATGGATCACGTAGCTGTAAGCCTTGCAGGTTGATTAAAATTGGTTGCAGCTGTTTGCATTGCCATTGAACAAAGTAAAGTAATAGTGATGGGCCATAGTTGTATATGTCCCAAACTGAGTGGAGATTTGTTATTGACACCTACAAGAACTCACCATATGACAAACAGTAGGCTGACTCAATATGAGCAAGTTATTCTTGCAACAGAGATCATTTCTATTAAAAGATCAAATTCTTTGAATCCAGCAACACTGATTCCTATTTCAGACAGAAGCTGCAAAGACAGGGATATCAATGAGAATAATGATACTGATGGTGAACCTGAGCATGACTGCATTGCATTTACTGAATTATGTACACAACTAAGACCAGATATTAAAAAATCTCCTTGGGAAATGTCTGATCTGACTTTATTTGTTGATGGCTCTTGTGTTTGCTTTGTTTGAATCATTTCCTTGTGTTTGTCTTGTTTAAGAGCCCAATGAATAGCATTGAAAGATGCCTATGCAGTGTGTTCAGTTTCTGAAACATTGAAAGCATCTTCTCTTGCCAAAGGTAACCTCAGCACAAGTAGCATAACTGATTGTATTGACAAGAGCTTGTTACTTGTCAAAGAATTTGAATGTGACAATTTATACAGACAGTCAGTATGGGCTTTATGACATCTTCCGAAGCTCCTAAAAAGAAAAGTGTTTACAAATTGGAGTAACTGAAATCAATTCAGCAGCTATAAGAAATTGAGTTAGTCAAGTGTGTTTCCCATAAGGCTGGAAGAAACTTGGTCACACTTAGAAACAAATATGCAGAAAAGATGATTTTACAAGACGAGACAGTTGTTCAGGAAAATTAAAATGATTAATCAAGAATAAACACTATACAGGATGGAGAAAATGTGAGTAGGGGTAGGTTTTGAAGGACGAGAAAAAGAAATGGGAAAAACTGGGTTTCAAGAAAAATTATCAAGATATCTAAGTCAATTCTGAAAATAACTGCATTCTTCCAAATGTTATTTTGCATCCTATGGCCAAGTACTTCCATAATCAGTCCCACGCAGGCCGACATAGTATAATGCACACATTAAGAAAATGTTGAGAATATACGAAATTCAGAAATCTTGCTGAGGATTTATGTGTTAGGTGCTTGGCGTGCCAGAAAAACAATCAGGGAAAGAAAACATTAACTGAGATGAATCATATTGGCAAATCAGAAGGCCCATTTACAAGACTCCAACTAGACTTTGTAGCAATGCCAATTTCCAATAGTTTGAAATACATCTTAGTCATTGTCTGTTTGTTTTCTAAATGGGTTAAGGCATACCTCAACAGGAGATCAAATAGCCTTACAGTTGTCAACATTTTGTTAAGGGAGTTAATACCTAGGTTTGGTCTTCCAAGTTATATGGAGACAGATTGTGGTTCACATGTTAAAAACAAGGTTTTGTAAATCATTTGTTCTGCATTCCAGCTATATGAAAGATGTCGTTAAAGTTATTGTTCTCAATCTTCAGGCATGATAGCAAGAATGAACGGAACTCTCAAGAACAAATTAGCTCAGTGTGTGCTTCAGCTGGTTTATAATGGCCTGACCCACTTACTATAGTTTTGACTAGCATGAGAAGTTCCCCTGACAGAAAAACTGGTTAATCACCACATAAGGTCATTATGGGAGAAGCAATGAGACATACCTATATTCTTTCAGCTGCACTAGTTTCAAGATCTTATGACATGGCAAAAAAAGCTGGCATAGAGGTCACTAATTCAAAAAATTATAGACCAATCTCTCAAACTCCCCTATCTGTCCAAAGTTTTTGAGAAATTGGTCAACCGACAACTAATCGACTATTTAGAGATAAATGAGCTGTTGGACCCTACTCAGACTGGCTTTAGGGCTTCCAACAGCACCAATGCCACCCTGCTGGCCGTATTAGTTAACATCAGACTTTTGCTAGCCGCTTTGATCCTTTTGGACCTGTCGGCGGCATTTGATACCGTTTCACTTGATCAACTGCTAAGAACTTTACATAATAAAGGGCTTCATTCTAAAACTCTTCAATGGTTCAACTCTTTTCTATTGAACAGAACTCAATCAGTACAAAGGGCTCTTTCTCCTCTAACCCCCAAATCATCAAATGTTTTGTTCGGCACGGAGCCTCCCTCAGCACATCCCTATTCAATGCGTATGTCTCCCCCCTAGCTACGATTGGTAGAAAATGGAATTTTAACATCTGGTCATACGCTGACGATACCCAGTTGTTGATTGCGTTTGAGGAGAATTATGAGACCATCAAAAACAATCTGAGCCATTGTCTCTCAGAAACTGCGGACTGGATGTCAGCCCACTGCCTAAAATTAAATGCAGACAAATCTGAAATATTGCTGTTCGGCAACGCACCCTCAGTCTGGGACACAACTTGGTGGCCCCAGTCATTGGGCACTGCCCCCATGCCCAAACGTGTGGTGAGAAGTCTGGGAATCCTGGTAGATAATGCACTAAACATGCAGGACCAAGTCCGAGCTGTTTGTGGCAAAGGTTTTGCTAAGCTAAAACGACTCAGGAGACTTTTCAGGTGGATCTTTGTAAACTGGAGGAAAACCATTACCCAGGCCCTACTGACTTGCAATCTGGACTATGGGAACGCGCTTTATGTTGGCATGGCCGACTATCTTTTTTCCTGTCTACAGGTTGTGCAGAATGCTGCAGCCAAACTGGTTTGCAACAAAACTAAGTACAGCTCGGCCTTGGCCTGTTTGAAAGATCTACATTGGCTGCTTATCAGACAAAAAGCCAACTTTAAGCTCCTTTGCCATGCGCATAGAGCATTATATAAGCTTGGCTCTAGAATACTGCAGGAAAAACAGGAATTTTGTGTTCCCTCTCATGGCCTTAGGTCCGGCAGCCTAGCTCTGGTCAAAACTCCACGCATCAAAAGGGTCAGGACGGGGGGTTGCTCCGTCACCTACCTGGCAGCAACCCACTGGGACAACCTCCCGTTAGAGCTTTGTCTCATGGAGAATCACATGAGTTTTAGAAAGAAATTGAAGACGTGGTTCTCTTCAGGACTCGAGTAGGGACAGCTCTGGATTTTGGGCTCTAAATCCGATGTACTTAGCACGTACCACTTCCCACTCTAAACAGTTTTCCGTTTATCCTAGTGCTGTGATGTCCCTTGGGATGAATGTTGCACTTTATAAAATATAAATACAATACATTCTTCTAGATTACTGCAAAAGTCTGGCTGATATGGTGAAATTTGCCTCCCATCAGGTGAATGTGGCAACAGAAGTGACCAAGGACATCCCATGCCACAGTTTGAGCCCTGGAGAATGGATAGTGGTTAGGAAACATGTCAGGAAGAACTGCCAAGAAGAGCAATGGGATGGACCCTATCAAGTAATTCTGACAACTAATACAGCGGTAAAGTCTGATGAAATTCCCCAGTGGATCGATGCTGCTCATTTAGAAAGAGTCAAAACAGCAGATGAAGAAGTGGTAGATTCGGCCCCTAACCCAAGGCAAACTCAAGTTTGCAGCGTGGATCCAGAGGGGGTGGGGGCGGGGGGGGGGCAAACATTTTGAAACTGGTGAAGAAAACAATGAAGTCATAAAAATCCACATCAGTGAAAGCAAAAGCGACGGCTCTGGTGTAGAACCTGAGACTAACAATGGTGAGAAAGTCCAGTTTCAAAATGAGGATCAGAGTGAAGGGCTGTTACAATTTCAAAGTTAAAAGCATTAGTGAAAGCAAGAAGAAGTAGTCTTTGATCCAAATATTGAAAGACTGCAACTGAAAATCTGAGTCACAAGGACCCCCAAAAGAAGAAAGCAATTCGTGAGACCTTTATTGAAGAGCCTCCATTGGCTCCCGGTGGCCCAACGCTGCCTCTTCAAGTTGGGCTGCACCATCTACAAAGCCCTCTCGGGTTGTGGTCCGTCCTTCATCACGCTCTTCAAATAAAAACCTACTGATCTCTAGCTCTTTTAAACGTAAAAAACATGGGGGCCTCAGATTCTCGACCTTGGCACCTCAATTCTTGAATTCTCTCTCTCCTGAACTACGATTGGCCACCTCCTATACTCAGTTCAGGAAATTACTTAAGACATGGCTATTCTCCCAGGCTTACAACTGAATTCATCGTCTAGTGTCTGTAACTGCTTCGGCTCAGAGCCAAGAAACCGTTTGGTGTATGTGCGCTCAACAAGTCTTTTTAACATAACATAACACAATTCCTGGAGAATTGTGCAATCAAAGCAGAACAGGGTTCAAATCCATGTTCAAGTTTAAGCTCTAGTTCATCTGAAAACAGAGAAAACCTTAGAGAGACTGTTGATGAACAGGAAAAAAGCTAAGAAGATATTTCACAGAAAAGAACTTGTAAAAGAAAACATTGTGAAACAGAAAAGCAAGAGAGGCAAAAATTAAATTCTAAGGAAGTTGAAGTAGACTCTGAGAGAATTCATTGCCAAACAGAGGTAAAGAGACTGAAAGATCATATACTGAATTGAACTTTTGATACGATGCAAAGAAAAGTAGCTTCATTTTGAAGTTTTGTTTGTTTAGTTTATTGCTTTAAAGAAATAAGTAGAAAAGAAAAAATATATTATTGTTGTAAAGAAATGTTTGTTGTCTTTTAATTTTGAGCCGTACCAGTACATTTTTTTGTCTCAATAGAAGGCAGAGTGCAGCAAATGCTGTAAAACTATAGGTCTAATAGTTATATTAATAATATGTTTAGTATTAGTTGCCCTGTTGTGCCTACTATCTCTGGTGTGACCTGTTTCCATAAAAGTTCAAATAGCAACTTTCCATAATTAATTAAAACATAATATGTTAGAGCGTAAAGAGAATTTAGTTAGTGGATTTCAGGATAACATCCGTAGTAAAAATGAACCATGATTATATAAATACTATGAAAATTAAAGACTGTTATGTCTGTACTTTTCTTCCTACTTCTGCTGGTGAAGATTCAACATATCTACAGTTTCCAATTTCACATGTATTATCTTGCACTGTGTGTGTTGCTATATTTAAGAATGACAACTTTCTATTTCCTTATCTGCTGGATTTCAACATGTCTTTAGAGGAATTACCCATTTAGGTAAATAACAAAGCTAATAAATATGGTAAATTTCTCAAAGTGATTGCACAAATTTGGAATGAAACTAAAACTAATAAAATGGGGTTATGTATTTGGTTTGAGTGAAGAGGGAAATGCGTTCCTTTGAGAATATAATGAGAGACGAGTAATAGTTGTTAGAGATTTGAGAGAAGAGAAAGATATATTGGAATAGTTAAAGGAAGAAGTTTGATGGTCGAATTTACATCCTAGGTTACATATGAAGCAAGAACGAAGGGGTAAAATGTGCTTGGGGTGACATGAACCTTTGAATGATGGTAAGGGTGAAAATGTGGGAGGTTGTGTGTGTGATAGAAGATATGAGATCAGTGGAAATGTTTTGTTGGGTGGAGAGCAGATTCTGAGAGGGATTTACTATGTTTGTGAAAAGCCTACTTATTTAAATTTGCCACATAATTGGATTGGGTCTTGTTATCATGATTTGGCATTCCCTGGAGTTTACCACATGAATGAAATGAGTGATTCAATTAGCTTGATAAGAGTGGAACAAAGTTTTGAACATATTGCTTTAGATATATTAGGTGCCATTATCCTTTAGGAGTGTATATACTTGCTTTGAACACAGCAGGAGCATTGACTGAAATCCATTCAGAAATGGTTGCTATTAGAGCTATGGCCATGCAGAATCGCCTAACAGTAGATATTCTCTTACCAAAGGAAGGCAGTGTTTGCAAGGTGGTAAAGATGTGCTGCACATATATACAACATACCTTTATTTACCAGTTGCTGTGCTCCACAAGGGAGCTTATGGAGTACAGTGGGGATTGCTGGACCCCGGTTTGTTGTTTCTTTGCCCAAAACCTTCAGCTATTAGTCGTGCTGAATAGTGCTCCCGACCAAGCCCCCTATCACACTCCTGGATGCCACGCTACACAGCTGGCTTTTTAGCACGTCCGCACTGCTGGCGAGGGTTCTGCCCTTGGACTACAAGAGGATAACCTTCAAGCTCCTCACCCACGCACACAAAGCACTCCACAACTCCGGACCAGCCTACCTCAACAGACGACTCAGCTTCTACACCCCCACCCGCCAGCTCCGCTCGACCAGCCTCGCCCTCGCCACAGTCCCCCGCATCCGGAAAACGACCGCCGGCGGCAGATCCTTCTCCCACCTCGCCGCCAAGACCTGGAACACCCTCCCCACCAACCTCCGACAGACCCAAGACCTACTGGCCTTCAGAAGACTCCTCAAGACCTGGCTCTTCGATCAGTAGCAGCACCACCCCCCTCTTCCCCCAGCGCCTTGAGACCCTCGCGGGTATGTATTGCGCTTTATAAGTGACATGATTGATTGATTGATTGAGTTCCAGCCCTCCTGCTGGTTTAACCACACACAGGGCAGGCGGGATTCGCTATTCAAGGGATGCATTACTCAGCCTAAACCACCCAGGTAAGAAATACATCGGCCTCATGTTGGAGCCTTTCAGCTGTGACGACATGCTGACATGTCCAATCAGTAAGCTTTCACTAACTGATAATACAATTAACCCCCGCATTTTTATAGATCTATAAATAAGGCAGATAGTAAGTATAGCATTAGGTGCAGCTAAACACTTATTAATGCCAGATCTTTAGTTAAAAATTTGATTGAGTCGGCTGATTTTATGGCAGCTCATTCTCTTGATATTGTTTTTAATATGGAAGTATGGGCTGGCACTGCTTCAGACCCTGATTTAATTTCTGCACTGTCAACAGGTTTTGGGATTTTCAGGCTAGACCGCATAGGGAAAAAAGATGTGGCGGCCTTGCCATTATCTTCCGGGATCATTTTAAAACATTGTTTAAAGCTCTTCCCAGTATTTGGGACATCAAAGCTTTAGCGTTCAAATTACAACTTAATAGTCATCTTTCTTTTGATGGACTTTTGCTATATCGCCCCCCAGGTCCTACAGCCACGTTTATCAATCATATAGGCTATCTGCTGGAAATAAAGGCTAATTCCTCAGACCTTACAATTCTTGTGGACTTCAACTTTCATTTGGAAAACCCACTTGATAATGACTTTGTTTATCTTAGTAATCAAATGACCAGTGCTGGCTTAACTCAAATGGTGAATGGCCCCACACATGTTGCCAGCCACCTTCTCGATGGCATCTTCTCAGATAATACCCATCTTCAACGTCTGTGCTCTCTCCCATTAGGTTGGTCTGACAACATGGTGGTTATGTTCAAGATCAAAGGCATGACCTGGGATCCAAGCATCAAACTACCTCATTCAAACACAACTTGGTGCCCATTGAATAACCTTGGTGTGGACTTGCTAAATTCCTCTCTTGCTCAGCCTATATCTGTGATCTCAGAAGACCTATACTCAGCTGCTAGAAATTATCATTACTGGATAGACTCCTCCCTCAACCAACTGGCCCATTCAAAGATTATAAAAATCATAAAACTAGTCCTCCAGAACCTTGGTATACTGAAAATCTTAAGTATCAAAAACAGAAGTCTTGTAGTTTAGAAAGAAAGTGGAGACTGTATTACAGTCTTAAGTACAAAGAAATCTACAAAGCTTACATTCAAATCTATAAAAAGATGATTGATGCAGAAAAAGCTCACTATTTTACTCTCAAAATCGAAGCCACTTAGAATTCTTCAAAAGAACTGTTAGGAACAGTGAAAAAACGTTCGAAGCACTCTGAAGCGAAAAAAAACATGGCCAGTCAACAGTTTTGTAACACTCTGCTTCTTTCTTTCAAAATAAAGTTAAAGCAGTTTATGAAACCTTCGCTGCTTTAAATGGGTCCCTGGTCAGATGCTATCTCTGCTGACTCCCCAACGCTAACAGAACCATTGGTAAGCTCTAGAAATGGAGAAGCTCTAGAAATGGAGAAGCCCTCCATGATGCTACAACTGATATTCATTATAATTCATTAGCAAGCTCCCCCCAAAGAGATAAAGCTAGTGCTCTATCCTTCTTTTTGTCTCTGACTGTAGATTAGACTCTAGGTCTATTAAATCAAATTAAATCAGGCTCCCATTGGGACCCACTTGGGACCCACTTCCCCCTAGAGTCACCTAATGGGCATTTTAATATGTTGTTTAATACTGGTTATTTTCCAAAAAGAGTGGAAAAAAGCTTCCATCCTTCCACTCCTAAAAAAGCCCAACTTAGATGTTACAGACCCAAAAAATTGCAGGCCAATCTCATGCCTATCCTTTCTGGCTAAAGTTGTTAAGAAAGCCATTAATTTGGAACTAACTGCATTCATTAATGGCAACCACCTTTTAGATCCAACTCAGTTTGGCTTTAGAAGTCATCTTGGTACCGAACTGACTATAATCAATGCTACGGAAGAAATCAGACAGACCCTGGATGTGGGAGGCAACGCAGCCCTGATTTTATTAGATCTCACAGCCGCTTTTGACTTGGTCAACCATGATCTTCCCTATTGACCGGCTTGCCTCCATCTTCATTAAGGACAGAGCGCTTGTCCTCTTAAAATCTTTTCTCACGGGACGAGAACAAACAGTTGCCTTAGGGGACTATATCTCACCCTCTTTCTCTTTGCCATGTGGGGTGTCTTTAGGGTCATCCTTAAGTCTAACGCCTTTTAATCTTTATGTAACCCCACTGGCCTGCCTGATCATATCATATGGCTTTGCTCTGGTATCATAAGCCGATAACATTCAGATTGTGCTGTCAGTGGGTAGCAATCCAAATGTCACTGCGGCCTGATTCCACAATTGCATGCTTCACATCGGCAGTTGGATGAGTGATAACTGCTTGAAAATAAATTCTTCCAAAACTGATGTTTTGTCGTTTGGCAGTAACCCATTCTTTTGGTCTTTAAATTGGTAGTCTCAGGAACTCGGAACTCTATTGACACCAAGTGAAAAGGTAAAAAACCTTGGGGTTATGTTTAATAGTAAGCTATCTTTTGAAGGTCAGATTACTCACATCACATATTCCTGCTTCTTTGTGCTGAAACTTCTCAGGAAGGTCTTTCCTTACATCGTACAGGCCTTGCAGAAAACTGTAGTCATGGCTCATATCACCTCCAAGTTGGACAACTGAAACACGCTGTTTACTAATATCCAAAAAAAGGCTCCTGAATAAGTTACAGATCCTTCAAAATGCGGCTGCCCGCCTGATCCTAGGTTTACTCAAACATAGGTCCACTTAACAAGCCTTGATCCAATTGCACTGGCTGCCTACAGGAAAGTGTATTAACTTCAAAGTCCTCTGTATCTCTTTTAAATCCTTACATAATATAGGTACTGCCTACTTGGCACAACGCTTCCAAAGCTATATCCCTGTCAGACCTCTTCAGTCGTCCTCTTGTGGAAACCTGGTGGTTCCAAAATTTAAAAGATCTAAATGGAGTGGCAGAAGTTTTGTAACATGTGCTGCCAGGTTATGGAATTCCTTGCCTCAGGAGCTTAAGGAGAAATCGGACTTGCTCAAGTTTAGAAAAACTTTAAAAACCTGACTATTTCATCATTAAGAATTTACGTTCGCCTTTTGGCAGTTCTCTTTCTTTTGGGTAAGCGCCTAGACATCACAGAGTTGCAGTGCGCTTTAGAAATTGTATTTTTATTTTCATTTCATTTCATAATAGTAGAGTTATTAATTCCTATATTACTAATTTAACTAGGATCTTGCGTGAACTTCAATCTTTCAAAGAGCATGGCTTATGGAAAGCTGTAGGTTCCTGGTTTAGTGAATAAGTAAAGGGCTTTAGTAAGGTTTGTGAATGGATAGGTAACTTGGGTAGGGAGACATTATGCTTAATCTTGACCCCTGTAATACTTAGAATGGTTTGTGCAATCATTGTATTTCTTTTGCTAACATTTTCTGAATGTCTAATTAAGAAGCGTGGGTAAAAAGGTAATAAGAGATCATTAAAGAGGAAAAGGTTTGAGGAGTAGAAATTTGAGAATATCAATGACTATGTCTGCAATACACTGAAAAATGGCAGTGGAGAATTCCAGAAAGAAGAAGAAAATTATACAGATTGAATGTTTTCCTGAATAATAAAATGGATCAATGGTTTTAGTAATTATAATGTAATCAGAGAGGTTTAGTTCAACCGAAAACATAACTTTTAATGAATATTTCCCTGTTCCTGTTTTTAACTTGCTTCAAAATCAAGGTCCTTGAGCTGTAGTTCCGCTGTAAAGACTCAACCCATCCATTTGTGTGAAGTGTCATTGTTAAAGGATTTGTATTTTGTTCGAACATCTCAGGATGAAATTAGCATAGAAGTTATTCAATAATTTCTTAAAATTGGGCAGTGTGTTTGTGTTAAGGTAATGATGTTTATTATTCTGATTTGCCAAGTAGTTAATATTTTGCTCACAACACGATTATACTGCTGTTCCATTGAATTGTTAAGCAAGAATTGTGTATAAGAACCCCTTGATTCTGGGGGTGAGAGGGAATTTTTGATTTGCTATTAGGGATACTGCCCGATTCCTATTTGATTTTACTGCTCATTTGGAACTTGGAGTAATTTCTGATTTTGACCTCTCTCTATAAATCTGTAATGAAGCCTTCATGACAATTATTCTGTACATTTGATTTAAGATTTTTGTAATACAACTTTTTAGCTTTTCTTTAATCTAGAACGGAATTATTTTTATTCACTACTCTGCTAAATTGATGCCTGGGAGCCTGCCTTTTCATGCAATGTCAATCTGCAGGAGAGCCATTTGAGGTCAATTTTGGGTGTTTTGAATTTTTTGAATGCCCTAGATTTTTAGTGTATTGTGTTTGCTCCCACAGAGCCAGAAACTGATTAAAAAGTTGCTTAAGTAGACCAAGCCATAGCGGGGAATTCGAAATGCATAAAAGAGAATTAAGTGTACAGAACTTTATTGATTTGAAGAGAAAATGGAAAAGGGCCTCATTTAGCCTACCACCTTTTCTTCTTCTCCCGGTGGAGGACATCCTGCTATTTTTAGAGATCCCTACCTTTGTGGCAGGAATCTCTCTGCCTTCAGTAAATCATCTGTTGTGTCAGCTCTACCGAAGGCACCGAACTCTGTCAAGTGGCGCTATGTTTGTTGCGCTTGCTCCACAAAGTATTTTTGATTTCAAGAAACACACCCCGAAAGTGGGAATTTGTGAGCAGCAAGCAAACAATGGCCCTGTCATGTTGAGTTTCTCCCTGCACATGGGGGGCATTGCATGCTTCGCCTACCTTGGGCTGCCTGCCTCGCATATCACGCCAGGGTAGGGAAACAAATGAAAGTGATCCTGCTGTAAATAGGCGGGGTGACCATCACTTTGACTAGACGTTCCAATGTCGGATGGGCCATTAGGTCACTAGTGAACATATGTGGAGGCTCCACCAGTGTACACCCATCACTTCCTTGAACTTTAAAGACAGTGGGGGGAGCATGACTTTAGCAAGGCAGGAGCACTGTCGATATACAGAAGCACTCTCGCTCTGCCAAATACTAAATGACCCACAGGCATGTCAAACACCTTACCAGAGTTAAGGACTCTTGGGGACGTGTAAGATTTATGATGGTGTCATTGTTATGGTCGCCCTATGAAGCAACAGTTGGTTGTCATTGGCAAACTGATGTATATTGAATCTTTGAGTTCCAATCAAGGCTGTGCCAAAGGATCTTCAAGTGAATAAAAAGTGTGCCATCAAAGTTGGTTGCTGCAGGTCTCTGCACTGTCTGGTTTACAGGGAGTATCTGGTGTCCGCGTTTTAGGTCTAGCTTAGAGACAGCTTTAGTTGTCTCAAAAGCCTCATGTAATGAAAACAAATCATGAATAAAAAATCAATACTTAAGTACATAAATGCATGGTCTTTGGCTAAGCCTTCATTTATCCATTAGTCTGTTCAACTGTCATTCATATTTTGCTTCTGTCTACCACAGCATAGAGCATATGACAATACTCACATCAGCCTTTGGCTCTCTTGCACTGTGAAAGACTGCATTTTACCTGATAACATGCACACAATCATCTAAAAAGAAGTGCACTTCATTGCCAGGGATAGTAGACCAATCCTTTACATTGCTAGTTGCCAGGAAGCGGGTTATGAATTTGAGAAGGGGAATTCTTATCAGCTTAATAAACGCATCCTGTTTAGGTCTCAACTCAAGTCTCATTGACACTCTATCTTACCCAAGCTAGCAATGGAGCAAGCAGCAAGCCATTCCCCCACAAAATGTGTGTTAAACTCAAGGGGTTCCAACAATATTAAACAAAAGATAATAACAGAATAAAATGTCCAATTTAGAAAAAAAGAGAAAAATGTAATGAGCAAAAATACACCAAAAAGAATAAAATCCAAAGAGGGGAGCAGGAAGTAGGAACTGTTATAGTTTTAAGGTCAAAATAGGTACCTACAATAGTAAAACACCATTAAAAATATCAGTTTATAATTGACCGGTAACTAAGCATGATTTCAGACTGACTGTGAAGGAGCAGCAGTCAGATACACCAAAAAGGTGATTCTGGTCAAAGTTTTTACGTTTGGATTCAGTCTTTTTTTCGGCAGGTGTTAGAAATTGGGTTTCTGGTTGGCAGAAGTTTGCACCCTGTCCAAGCAGGAACAACAATCCTAGTCAGTGTAAGTTAAATACACATCCTATATTAACCTGTGCTCACCCTCTGGTAGCTTGGGACTGAGCAGTCAGGCTTAACTTAAGAGGCAATGTGTAAAGTGTTTGTGCAGCACTTCAAACAGTAAAACAATGAAAACACCACGCAAAAGATACCACACCTGGTTAGAGAAATAGAGCTTAATTTAATTAACAAAACAAGACCAAAATAACAAAAATCCAATAAGTACAACTGGAGCTATGAGTTTGTTAAGAGTAAACGGAAATATAGTGCTTAAAAGCATAAAGCGCCAACCAGGACTATCTGGTCACGCTACACCTGGTCAAATCTAAGTGTTCAGGCTGTCCGTTATGGAGCGCATAATGGATACAGGGACCAACCTTGACCCCTGCAAAGTACCTTGATTGCGTCATCGACGATGATCTGATGCGTGGAGCAGAGGAGGCAGTGCATCATCGTCAATCCTTAGGATGTAGGCGATGCGTCGGTTCAGAGCCATGGAAAAGCAGGTGATGTGCCGTAACAACGGAGATGTGATGTACTCGATCTTCAAAGCAGCCACTATGCGTCACCATTGATGAAGATGCGCTGGTTCCGAGCAGGGCGACGACGTTGATGGGTGTATTTTCACTAAATCAGCACTTTATACCCACTTCCAAGGACCCAGGACTAGATTGGCACCACTTGGCAGGGCAAGACTCTCAGATGGCATAGTCCAGGGGCTGTAGGTGGGTGGTTGGAAGTCTTTGATGTCCCTAAGACTTCAAAACAGGAGGCAAGCGGACAGGCCCTTTGAGTCACTTTGGTTCTGGGTTGGAGAGGTGCAGGTCCAGTCATTCTCACTCCTAAGAAAGAGGGCGCCAGGCAGCAGGTCAGCGCAGCAGAGCAGGAGGCCAGCAGATTCTGGCAGAGTGGCAGTCCTTTCAGTAGCATATCAGTCCTTCTTCCTGGCAGAGTATCCACAGGTCCAGAAGAGAACTGAGTTGGTGGTGTCAGAGGTCCAGTACTTATACCCAGTTGTGCCTTTGAAGTGGGCGAGACTTCAAAGAGATGCCTTTGAAGTGCACAGAGTCCCTGCACTTCCTGTCCTGGCTCCAGACTCACTACAGGGGGGCATGCAGCCCATTGTGTGGGGACAGGACACAGCCTATTCAGGTATAAGTGTCAGGTCCACCCTCCCATCCTGCACAGGATGGTCCATCAGGATGGGTATAGCCCATCAGTCACACCTAAGCTCCCTTTGTGTGTGATTGTCTTGAGGGAATGCACATAGCCCCTCTGTCACCTACCCAGGCGTGTTTTCAGAGACAGGCAGAAGGCACCAAATGGCTAAAGTAAGAAAAAGTCGATTTTCTAAAAGTGGAATTTTTAGAATTGTAATTTAAAATCTAACTTCACCATAAGCTGGGATTTTAAATTGTGATGCCATAGACACCAAACCTGTGAGTTCTATCTTTTCTCAATTGGAAATTACACTTATAAAATGTAATATGTGAATCCCAATGTTATTCTAGGGGAGAGATAGGCTTTGCAATAGTGCAAAACAAATTTAAGAGTTTTTCACAACCAGGACATGTAAAACTTAACAGTACATGTCCTACTTTTTAAATACACCGCACTCTGCCCTTTGGCTGTCCAGGGCCTACCTTAGGGGTGACTTATATGTATTAAGAAGGAAGGTTTGGGCCTGGCAAGAGGGTTAACTTGCCAGGTCAACATGGTAGTTTAAACTGCACACACAGGCCCTGCAATGGCAGGTCTAAGACATATTTAAAGGGCTACTGAAATGGGTGGCACATCAGTGCTGCAGGCCCACTAGTAGCATTTAATTTACAGGCCCTGGGGCCATGTAGTGCACTTTACTGGGGGAATTATGATTAAATTAAATATGCCAATTGTAGATAAGCCAATGTTACCATGTTTAAAGCAGAGAGCACATGCACTTCAGCATTGGTTAGCAGTGTTAAAGTGCCCGGAGTCCTAAAGCCAGCAAAAAAGAAGTCAGCAAAACAGGAGATCAGAAGAAAGAAAAAAAAGGCAGGGGAAGCCACGCCAAGAATGCCAATTCTAACAGAAGTTCAACATCTTGCACAAGGACTAGGTCCAGATCTGCCTTTGTTGAGTTCCCCCTGAAGCTTTTTGTTTTGGCACGAAAAGCTCATAAAGGGACAAAGCTGGATTTCAGAGCCACCTAGGTCTCTTAGGCACCGGTTAGATTTGTCACCTTGCTCTGTTCCAAGATTTTAACTTCATACTTAATCACTTTTTAATTCTTAAAATCCTCCAGGGGGCAAGGCTAGAAGCTGAAGCCAGGCAGATCTCAAAGAGGATTGATGCCCATACCAAAAGGTAGGTTTGTACCTATCCCTGACACTGCATAAGATCAGAATGGGACTAACCTGGTTTTCGGTTCCATCTCGAGTGACCTTCCTCAGCTATTTGTCCTATTTCCTCAAAGGGTAAAGAAATTAATAAGTCTTTTCTTCAACTTCTAAAAAAGTTCCTTCTGGTTACTCCTACAGCTTCAGGACATCATAGCAGGCTTCTAGACGCCAGGACTCTCTCTAGCCAGGGCTCCTGCAGGGCGCAGTTCTTAAAAGTTAGCTGGACCTACTTGGAATCAGGAGACAACCTGATTTTGCATTGCTGAAGCAACCAAACAGAAGGCTAACCTCTTGAAACTTGGATAACAGTCCCAGGCTTTGGACACCAGGAGTACCCAGGAGTCCGTGAGTCTTCTTTTCCAGCAGTGCCTTCTTCAGATGTAGTCTTCACAGGTTGAGTAATGTTCTGATGAGGTGGTGGTGAGTTTCTAGTCCTATCCTGTGCACTAGCTAATGACTGGAGAATTTTCCTAACCAATTCTGTCTACTTTCTCATCCTATGCCCACTGCCTTGAGCCCTAAATCCAAAATGGCTAACCCCTTCTTTAATCAGAAGGGAGTATGGCTCTCCCTACACTACTCCTTCATTTATACGAGCTCTTCTCCTACTGTCAGGGCCAGGAGCTGGTTTAACTCCTGCTAGGACTGGAGCTAAAATGTGTAGGAGGGCTTTGAGAATGAATGGAAGGCGTGCCTTCCAGTTCCATTTGGCATCTCCAACACAAAAGAGGAAGTGTGAAAGATGTTCTTTGTTCTGCCAACTTTTCCTCTACCCCACCCAGATAGCTAATCCCAGATAAGTAGAAGTTGTTGTCTTCCTCAACCCAGAGACCAGGCAATTGTTGACTGGAGAGCAGGGTCTTTAACTCTAGCCAGAAATGTGTACAGGGCCCCTGGAGGCATAATAAGTGGTACTTTCTTCATGAAATTTGCTTTTTTTAACTAAATGCAAAGTAACTTTGGTAAGAAATTTGATTATTGGTTGATTGGAGTTAAAATCCACTTCAAATAACAATCACAATCCTTGTCTGGGTGAAACACAAAAGTCACTAAATAAACCTGTGCTTAAACCTTTGGTAGTTTGGCACAAAAGTAGTCAGTCTTAACTTAGAGGCAATGTGTAAAGTATGTATACAGCACACAAACAGTAATAAAATTAAAAGAAAACACTCTGTCAAATCTCTAGGGATAATTATGGACTCCAAACTGACCATGAAAGATCATATTAATAACAATGTGAAGGGTGTCTTCTACAACCTGAAACTTCTGTACAAAGTCAAACCCTACCTACCGCAGGAAGGTCTCAAATCTGCCACACAAGCACTGGTACTGTCGAGACTAGACTACGAAAATACTCCCACACAGGCGCTGCCAAATCCCACCTTGCGAACCACTCTCAATGCAGCAGCAGGAATGGTCACCGGAATCAAAAAATTCGATCACATCTCCCCAGCCCTGAAAGATCTGAGATGGCTCCCGACAGAAGCGCACTGCAGAGTCAAAACAGCTTGTCTTACCCACAAAGCCCTACACACCAGTAAACCAACCTATCTCATCTCCAAGCTCAAAAGGGCAGGACAAACAAGAAAACTCAGAAGCTCAAATACCATGCTCCTCATCCTGCCCAAAGCCCACAAATCAAAAACTCGGGCTCGCTCCTTTTCAAGCAATACTCCAAAAATATGGAACTCCATATCGATACATATTAAAACGAACCCCTCTTTCCCTTGCTACAAGAGACAGTTAAAAGATCTCCTAATCAACCGGCATTACCAACCGCCCAATGAGACAACATCTCCACTGTTGGACTTGGCCCTTATTGTCCTAAAATTTTTCACTTTTCCGCCCTAGCCTTTTTACCATGTGTGAAATAATACCTGCTGCACAATGGCGTGCGCAGATTTATTTGTACTGTTGTAAAGCAATGTTACTTTTAAAATGGACGCCATTTCTGTCTGCTTGTGCCGCCTGCCTGAGGTGGGTTGCCGGTCTAGTTGTCTGTCACCCAGCCCCAGCTTTTGGAGGGAAGTCTGGCAGACAGGGTGCTCTACACCTCCCCCTAAACCAGTTGGGACCGGTTTCCCAGGGAACCTTCCAGAAGCTTCCAGCCCTTTCTGGTAGGTGGAGTGAGGGGGGCTGTGCCTCCATGTGCTCAGACGGGAGCGTGGACCTGAATGAGAGGGGACACTCTGCCAGGAGGTACCGCCACATTGGGCCTGTGTGCTGGCCCCTGTGCCCATCTGCACCCCTCCGCTGTCCACAGGGCCAGTGAGAGCCCTTTACTGGAGTGAAGACTGCTGTGTCAGGAGGAGTGCCACTTTATGGGAGATGACTGCTTCTAGGAGCTGCTGTCCTGTTCTGATGAGTACCCACTGCCTGCTGATCTTGCCCAGTATTGCCTGCCTGCTGTCCTGCCGTCCTAAGCCCAGCACCTGGTGAGCGCTATATCTTACTGCCCAGGAGGTAAGGAGCTGACACCTGCAGCGCTGCGCTGAGAGAGCGCTATATTTCTAGAGTTGAAGTGCCTGTGCTGCTCTGCCTGCACTCTAGCGCCTAGTGGGACTATTTGCGTGATTACCAGAAGAGGTGCGCTATCTGCTGTCCCTGAAGCTGGTGGGACCGAACCCATCGCAAGCGCTACATCTAAAGTGCCAGGAGTGAGGAGCTGATGCCTGCAGCGCTGTGATTCCAAAGCGCTACATCTAAAGTGCCAGGAGTGAGGAGCTGACGCCTGCAGCGCTGTGCTGTCTAAGCGCTATATTCAAGGTGCCCGGGGAAGAGGAGCGGACGCCTGCAGCGCTGTGCTGTCTAAGCGCTATATTCAAGGTGCCCGGGGAAGAGGAGCGGACGCCTGCAGTGCTGTGCTGTCTAAGCGCTATATTCAAGGTGCCAGGGGAAGAGGAGCTGGCGCCTGCAGCTCTGTGCTGTGCTGTCTAAGCGCTATATTCAAGGTGCACGGGGAAGAGGAGCTGACGCCTGCAGCGCTGTGCTGTCTAAGCGCTATATTCAAGGTGCCAGGGGAAGAGGAGCTGGCGCCTGCAGCGCTGTGCTGTGCTGTCTAAGCGCTATATTTCAATTACCCCGCGGTGGTGAGTGGGGCTCAGTCATCCCGTGGTTGGGGGGTGTGTCGGGGCACATTGCCGGTGCCCGCCCCCGGTGCCAGTATTCTTTTGGGGGCATTAGATTACCCAGGAGAACAGAGAGAGGAGTGAGAGACCCTCCTGCCCTAGCGCTTTGCGCACCTTTGTTTTCGCTGCCCTGACTTCGCGGGACATAGGGCTTCTGAGCCCCTGAGAGAGGCCAGTTGGCCTGGGCCCAGTTTCAGAGTGTTGTGCCCCCGATTGGGGCGACCGGGGTTTATGCTGGCGAGACCTATTGCCCCATATGATTTATTGCAGAATAGGGTTGTACGATGCATTTGTACCTAGGATGATACATAATGCTTTTCCCTCAGGTTTGCAGTGCTGATTTTAGGCCTATTATGTTCTAAGGGTGCACCCTGCTAAGGTTATGGGAAGGCCTCATGTGCCATACCTCATGCGGATAATGTGGCTTATGCCCCCCTGGTAGTATGGTTATGCATAAGGTGCTATTGAGATGCCCCCTGGGTTTATGCTAATGGGAGTGATGCCTAATGATAACGCCTAATGCTCCTACACTGAGGATGATGCCCACTGCTGATGTATGCCTTCATGCGCATAGTGTGTTTATATGCCTGACCGGATGTTTTCATTCTAGGCTTCATGTGTATGCCTGATGCTGTTGGCGTTCCGCCTAATGTTCATGCCCACAAGGATGCCTAATGCATGTGATTATGCCTATTGTGCATGTTTAATGCTTTCATGCCACGTTATGAGGCTTCATGTTTATACTCACATGTTAGGCCTAAGGCTTTTATGCCAATGTGTTTAAACTACGTGCATGGACTTGCCAGAAGCTACTGGCTGTTATTCATCTAAATGCTGATGGACGTTACATTTATTTCTTACACTTCATCCTCATGTGCTTGTGGAAATGCCTCAAGTGTTATGGCTATGCTGGTAATGCTTTCCTTCCCCCTGTATATTGCTACCTGGTGCCAGTTGGCACAATGTGTACACCTGTGACTGCATTCTAATGTGTTCTGCATAATACATATGCTGTTTTTTCACCTAACCTGGTGTGGAGTCTCTTTTTGTAGTGTGCCTGGTGTGTCGCCTGTGTGTGCTGCGCAGATGCTTTACACATTTCCTCCGGAATTTGGCCCACCCGCTCTGCACCACGCTACCCGTTTCCAACATCCACCTTCAGCGCTTCTCGAAACTCCCCCTGCAACTTCCCCTATCCTATACTTATCCAGAGACTTGACTTGATCTGACCTACTTGAGCTGATTTATCTAGTTACTTTGTTGTTTAATCATTCACTGAGTTGCCATACCTTGCTATCTCGATGTAATCATGTACTGATGTAAAGCGCTCTAAAACCCACCGGTCCTGCTAGCGCTATATAAAACTCTAAAAATAAAATAAATAAATACATAAAAAACCTTATGTAAGTTGTAATAAATAAAGTGACACAAAAACAACAAAAATCAGATCAGTAGAACTGGAGTCTTGAGTTTTTAAACTTCAGGGTGAAAATATACCAAAATGCGTGAAGTAACAACCGCGGGTATGTGGTCACGCTGGAACGCAATAAAGTCCCAAGATTTAGCTGACTGATATGGAGCATGAGCTGGATACAAGGCGCTAGAAGTTTTACCTTCTGATTTTGATGCAAAGATGATGTCGTGCTCCACAGGGCTATATATCTCTCTGCGTCAGATCCGGGGAAGCCAGTGATCGGGAGCTGCATGGTGATGTGATGCAAGGCTCTGCATCACTCCATCGGATCCAGTGAATCTGCCAATCAGGAGCAGCAGGGAGCTGTGATGCGCGGCCCTGCATCTTTATCCCTCATTCTACATCAAATTCAGTGAAACCTTCAGTTAAGCAGGGAGAAGTACACTCTGACTCTAGCCAAGAGTCCAGGACCTTGAGTCAGGGCACACTGCTACATAGGCCAGCAGAGGGGACCGTGTCAGTTCCAGTTGGGTCTGGTCAATTGTAAAGAAGAAAAGGCATCTGGAATGCTTGTTGTTACCCTGTAGCTCAAAAAGGAGGTCAGCAAACTGACCCTTGGAGTCACTTCTTGGGTCCTTGGCTCAAGGCAAGCAGGTCCAATCTTCCTTCTTCAGTCAGAAGGGCAGTTCTTCTTCTGAATCTTATCAGGTCCAGAACTGTTCTGATTTCAGGTTCTGGGAACACCACAATTATGCACAGGACTGCCTGTGGATGGAGGTCACCTCCTTTGTTTAACCTAAACTGGCTCTGGTCAGTTCTTACCTTTCCCCTGGGTTTGACTCCGATCTGTCTAATGAGATAAACGGCAGGCAGGCCCAGGTGTGAACTGCATTTGTCAGTGACAGAGTAGGCATCCTCTGAAGCCAGAAAGATGCTGGGCACATCCCTCTGGTTACCCTTCGACAATCAGGAAGGGGATGTTTACAACCCTCCAGGTCATCCTGCTAGGAACTGGAAACTCTTTTTCATATCCAAGGCCCTCTTGTCCACTGTCCAGAAGAAATACACATCACACTAAAGGAAAACATTAACAGTCAAGTGACCATGGACATTGACAGAAAGGCATGTTTGGTTTAGGCAGGAAATCCCAACTTTCTAAAAGTGGCATTTTCAAAATAGGAAATTAAAATCTAACTTAACCACTACGGAGGATTTTAAATTACAATTAAAATGAGTGTAAGAAGTATTTTCCTTGCTGTTCCCAAACTGAATTGAGCCACATATTAAATGTAAAAAGGCAAACCAGTGTTAGTCTGTGGGAAGCCAGCCTTGGCACAGTGAAAAATGACTTTGTCCTACCTTTTAACTACCATTCACCCTGCCCTATGAGCCTTTATGACCAACCCTAAGGTTTAGTCCTGCAAAAGATGTATTTTATGAACCACAGAAAGAAACCCTTGGGGCTAGATACTGCTATCATTGCTGGAGACCCAGCCATAGTGAAGCATCCCTTTCAAAGGACGGTTTCACTCATCCACCATTGGTGGCATGCTTCATCATTGGGAACCTACTCATACTGTGATGCCTAGTCACGGTACGGGCTACAACACCCTCTCTGAGAGGAAGGAGCTCAGGGATGTTTTCTGTAAAAAGAGGTATAATAAATACCCAAATGATGAGCTAGGGGTGGTGAGGGCACCAGAGCACAGTGAAAGTGGTATTTAAAACTAGCTACGGAGCCTGTGAGTACCTTTATTAGTGCATCCCTGGGCCAGGATTAAAAACAGGGCACTACAGGGAGTGATTAAACCCGCTTTTAGTGTCAAACAAAGGTCAACAGCTTTCTTCAGGACATAAATTCAGTGCTGCTGCTCAAAGTGTTCGAATCAAAAAACAAATTAAATTATGACATATACAAAACTGTCCAGTGATCCTATGAGATGTCACAAGGTGGAGGACTCACTGGCGGTGACCTGCAAAAAACATGCGCAAGAGGTTTTTATGTGAACATTGTATCTAGGGAAACACAGTTTAGGACAAGACAGCTAAGTCAACAGTCATACTCAAGTTAACACACATGATAGTTCTATATGTAGAAATATCAATTCTATGGCATCAGACAGGATAACATATCTGCCATACATACCCAAAATATATGTAAGCTCAACACCGCTTATCCAACTGCAGTAGGCGGAGTCAAAAACATTAATGAAGAAACCGGGCAAAACGTGGTCATTTCCAACAACTTTTATTTTGCTAGTATTGTCCCAGGCGAAGTGAGAAATTAACGGTTTTAATTTACATATCATGTAGAATTCAGATGATCCTACACAGAAAAACAGCTTTTGGACACTAAGCCACTGTGGGTGCACAGTATTTCAAATATGTAGTGTGCCGCTTTTTAGATATAGGTTTTCCCACATGGCAAGAGTACTTTTCCATTTCGCAATTCATTGCAGTGCTTTCAATCCTTTGAGTCATCTACCATGGCCTTACAGAAATGCAGATAATACAATCATGTAAATCCGATGCACAATACAGGTTTTAGCAAGAAACTACATGCAGTATATTACTGCCAAGTATTGGTATAGCATAGAGAGTGCTCAGGTCAGCATGCCTAAAGCCTTTCTTACATCAATATTTTTCTATTTTCCATCCTCTTTTCAATATTTGTAGTCATCATTATGCCTTTAACTATCACTATGTTGACTATTCAGGAAAACAATTGTTAAAACATGGGCATAGATTTGCATCCTGAACATGCTTTCATGTTTTTCCCATTGTCAACCAATCCCACTGCTATGCCGGTAAAGCAGCATCAAGTGCAGATTTCCAGGCATACTACTGGGAATGTTATTTGACATTTCCCAAGTGCTTCTATTCATCATCTGAGGGGTTCTACATAGGGCATAGCTCCACATAGGAGGAATGGAGTATTACAACTAAAGAGGCTTTCGATACCAGTACATCTGCTTGCTAGGAAACACACATGTTCTATTAAAATTCTATATGTTTGTTTTAGGCAGCAGATTGTTTTATTTTTTTATTTTTGTGACACATGCTTTAAATAAAAAATAAACAAATGTAGCACTTGCATAATTTCCAAAGCCAAGCATTTTGCTTTTGCCATTGCTTGTTTGAATGTATGGTGATTATGAGGACATCATTTTATTGTGGAGAACTTCTTCTTATGATAGTTCAATCCACTTGTACATATGCAGTCTATTTCAGTCATGCTGTTGTCATGAAGCAAGCCACCTAGCTAATATTATGTCCTTCCACTTTAATGCGACAGTTTTGATTTTACAGTGGAGCATACTGTTTAATGGAATGTCCTGACAAATATAGTGACCATTGCCACGACCAGGTTGACTTCCCTGGCTTATCATTTTTTCTTCTACATGAACTTATGGGATGGCTGGTAGCAAGTATATTGAACCATCCAGGAACTTTGTTTATTTTTAAATTTATTATAGAGGCAATATAGAGGCATTCTCCTTGAATGCATTTGGGCTATGCCCCCCACGTTGACTCATTAAAGCCTCTTGTTTTAAAATATGCCCTTCCAAATGTACTGTTTGGAGGTCTATTGCAACCACAATGCTATTATGAAGGATATTTACTGAAGTTATCACCTTTCAAAGGTTTGTGGAGGTGTTATAGTCATCTAATCTTATGAAATCCAGTTCCACTTCATTGTAGAGGGTTAATGAAGGTTGCCATATTGCTGTGTGCCATCCTGCTTTATGATGTCTTTTTTACTATGGAACCTAGGACGTGCATTTTACCTCTACATTGCCTTCATTTATTTCAGGTTATGGGTCTATTTCCTTAAAAACGTATTATTTGGTAGCTGCCTTGGTACTGTGGATCCTGTCTTATTTCATGGTTTACTATGTGAACACAGGTCCTTCATGATGGACACCACTTTGCTTGGACTTTGCCCTACAGCAGGTCATCTCATTGTATTTTGAAAGCCTAAACAAACTTTGAACTATTTTCTTATACATTTATCTGAACTCTTAGAGTTGGATTGTACATTCTGCTAAGTGTTTCCCTGTGAAGAAACAGGACGAATTCTTAGAATGGGCTACATCTCATATCCATATATGATTGTCAGATGCATGCTGTTAGAGTTCTAATATGCACTTAGAGTTGCTAAAAGTAGGGAACAACAGGATGTTAAAAATGTTGGCTATTTTTGCAGTTTCACAGAAGTAAGGCAGAAACTATAGCTCATCTTCCACAAGATAGCTTATTGTAATGAAGCTTGAGGAAGTTACTCAAAATATAGGAAGACGTGCTAGTGTACCTATATATTTGAGAGACCTATTTTTCATATGTTTAGTTTTCAGGAATTATCTCTTTCATACTGAAGTAAAGAAATCTTTTTACATAGAGATATTGCCAAGGTTTATCCATTCACAATTACAGTTACACTTAGCACTCTTACAGCCAAGTTACTTAAGATATCTCTTTGTCTTGTATAGATCCGCCAGATCTTCTTAAACAACAGAAGTGACAAGGCAGAGTGTCTCTGTTTTCTTTCTTATCCCTTTCACCTATATGTGATTCAACCACAGGCTCTTATTTCTGTGTATGTGGTCACTGGTGGCAGGTGGTGAGAAGTGGAAAAGAGAATTGTTCTCGTAGGAACACATTAGGTGCTAAGGATAAGGAAGAACAAGATGTTAACAGTGTTGGTTATTTTTAAATTCTACAGACCGCAGGTAGAAACTATAACTCATCTTCCATAAAAGAGCTTAAAATGATGAAGTTTAAAGTAGCTACTAGTAACATAGGGAGAAGTGCTAGTGCATATGTACAGTTGATATATTTATTTTTCAAATGTTTACTTTTCATAAATTAACAATTAACCCCTTCCATGCGCAGGACGGCCGGGAACCGTCCTGCGCCACGGTGCTCATGTGCGCAGGACGGCTCCCGGCCGTCCTCGCACATGGCAGGGGAAATCCCTCTGGTGCGGGCACCAGAGGGATTTCCTTTTCCACCCGACAGCCTCGGGAGCTGGGGAAGGGCTTTCCCAGCTTCCGAAGCTGTCTGTGTTGTTTCTGTGCAATGAAGATCAGCGCGCACGTCACGCTGACTTCATTGCACAGAAACCGACACTAAATTGAGCCTAGAGGCTCATTTCAGTTTCACTTTCTACGTGCTCAGGGGGTATCTCAGCCCCCCGAGCACGTCGAAAGACGGGAGAGGTATCATTGGAAAGGGGAGAATCTCCCCTTTCCAATGGTACCACTCCCTGGTGGATCCCTGCTTGGGGATCCACCCAATAGGCACCAGGGAGGGGGGAGCGGCCCTTGGGCAAGGGCCTTTGCTCCCCCATAAATTTTGGGCTAAATTCAGCCCACTAGATGCCAGGTTTTTTTTTAACATTTCATTTCGGGGTGGGGGCTGCCCAAGATGGGCATGCCAATGCCCCCACCCTTCCCCCGCAAAATTCCAGTCTTTCTGCCCCCCCTGGGGGGCAGATGGGGCAGTAGCCCCCAATCTGCCCACCCGGGGGGCAGAAAGCCCACTAGAAACCAGGGATTTTTTTTATTATGTAAATTAGGTGTGGGGGCTGCCCAATATGGGCACGCCACAGCCCCCAACCCCCCCTGCACAATAACAGTCTTTCTGCCCCCCTTGGGTGCAGATGGGGGCAGTAGCCCCCAATTTGCTCCCCGGGGGAGCAGAAAGCCCACTAGGCGCCAGGTTTTTATTTAACGATGAATTTAGGGGTGGGGGCTGCCCAAGATGGGCATGCCAATGCCCCCACCCCTCCCCCCCACAAAATTCCAGTCTTTCTGCCCTTTAGCCCCCATTCTGCCCCCTATGGGGGCAGAAAGCACCCTAGACACCAGGGATTATTTTGTTTATAGGCCCGGGGTGGGGGCTGCCCAGAATGGGCATGCAAATGCCCCCACCCTACCCCCCAAAGAAAACTAAAGACTTGCTGCCCACTAAGAGCAAGGGATTTTTTTTTATATAGGTAGGAGTGGGGGCAGCCCAGAATTGGCATGTCAAGGCCCCCACCCCCCAAAAAAATGATATAGTCTTTCTGCCCCCCCTGGGAGGCAGATGGGGCAATAGCCCCTTATCTGCCCCCCCCCGGGGTGGGACAGAAAGCCCACTAGCCACCAGGGAATTCTTTTTTCAAAAGTTCGGGGTGGGGGTTGCCCAGAATGGGCATGACAATGCCCCCACTCCCCCAAAAATGATTCCACAGCCTTTCTTTCCCCCACAGGAGGCAGATATGGGCAGTAGCCCCTGATCTGCCCCCCGGGGGGGCAGAAAGTCCACTAGGCGCCAGCGATTATGCTGGCTTTTCTATTAGTAGGGGTGGGGGCTTCCCAGAATGGGCATCCCAATGCCCCCACCCCCCAAAAGAATAGCCACAGTCTTTCTGCCCCCCTTGGGGGCATATCGGGGCAATAGCCCCAGATTTCCCCCCTCCACATGGCGGCAGAAAAGCCCACTAGGCACTGACTTTTTTTCAGGATGTGCCTACCTGTGGATTTTGAGTCCTAGCGCAGCCGGAACCTAGGGAAATATAGCAAACCTATACATTTTTGAAAACTAGACACCCAGGGGAATCCAGGATGGGGTGACTTGTCTGGCTCTTACCAGGTTCTGTTACCCAGAATCCCTTGCTAACCTCAAAATATGTAAAACAAAAAACATTTTCCTTACATTTCTGTGGTGGAAAGTTCTGGAATCTGCGTGGATCCACAAAATTCCACCCACCTCGCATTCCCCAAATTCTGGGTAGGGAAATGTTGGGGGACCCACGCAAGCCATACCTTGCTGGACTCCCCCGGGTGTCTAGTTTTCAGAAATGTGTGGGTTTGGTAGGTTTCCCTAGATGGCCGCTGAGCCCGGGGCGAAAAACCCAGGTGACCTCCCTTGCAAAACAAGGTTGTTTTGTGATAGGTTATTTTGATGTCTCCTCAATACGTTTTGGGCCCTTGCCTGTCGCGGGTACTTGACCCACCCACGCGAGTGAGGTACCATTTTTATCGGGAGACCTGGGGGAACGCTGGGTGGTAGGAAATTTGTGGATCCAAGTAGATTCCAGAACTTTCCCACACAGAAATTTGAGAAAAAAGGGATTTTTTCAGCTAAATTTGAGGTTTGCAGGGGATTCTGGGTAGGAAAACGTTGGGGGACCCATGCAAGCCATACCTCACTGGACTCCCCTGGGTGTCTAGTTTTCAGAAATGTGTGGGTTTCATAGTTTCCCAAGATGGCCGCTGAGCCCGGGGCCAAAAACCCAGGTGACACCCCCCTTGCAAAACCAGGTTGTTTTGTGACAGGTAATTTTGATGTCTCCTCAATAGGTTTTGGGCCCTTGCCTGTCGCGGGTACTTGACCCACCCATGCGAGTGAGGTATCATTTTTATAGGGAGACCTGGGGGAACGTTGGGTGGTAGGAAATTTGCGAATCCACGCAGATTCCAGAACTTTTCCAGACAGAAATTTGAGAAAAAGTGATTTTTTTCAGCTAAATTTGAGGTTTGCAGGGGATTCTGGGTAGGAAAACGTTGGGGGACCCACGCAAGCCATACCTCACTGGACTCCCCTGGGTGTCTAGTTTTCAGAAATGTGTGGGTCTGGTAGGTTTACCTAGATGGCCGCTGACCCCGGGGCCAAAAACTCATGGGACCCCTATTGTAAAACCAGGTTGTTTTGTGATAGGTAATTTTGATGTCGCCTCAATTGGTTTTGGGCCCTTGCCTGTCGCGGGTACTTGAACCACCAACACAAGTGAGGTACCATTTTTCTCGGAAGGCTTTGGGGAATGCGGGGTGGGTGGAATTTTGTGGATCCACACTGATTCCAGAACTTTCCACCACAGAAATGTGAGGAAAATGTGTTTTTTTTAAACAAATTTTGAGGTTTTCAAGGGATTTTGGGTAACAGAACCTGGAGAGAGCCAGACAAGTCACCCCATCCTGGATTCTCCTGGGTGTCTAGTTTTCACTGTGAAAATGTGGTGTGTCCACGTTGCGTTTTGGGCCGTTTCCTGTCGGGGGCACTAGGCCTACCCACACAAGTGAGGTACCATTTTTCTCGGAAGACTTTGGGGAACACGGGGTGGGTGGAATTTTGGGGCTCTACGCAGATTCCAGAACTTTCCACCACAGAAATGTGAGGAAAATGTGGTTTTTTGGACACATTTTGAGGTTTGCAAGGGATTCTGGGTAACAGAACCTGGTGAGAGCCAGACAAATCACCACATCCTGGATTTCCCTGCGTGTCTAGTTTTCAAAAATGTATAGGTTTGCTAGATTTCCCTGGGTGCCTACAGAGCTAGGGTTCAAAATCTACAGCTAGGCACTTTGCAAAAAAAGGGTCCGTTTTCACTGTGAAAATGTGGTGTGTCCAGGTTGCATTTTGGGCCGTTTCCTGTCGCGGGCACTAGGCCTACCCACACAAGTGAGGTATCATTTGTCTCAGAAGACTTTGGGGAATGCGGGGTGGGTGGAATTTTGTGGATCCACACAGATTCCATAACTTTCCACCACAGAAATGTAAGGAAAATGTGTTTTTTTTAAAAATAAATCTTTAGGTTTGCAAAGGATTCTGGGTAACAGAACCTGGTGAGAGCTAGTCAAGTCACCCCATCCTGGATTCCCCTGGGTGTCTAGTTTTCAAAAATGTATAGGTTTGCTAGGTTTCCCTGGGTGCCTACAGAGCTAGGGTTCAAAATCTACAGCTAGGCACTTTGCAAAAAAGGGGTCCGTTTTCACTGTGAAAATGTGGTGTGTCCACGTTGCGTATTGGGCCGTTTCCTGTTGTGGGCACAAGGCCTACCCACACAAGTGAGGTACCACTTTTCTCGTAAGACTTTGGGGAACACGGGGTGGGTGGAATTTTGTGGATCCACGCAGATTCCAGAACTTTCCACCACAGAAATGTGAGAAAAATGTGGTTTTTTTGACAAATTGTTAGGTTTGCAAGGGATTCTGGGTAATAGAACCTGGTGAGAGCCAGTCAAGTCACCCCATCCTAGATTCCCCTGGGTGTCTAGTTTTTAAAAATGTTTAGGTTTGCTAGGTTTCCCTAGGTGCTGGCAGAGTTAGGGTTCAAAATCTACAGCTAGGCACTTTGCAAAAAAAGGGTCCGTTTTCACTGTGAAAATGTGGTGTGTCCACGTTGCGTTTTGGGCCGTTTCCTGTTGCGGGCACAAGGCCTACCCACACAAGTGAGGTACCATTTTTCTCGGAAGACTTTGGGGAACACTGGGTGGGTGGAGTTTTGTGGATCCACAGAGATTCCAGAACTTTCCACCACAGAAATGTGAGGAAAATGTGTTTTTTTTTTACAAATGTTTAGGTTTGCAAGGGATTCTGGGTAATCTAATCTGGTGAGAGCCAGTCAAGTCACCCCATCCTGGATTCCCCTGGGTGTCTAGTTTTCAAAAATGTATAGTTTTGCTAGGTTTCCCTAGGTGCCGGCAGAGCTAGGGTTCAACATCTACAGCTAGGCACTTTGCAAAAAAAGGGTCAGTTTTCACTGTAAAAATAAAGTGTGTCCACGTTGCATTTTGAGCCGTTTCCTGTCGCGGGCACGAGGCCTACCCACACAAGTGAGGTACCATTTTTATCGGGAGACTTAGGGTAATACAGAATTGTAGAGCAACTGTTATTACCTATTGACTTTCGATGCATTTCTGCCTTCCAAATGAAAGACAATGTGTAAAAAAGAAGTCATTTTGAAAAATGACCTATAATTCTCATGCTAGTATGGGTACTCACTATTTCGGAAATGTGCAAATATCTACTGTTTCTAAACTCTATATTTTGTTACAATTTCAGAAATACATAGGTGTCTCTCATACCGATTTTTCCATGTATATATTTTCCCAAATTAATTGCTATATACCCGGTACATAATAAAAAACCATTGCAAGACGCTGCTCAGTTATTGGCTCTGGGTTCGTCGGGTTCTTGGTGAACCTACAAGTCCTATATATCCGCACAACCAAAAAGGTCCAGCGGATGTAACGGTATATTGCTTTCAAACAGCTGTCATAATTAGAAGAAGTTACAGGTGAAAACGTTGACACAAATGGCTGTTTTTTTCAACTAATTTTCAATTTTTCCTCTATTGAACGGTTAGTTTCTATAAAGAAACCTTGAAAGATCTACACAAATGACCCCTTGCCGAATTCAGAATTTTGTCTTCTTTTCTAAAATGTATAGCTTTCCAGGATCCATTATTGCTTTCATACCCATTTCTACCATTAACTGGAAGGAGGTTGAAAAAAATAGCAAAAATAGGCTATGTCCCAGAAAAATGCCAAAACTGTGTAAAAAATGTTGGTTTTCTGACAAAAGTCTGATTGTCCCTGAAATCTGGGAAGATGGTGATTTCAGCACCACAACCCCTTTTTTGATACCATTTGCAGGGAAAAAACCAGACGCTTTCATCTGTAGCCCTTTTTCCCATTTCCCCCCCCCCCCCAAAAAAAATGTAGCTGTATTTTGGCTAATTTCTGGGTCCCCTCCAGGGAAATCCACAAACCCTGGGTACCTTTAGAATGCCCATGATGTTGGAAAAAAAGGACGCAAATTTGGCGTGGATACCTTATGTGGTCAAAAAGTTACAGGGGCCTAAGCGCGAACTTCCCCAAATAGCCAAAAAAAAAGGCTTAGCACAGGGGGGGAAAAGGCCTAGCAACGAAGGGGTTAAATATTGAAGTAGATTCTTGGTGATACAGAGATAAAGCTAAGGTATATTTACAGGTAAGTGTGGTAATAGCATAGAATAGAATAGAATGGAAAAGTGTGTCTCTCATGTTGGATCCTGTGCACAAGGTTAGTGCAACATGACACAGGACTTTCACCACTCCTTACAGTGTGTCACATACTGTTTACACTGCTGTGGTCACCATGGTTTGAAAATGGTCTTTTAATCAAGTTTCAAAATTGCTGCTCTTGCAAGTGCGTTTGCGCACATGCTACACATGAGTGACCTTCTTTGAATTGGCTTTCAACTCATTTCAAAAAGACCATCCTTGTGTGCATATACGTGCATGTGTGTGTGTGCACACGCAGGAGTGGCCATCATTGAATGCTTTTGTAGAACTTTATTGCAAAAACATTTAAGATGTCAGCCTGTGTATGCACATGCATGTGCATGCATGGATGGCCATCTTTGAATGTTGTTAAATTTTATTACAAACCTTTAACGATGGCCACATGTGTATCCACACTAAGGTGCATACACAGGTGGCTATTTCTTTAACGTTTTTGTAATAAAACTTTACAACACATAATTGACAAAGAAAAGATGCTGGCAGCAAACACCAGGCATATTGGTTTTTCCACTGCTTGTTTAATTTTTTTGTAAATTCGCACAACCAGGGTAAGGGGCTTGAATTCTTTTAGTCCCTGCCACTGTAATGATGGTTTATCTTTCTTCAATTAAAAAGTGTTTTCTTTCCCCAGTGATTAAATCTTCTTTTGCCATCTGTGCTCAAGTGTGCTAAAAAAGACATAGCCTCATTTACCTCACCCCAGCCGAGTCACTTATAAGGTGAACAAACTAAATGAAAAGGCTAGAGATGAATCAGTTGTGGTGTAAATGGCAGCAACCGATACTTCAGTTTTCTCACCAAATTGGGTACTTTCGGAATAACCTTGCGTTTTATAATGATTGTGAGGAAAGGGGGAGGGAGGGGGCACTCTGCTTCCTCACTTCACTACTCCTCCACCAACCTTGGGTTTAGAAATACACAACTCAAATTTTTGAGAACTAGGAGTTTGCTAAAATTTACAACACCACCACAGGAATTGAGTTTGTTGCTGACTGATGTGTGTTTGTCCATTCTCTCAGTTTTTTTAAACAATTGTGTGCTTATTGTTTGAATGGATCTTGGTGGATCTTGATTCCTTGGTTGACCAGGAGGATTCGGCTCCATGTGGAGTTTGTAGACTGTGGGAGATAGAAGTGGTCTTTGGGTTACCACAAAGAACCCTTGACCCTTTCCCACTGCCTTCTTCAACTGTGACCTGGTAGTTTGGATGGGGACAGAAGGTCCATTGCTCTCTTGGGTAGATGTGAGTGTGCATGAGGGCAAATACTGGGACTGAGACGATGTTGTTCCTTTCGGTGGTTCCCTCTTTTTTATTATCCCTGAAGCCTTGTCTCGAATCACAAGATGTCCAAAGAATGTAAAGACTCAGAGATGAATGAACCATTCATATACAGCCTTTTATTCCTGGGATATGCTATGGGGTTTGCGTGGCACTCCCAGCACTTCTGCCATGATCAGTCTCTTCTAGGGTAGTTGCTCATCAAGATGCAGTGCCTGGGGTACTCCAGCCTCTTTTCTGCTCTGTGTCTAACGAAGCTCCAGGACAGAGTGAGAAGATAAGTTTCAGCATTGTTTTGCTTAAGGGACAGCAGGAATGTATTTCAAAAGCTTTTTTCCCATATTGGGGAGTGTGATTGTCTATGAATGTGCTACACTGCAGTATTACTGTGTACGGTAAGCTGAACATGTGGCCTAGCCTTACAGGACAAGGAGTGTGGTAATACAGGATAATGTTAAGATTCTGCAAAATGGGTTCTATTTCTGAGGAGAAAGAGAGGGCCGGGGAACAGACCCGAGTCTGTAAGAAATAAGCTAGAGTCTGAAGTAATCCTGATTTGGATGACAGGACATGTCCTGGCTAGGTGATAGGACAGGCTGTCCTATCAGAACACTTTCAGAGGACGCGCTACCCTTTCCTGTCCGTATCACAATTAACAGGGGCATAGTTTCAGGGGGGTGTTTGGGGTGGGACATCCCCCTAATTAATAGATTCTTGTGTGAGTAGTTGAGTCCAGGGGCCTGAGACAGGCTAGCAGTGTCTGTGGCTGGGTTTCCACTCGGATTATCAGCCCTCATAGCACAGACACACATCTCTATGAAACTTTGAAGAGCTTGTATACACCCACCCCTCCTCTTCCCTCCCACACAAAACAGGTCAAGGATATACAAAGGGCTGGATGGCTCTACTGTGGTGCAGAGAAGCCTCTTAAAGTGAATACTATTTTCATTCTTTTTGCCATTTTAATGGCATTGATGGTTGCGAAATCTCTGTTTCACACCCCCTGAATCTAACTGACTAAGCTACGCCCCTGACAATTAATTTGAAAGCAATATCCAGCGGCTGGTGGAGGCCAAAACTAGTAGAGCATTCCTTTAGATAATGAATCACCAGTGGTTGTAGGTAACCCTTGCATATTCCGCTTCTAGGAAAGTTGCCCGGATGCTAATAGGCAGTACTGGCCCCAGGAACTCCTTCGCTGACCAGTGACTGACAAGAGGGGGCAGATGGTTTGAAAAGTGTGAGTGATGGGTAAGTGCTCCCTGTTAGGCAGCATCGCAACACACAACTAGTATTTAGTGCTGTGTGGAATAGAGTCGACAGTGCCACAAAGATTCACCACTGGGGGAAAATATTCTTGCACAGTTTAGTAAGGTACATCTTGACAGAGAATCACCTGAGTAAGAAAACCCGACCAGACATACAGAGAATTCTGCTAGACAAAGCATTGTGGTAAAGCTGGAGACAATGTCGTGGTCTTTGATTCAGCACTCAGACAGGGAGTGCATGTTCCCCACCAGGTTGTGTATTACAGCCTGGTGGGGAACATGCAAAGTGAGCATGACTGTTTGGCTGACCCAAGATGGCTGAACAAACCGTCATGTGCACTTAGAGTGTGCCACCACTCCTCTCCGCCCCCTGAGCCCCGCCTAACCCAGCCCCGTAGCGAAAAATAATATGATAAGGTTATTATAATTTTATTTTTCCTGCTCTGAGAGCAGTGAGGCGATGCTCCTCCGCCTTAGCGGAGGAGCCGCCCCTACAAACCCTCATGCACACTTTGCATGTTCTCCACCAGCTGTAGTGCAAAGCTTAGCTGGAGAACATGCACAGCCTCCCACTCCCTGCCTGAGCACCGAACCACGGCGCTCAGCCCAATCACAATGCTGCTGTCATGCTGGTGACAGCAGCATCGTGATTGGCTAGAGGAGTCTGGGAGCCTGGGTGGTTCCTGTTTTCTGCGTCAGAGGAGAGGTGGCGGCTAGTGACTAGCAGGTAAGTTTTCTTTTTTATTATTATTTTTTTCCATCCCCCCATCTCCCCCCATCCCCACCCCCACCCCTGCCACCATTCCCTACCAGCCGCCACTGGCTCCAAGGACTGCTATAAATAATTGTGATACCTACTAGGTTACCAAGAGGATGTTTTGAAGCTGACCCTAACCTGAGCTCGCCTGGATACATGTAATATTCTGCGAACGTTTTCGCTGAATAATAGTGAGAAAAATATTGTAAATTGACATGAACTGTAAACATTGTTTTAGAAATGGACTGAAGTAGTGACGTATTGTTGCTTTATTTTTGGTCTCTGACCTCCTGGTCAGAGACCTGCTCTCTCCCCAGCAGCTCCGCTGTCTGTGCCACTGCCGCTAAACCCCGTTCACCTCTGCCTGGCAGGTGTTTGAGGCCCTACTCCAACTGCAGGCTCCTGCCTGCGCCTCATCCCTGGTGGTCCAGTGGGAGAGCCTTGCTCTTCTGCTGGTCCGCTGTTGTCCGTTTCTGTGTTTGTGCCGGTTTTTATCTGTCTTCTATCTGTCTTTGTTAGTGCCTTGCTATTGTGCCTTGTATCTTGTTATTGTGCCTGTTCTGTATTTTTCTGTCTCCCTGTTGTTTTTGGCCTGTTTGTGTCCTGGGAGGAACAACAACTGCCAGCTGTCCACGCCGAACACCACCCACGGCCAGTTCTCCTGCCATCACTGCTGCCAGACCTTCACCACCCTCCGCACCCCGATGGTCTCCGACCCCACGTCAAACGCCAATGCCACTGAAGCCCTGAAGTGCATCCTCCTCAACGTGCGCTCCCTGCACATACACGCCATAGAGATCTGGGACCTCCTCGACACCCTCTCACCAGACGTCGCCTTCTTCACAGAAACCTGGACCAACGCCTCCTCCGCCCCCGACATCGCCACCACCATTCCTGATGGATACAAGATCCAGAGGAAGGACCGCCCCAACCGCCCAGGAGGAGGACTCACCATTGCTCACAAAAGCTCCCTCTGACTCTCCACCACGAGCGACTCCACCACCACCGAATACCTTCACTTCCTGATCCAGACCAGCCCTAGAAGAAGCCCAGCCGCACCCTCACCAACAGACCCCATGGACCTCGCGTGTCATTCGCCTAAACCATCGATGACCTCATCGCACCCCACGCCATCACTTCCATGGACTACATACTCATCAGAGACCTGAACTTCCACCTCGACAACCCCTCTGACCCCAACTCCGCCACCCTCCTGGACAACCTCACCAACACCAGACTGAAACAGTTTGCCAGAACCCCTACCCACAAGGCAGGACACACCCTTGACCCCATCTTTGCAGGTGGGAACAATATCCGCTTCACCCACACCACGCAGCCCCCATGGACGGACCACCACTGGTACACTTCCTCGTCAACAAACCCATGCCGCCCACACCTGCACCCCACCCTTCACGAAGAAACTGGAGCAAGGTCACCGAGGAGCAGCTCAACTTCATCCTCAACTGCGATGCCCCCACCACCTCGACCGACGCCAACCTCGCAGCCAAAGAACACCACAGATGGATCACCAAAATGCGCAGATGAACTCGCACCCCTACGTAACCCCGACAGACTGCACCCCAGAAAGGCCACCTGGTTCACCACCGACCTCCAAGAAGCCAGACGCACCTGCAGACATCTCGAGAAGAACTGGAGGAACAGCAAATCTTCGGAAGACCCCACCACCTACAAGAACGCCATGACGGAACACCACCAACACATCAGATCCACCAAAAGGACCTTCACCCAGAACAAGATCCTCACCAACTCCAGCAACTCCAAGGAACTCTTCAGCGTCATTTAGGAATTCACCAAACCCCCCCAGCGAAACCACAGACATCACCCCCTCCCAGGACCTCTGCAACAAGCTTGGCTCCTACTTCCATCTGAAAATCAAGGACCTCTATGACCAGACACCTGACTCCGAAACCACTCCCTCCTCCAGCAACACCAGCCAGCCACCATCTCCTCCTGGACCCCAGTCACCACCGAAGACACTGCATCGACCATGAAAGGCATCCACTCAGGAGCCCCCACGGACCCCTGCCCCCTGCACATCTTCCACAGAGCCGCCGCTGCCATCGCTCCGGAACTACGACGCACCATCAACGCCACCTTCAAAACCGGCATCTTTCCCGATGACTGGAAACGCGCATAAGTCAGACCCTTACTAAAGAAGCCCTCAGCTGGTCCCACGGACCTCAAAAACTACCGACCCATCTCCCTCCTCCCCTTCGCGGCCAAAGTCACCAAGAAGACCATCAACGTCCAACTAACAAAATTCACCAAAGAAAACTCCATCGTCGACCCCTCCCAATCCAGATTCCACAGCAACCACAGCACAGAGACCGCTCTATTCGCCGCCACAGACGACATCTGCACCCTCATCTACAAAGGACACACGGCAGCCCTTATCCTACTCGACCTCTCTGCAGCCTTCGACACCGTCTCCCACCGCACACTCACCACCAGACTCCACAACGCCGGCATACAGGGAACCGCCCTCGACTGGCTCTGCTCCTTCCTTGCCGGCAAAACCCAAAGAATCAGACAACCCCCTTCCTCTCTGAACCCACGGAAATCTACTGCGGAGTACCCTAAGGATCGTCGCTCAGCCCCACGCTTTACAACATCTACATTGCCCCCCTCGCTGCCATCGTCAGACAGCATGGACTCAGCATAGTATCCTATGCCGATGACACCCAGCTCATCCTCTCACTCACCAAGGACCCCATCACCACCAGACTCAACTTCCAGGAAGGAATGAAGGACGTCGCATCTTGGATGAGCAGCAGCTGCCCGAAGCTCAACTCGGAGAAGACAGATGTCCTCATCCTAGGACCCTCCCCCTCTGCATGGGACAACACCTGGTGGCCCACCGCCCTCGGCAGCCCTCCACCCCCACTGACCACACCCGAAATCTCGGCATCGTACTCGACTCCTCCCTCTCCATGACCCGACAGGTCAACGCTGTCGCCTCCACCTGCTTCAACACCCTCCGCATCCTCCGAAAGACCTTCAAATTGATCCCCCCGAATCAAGAAAGACCATCACCCGCGCACTCATAACCAGCAAACTGGATTACGGAAACGCCCTTTATGCCGGGATCAACAAGTCTCTGCTCCGCAAACTCCAGACCATACAGTACACCGCAGCCAGACTCGTCCTCGGCATCCCTCGACACGAACACATCACCCAACACCTGCATAACCTCCACTGGCTCCCCATTGAGAAGTGAGTAACTTTCAAGATACTCACCCACACCTACAAGTGCCTCCAGAACACCAGACCCCAATATCTCAACAATAAAATCTCCTTCCACGTACCGAAGAGGACCTCGACCTCGCCGAACCCCCCACGCATCCGCAGAGCAAGAACGGGTGGTAGAACCTTCTCCTAAATCGTGGCCAAGACCTGGAACAAGCTCTCGATTGACATCAGACGTGCCCCCACCCTGCACATCTTCAGGAAGACCCTCAAGACCTGGCTCTTCGACTGACCGGAGCTGCTCCCCCCCAGCGCCTTGAGACCCTCACGGGTGAGTAGCGTGCTTAAAGAATCCCTGATTGATTGATTGATTGTTTTTAGGGTTGTAAGGCCCAAGAAACAGAACTAATAATATTACTAATAATTATCATCAGCATCATGATCTGAGATGTTTTCACTGGATCTTAGTAAGAGAATTAAATTTAAAATTATACTATATAGCAACCCCACTGTGCTGCACATTTATAGCCCAAATCAGGTTCATGAGGAGGAATGGACCTGAATTTTGGTCAATATTTATGAACTGCCCAAGCAGTGCTTTTTCATCCTTTGCAAACTAAGTTACCCTGATGGACACCTGAGTGCTGAAGCCTATTCAATACCAATACATTCTGTCAACTTTAGAATTCGCATTCTGTTAGTGCACAGGCCTGTGAGAAAGGAGGTAAATTAAATAAATGCTGGAGTGTGCTACCAAACCAGATTTCTGTTATGCACTAAGGCATGGGTACTCACAAACTTTCTCTCGGGGGCCAAATTTACAGTGTGGTTTGTGGCCGAGGGCCGCACAGGTGGGGGCGGAGTCAATGGGGGAGGTGGGCGGGGCTAGGGCAAAAAAAACTATGACCATGAGGTTGAACACAGGCCCCTGCAGTGGACGCCTTCGTCCACTGAGCCACCAGACCCGGCATACACACATCTCTCTCTATCTATCTCTCTCTCTCTCTCTCGCTCTGTCTCCCTCCCTCTCTCTATCTCTCCCTCCCTCTCTCTATCTCTCCCTTCTTCTCTCTCTCTGTCTCCCTCCCTCTCTCTATCTCTCTCTCTCTCTCTCTCTCTCTCTCTCCCTCTCTCTCTCTCTCCCTCCCTCTCTCCCTCTCTCTCACTCTGTCTCCCTCTGTCTCCCTCTGTCTCACTCACTCTGTTTGTCTCTCTCTCTCTGTCTCCCACCCTCTCTCTCTCTCTCTGTCTCCCTCCCTCTCTCTCTCTGTCTCCCTCTCTCTGTCTGCCTCCCTCTGTCTCCCTCCCTCTCTCTCCCTCTGTCTCCCTCCCTCTGTCTCCCTCCGTCTGTCTCCCTCTGTCTGTCTCCCTCCCTCTGTCTCCCTCTATCTGTCTCCCTCCCTCTGTCTGTCGCCCTCCTCCCTCTGTCTGTCTCCCTCTGTCTGTCGTCCTCCTCCCTCTCTCTGTCTCCCTCTGTCTCCCTCCCTCTCTCTCTCTGTCTCCCTCTCTCTCTCTGTCTCCCTCTCTCTGTCTCCCCCCTCTCTCTCCCTCTGTCTCCCTCCCTCTGTCTCCCTCTGTCTGTCTCTGTCTGTCTCCCTCTGTCTGTTTCCCTCCCTCTGTCTCCCTCTATCTGTCTCCCTCCCTCTGTCTGTCGCCCTCCTCCCTCTGTCTGTCTCCCTCTGTCTGTCGCCCTCCTCCCTCTGTCTGTCTCCCTTTGTCTATCTCCCTCCCTCTGTCTGTCTCCCTCTCTCTGTCTCCCTCTGTTTCCCTCTCTCTGTCTCCCTCTCTCTCTCTCTCCCTCTGTCTCCCTCTGTCTGTCTCCCTCTGTCTCCCTCTGTCTGTCTCCCTCTCTCTGTCTCCCTCCCTCTGTCTCCCTCTCTCTCTGTCTCTCTGTCTCCCTCTCTCTCTGTTTCTTTCTCTCTCTGTCTCCCTCCCTCTCTCTGTCTCCCTCTCTCTGTCTCCCTCCCTCTGTCTCCCTCTGTCTGTCTCCCTCCCTCTCTCTCTGTCTCCCTCTCTCCGTCTCCCTCTGTCTCGTTCCCTCTGTCTGTCTCTGTCTCCCTCCCTCTGTCTCCCTCCCTCTGTCACCCTCCCTCTATCTCCCTCTGTCTGTCTCCCTCTTTCTCCCTCTGTCTGTCTCCCTCTCCCTCCCTCTGTCTCCCCCTGACTCCCTCCCTCTGTCTCCCTCTGCCTCCCTCTGTCTCCCTCCCTCTGTCTCCCTCTCTCTCTGTCTCCCTCTGTCTCCCTCTCTCTTTCTCCCTCTCTCTCTGTCTCCCTCCCTCTCCCTCCCTCTGTCACCCTCTGTCTCCCTCCCTGTCTCCCACCCTCCTTCTCCCTCCCTCTCTCTTCCTCCGTCTCCCTCTCCATCTCTCTGTCTCTCTGCCTCTCTGTCTGTCTGTCCCTGTCTCTGTCGGTATCTCTGTCTGTCTCTGTCTCTATCTCTGTCTGTCTCTGCCTCTATCTGTCTCTGCCTCTATCTGTCTCTGCCTCTATCTCTGTCTCTCTCTCTGTCTCTCTCTGTCTCTCTCTCTGTCTCTCTCTCTCGCTCTGTCGCTGTCTGTCTCTGTCTGTCTCTACCTCTATCTGTCTCTGCCTCTATCTGTCTCTGCCTCTGTCAGTCTGTTCCTGTCTCTGCCTCTATCTACCTCTATCTATCTCTGCCTCTATCTGGTTCTGTCTCTATCTGTCAGTCTGTCCCTGTCTCTGTCTGTCTCTGTCTATCTCTGTCTCTGTCTCTATCTGTCTCTGTCTGTTTCTGTCTCTATCTGTCTCTGTGCCTCGGGCAGTGCACACGTACTGTGTCTACACGTCCCCGTCACCAGCCCAGAGACAGCCCCTCCCACCTCCCCTCTCCCTGTGTAATGTAAAAGCCAGCTCGTTTTCTCTCTGAATTTGCTGCTTCGCATGGTTTGTGTCCCACCACTGGGTTGTGTCCCACCACTGGGCCTGGGGTCACATCTGTCGCTGGCTTTAATTCTGACTCTCACCCCCGAGCTGTCAAATCAAAGCCCCCCTTTGGCGCCAGTCACCCGTCCCTGTAGGTATGCATGCATCAATTATATATAGCGCCAACCTGGCGGCGAGCATTTGTGCGCTGTGCTGCGAGAGCGGAGACCAGGCCTGAGCTCCCTGGCCTTGGCTCAACCCTCTGACTACAGGCTGGCGGGAAACATCACATCACAGGCTCTTAACGCACACCTCACCCGGCTCTCACTTCCTGCTGCCCTCCGTCACCTCACCCGGCTCTCACTCCCTGCTACCCTCTGTCACCTCACCCGCTGCTCTCACTCCCTGCTGCCCTCCGTCACCTCACCCGGCTCTCACTCCCTGCTGACCTCTGTCACCTCACCCGCTGCTCTCACTCCCTGCTGCCCTCCGTCACTTCACCCGGCTCTCACTCCCTGCTGCCCTCTGTCACCTCACCCGGCTTTCACTCTCTGCTACCCTCTGCCACCTCACCCACTGCTCTCACTCCCTGCTGCCCTCCGTCACCTCACCTGGCTCTCACTCCCTGCTGCACTCAGTCAGAGTGGAGATGCAGGGGCGCTAAGAAGAGGAGAAATACAACAAAGCCTCATTAACAAGTGAATGGTCTTTTAAAGAATCACCCGGCCCCCATAGAGCAGAGTCTCTCAGAGACTGCGCTGCTGCAGCCGGCGGTGTTTGCTGACACTCTTAAAAAAAACAAAAAAAAACACAGGCACGATGTCTGCAAGGTCTGCGGGCCGCCAAGGAAGGCTTGCCGGGCCGCTGGTGGCCCGCGGGCCGTACTATGAGAACCCGTGCACTAAGGTGTAACAAAACAAAATAAAACCCTTACAGCTTCATTAGTGTTCCCTGAAGAGAAGGCAGGAGCATGAATATGCAGAAAGAGAAATAAAAAATACACTAACTAATAAAGGATTGTACTACTGAATATCGAGGATGTGAATATTGTGATACAACAATATCGTGGACAATATATTGTGTAGACCAAAACATCAACAAGTAAATGCATATGGAGAAAGTATAGACTTCCTATTCCTTACACCACATCTATGTACCTTAATTATATATATATATTTTTTTTTTATATATATATATGTATGTATATATATATGTATATATAAAAATATATATATATAATTAATTAATTGCAGGTGTACTAGGGGACTATGAGAAACCCATTGGGAGGCAAAGGGGTGCAGGTGAAAAGTGCAAAAAGCATTACTATAAAACTGTTAATAAATATACAAATATTACAATGATCCTCAATCATAATATTAAACTATCAGGGAAATGTTAAAAAAATGAATAAATACAAAAAGGCAAAGCCCTCTCCTATCAATCTCTTTTTGAAAACTGGACCAAATGGCCGCCGACCACATGGTCAACCAATGACAGCAAGCAAGGCGGTATGGCCACAACAACACATGCAGGCCTATGGCAAAAGCACACTGTCTGGCTACAGAAAATTGCCAACCGCCACATGGTCAAACAGCAACAACCAGCAAGGAGGCAGGGCCACAACAAAGAACACATGCAGGCCTATGGCAAAAGCACACTGTCTGGCTACACAAAATCGCCACCGACCACATGGGCAAAAAACAACAGCAAGCAAGGAAGCATGGCCGCAACAAAGAACACATGCAGGCCTTTGGCAAAAGCACACTAGTTGGCTACACAAAATGGCTGCCGGCCACATGGTCAAACAACAACAACCAGCAAGAAGTCATGTCCACAACAAAGAACACATGCATCCCTATGGCAAAAGCACACTGGCTGGCTGCACAAAATGGCCACCGACCACATGGTCAAACAACAACAGCAAACAAGGAAGCATGGGCACACCAAAGAACACCAGGAAGGCTCCTACATTTAAAATGCATACAGTTTGAATCAATCAATCAATCAGGGTTACGTAGAGCGCACTGCTCACACGTTATGGTCTCAAGGCGCTGGAGGGAGGCTGTGGGCAGCTCCGTAGGGGTCATTCGAAGAGCTACCTCTTGAGGTCCTTCCTGAATTGGTGCAGTGTCGGGCTTCACCAAAGGTGAAGGGGGAGATCGTTCCAGGTCTTGGCTGCGAGGTAGGAGAAGGACCTTCCACCCGCTCTGGTCCTGTAGAAGCGTGGGACGCAACTAGGGAGAGGTTGGCTGATCGTAGGTTTCTCTTGGGGGCATGGATGAAGAGGGGTTCGTTGAGGTATTGAGTTCCGGTGTTATGGAGGGCCTTGTAGGCATGCGTGAGCAGCTTGAAAGTAATTATTCTTTTGACGGGGAGCCATTCGTGGTCGTGGAGGTCCTGGGAGATGTGGTTGTGTCGTGGGATGTCGCGGATTAGTCTGGCTGTGGCGTTCTGGACGGTCTGGAGTCTCCAAAGGAGTTTTTTGTTGATTCCGGCACAGAGGGCGTTGCCGTAGTCCAGTCTGCTGGTGATGAGGGCGTGAGTGACCATTTTCCTGAGTCAGAGGTGATGAGGGCGTGAGTGACCGTTTTCCTGAGTCAGAGGGATCCACTTGAATGTTTTACGTAGTATGCGGAGGGTGTTGAAGCATGCGGAGGAGACGGCGTTGATCTGGCGATTCATGTTGAGCGATGAGTCCAGGATGATGCCGAGGTTGTGTGCATGGTCTGTCGGGTTGGGTGGGTTTCCGAGGGCGGGGGGCCACCAGGTGTCATCACATGCAGAGGGGGTGGAGCCGAGGATGAGGACTTCTGTTTTCTCTGAATTGAGTTTCAGGCAGCTGTTCTCATCCAGGTTGCGACGGCTTTCATCCCTTCTTGGGAGTTGTGCCTGGTGATGTCGGGTTGCTTGGTGAGGGAGAGGATGAGCCGGGTGTCATCGGCATAGGAGACAATGTTAAGCCTGTGGTTTCTGATGATGTTTGTGAGAGGGGCCATGTAGACTTTGAAGAGGGTGGGACTGAGGGAAAATCCTTGGGGTACTCCGCATCTGATCTCTGTCAGTTCTGAAAGGAAGGGCGGGAGTCTTATTCTCTGTGTTCTACCTGTGAGGAATGATAGTAACCAGTCTAGTGTCTTTCCTTGGATGCCAGCGTCGTGGAGTCTGGTAGCTAGTATGCGGTGGGAGACGGTGTCGAAGGCTGCTGATAGGTCCAGGAGGATGAGGGATGCAATTTGGCCTTGGTCGAGGACGGCGCGGATGTCGTCTGTGGTGGCGAGGAGGGCGGTCTCGGTAATGTGGTTGCTGCGGAATCCAGTTTGAGAGTTGTCTAGGATGTTGTTGGCCTCGATGAAGTGTGCTAGCTGGGTGTTGATGGCCTTTTCGATGACCTTGGCTGCGAAAGGAAGCAGTGAGATGAGCCTGAAGTTCTTGAGGTCTGTTGGGTTTGCAGAGGATTTCTTTATGAGGGGGTTGACTTCGGCGCGCTTCCAGTTGTCGGGGAATGTGGCGGTCTTGAGGGAGCAGTTGATGGTTCGCCGTAGCTCGGGTGCGATGGCTGTGGCAGCCTTGTGGGAGATGTGCGGCTGGCAGGGGTCTGAAGGTGCTCCAGAGTGGATGTTCTTCATGGTCTTTAGGTTGTCTTCCATCATAAGTGGGGTCCAGGTAAGTAGGGTCTGTTGGGTGGCATCGCTGGGAGTAGGGCTTGGGGCGGTCTTGGTCGTCGAAGTTGTCGTAGAGTGTCTTGAGGTGAAAGAAGGAACTGAGTCTGTTGCTGAGGTCTTGGGAGGGAGGGACGTCAGTTGTTTCACTGTTGGGTGTGGCAAATTTCTGTACGATAGCGATGAGTTCCTTGGAGTTGGAGAGGATTCTGTCTTGGAGGAAATTCTTCTTTGTGTATTTGATGAGGTGGTGGTGTGCCATGGTGGCTGTTTCGTAGGCAGAGCGTGCTTCCGGCATTTTGCTGTTTCTCCACGTCTTTTCCAGTTGTCGGCAGGAGTGCTTGGATTCTTGGAGCGCCATGGTGAACCAGTTTGCTTTCTTGTTGTGTTGTCTTGCAGTGTTCCGGAGGGAGGCGAGTGTGTTGATACCAATCTAAGCTGGAATTCAGTCCCACGCACATTCACGCATTCACACAAAAGGGTGTTCCAGACTTTCTGAAAGGCAACCAAGGAACCTCCAGACAAAGGGACAACAGTAGTATCCCCAGCCTTGAAAACATGTTATCACCTCGGGATTCTCTCTTGATAATTGGAACCATATGAAGATGGTGACCCATGGAATATAAATTCCTCTCAGGGTCGTGAAAAGAAATTGTGCATGGAAGGTAGAATGGACCACTACAAACTTTACTAGGAGCAGATTGATTTCCTCAGATCAGAGACATGGCCCATTTTATGGAACCAAAATAGCAGCTGAACAGCAGCATTATCTACTCATTATAATTGTGAATAAGCTGCTGCCTGAACATAGGGGTCCATAGCGACCAAAGTAGTGACTAGTAGCGGATTGGTTTATAATTTCTGCTTCTGAAGTCCAGAAATTCTATGGCTTCTGGAATAATGCCATGAAACACAGTGAATTGTGCTTTATGTTTCTTTCTTCTTCTAAACCCTAGAAGTTATGTGATGGCTGAAATATTGTTCTGAGGACATTGTGGCTTGTGTCATTTCCTGCTTTCACTGCTTCTTAGACGGCAACCATTTACTGTGAGGTAAGTTTACTTACATTATGCCCTTTCACCTCAATACAGGTGATCTCTGGCAACGTCGCTTTGCCATGAGGCAACATTTCTTAGGAGGATACAGAGGCCACTATATGGTTTTGTGGCAGCAGTGCTTTTCTCCTACTTGAATTTAGGGATTGCACAGCGAGTGATATGGTGTGGTACGCCTCCTGTTTTTTTGTATCTTGTTTGAATTAATTGCATACATTTATGTGGCAGCTCCCATGATATTATGGGGCATCCTTTTTAAGACTTCTTTTTCCATGAATGTATGGTATCTTTGGCTGCCCCCACAGTGGATCTAGGTGTAAGATGTGAATGCATATGTGAGATTCTCAAGCCGTGCCATCAATGTTCATATTATGCCCATGCTTCTCCAGCCTAAGCAGCATGGTGGCGATAAAATGCCCAGTGACTCTGCACTTACCCTAGCCGGCCTGTGACAATGTGAAGGGGAAGTTCCAGACTACCTTCACCAGTGGTATCACAGGCCATCCCAGTGGTGCAGCATTGATGCCTTTACCACTTAGCATCAGATAATAGATGGATAAGTATCACTGCAAAGCAGGGGAAAAAGCCCCTATCACCAGAGAGGCCAACAAGGAAAAAAACGTTTATGGCGTGAAGAATGTTTATGATTGTAATGGTGTCTTTGTGGTTTGTTAGCATGTATCTGCTCCAGATTTTCAGATAGGTACTGAACTAGATAGGGTCTGGGCTGTAGACAGACGAAGAAGAGGTTATGATTCTTTGATTTACAGGGTTGGGATTGCCTGTGTGTTTTTTCTGGGTGCTGATTGTTCCCCATCCTTTAAAGTACTTCTCTGACCAATTGGTAATTAAATGATCACTCCTGGTAAAATCTATCTTCATAAGTGAAAAGAGGTTCTCCACGAGTACAGCCCAAAGATTTGAAGCGAAAGAACTCTATTCTAACCATACTTAGGGCATCCTTTATCTTGAGAAGACGGTGTTTTATCTTCCATCTTTCAAATCCCCCACAGTACTACTTTACAGTTACTTTCACTCCATTTCGCATCTGGTCAGCAAATATCAGGAGGGATCAGCAAATAATATTTTCAGATCGCTAAATGCATTTTCCCCAGTTGTAAAATATATGTATATATTTCTCAATGGAGAGTGCAAGTGTAAAAGACTTTTTTAGAGTTCTCAGAATCAGAAGGCCACTTTCTGATGCAAGGAGCGAGCAATGGCATGATGGGCGGGGCCATTTGTGAATGATTATTGATTGCAGTGGGTGGGGCTATGACCAACGAATCAGACAACGTGCTTGACCTGTTTTGCCCCCTCCTCAGCCTAGGAGGGTGAGTTCATGATGGTTAAAAAGGTGACAGTTGGTAAGAGCTGCTTACGAATTATGATGGGTTCTGTGAAAATCAGGTGTGAAGCTGGACGGGAAATTGCACACAGTACCGAGAGGCAAGAATGCGAAACCAGACATCACAGTGCGCTTCAGCGATTCCACAGACAGGTGAGAAACTTTATCATCCTCGATGATCTTTATCGTTACTTAGTTTATAGCCTCTATCGTCCCCGTTCCATGCAGATGTCACGATTTATTTCGACGTTTCCTCCATTATCGTCAGCCTCTTCTGCTTCCATCTTTTCTGCACTTTGATCTTTCTCTCACCTGTGATTCCCTTATCTTCAATCATTGTTATTTCTATCCCTAATTGTTTTACAAGCGCAGCAAATCTTCCACAGAAATAGATTTTAATATTAGTGGCCAAAAAATGCATAACTATAACTGGTGCACAATGTGAACTTTACAAGTTTAGAGCTGGAGTTTACTGCACCTTGAAATTGACTACTGACAATATATATATTTCATCTTTTGTGCGAGTTCACACTACCAGGCTTGCAGTCTGGTTAATTTCTGCTCCTGTCGCAGGCTTAGTTAGCTTTGGTTTAGCTTTCTCTCTGAAAAAACTGTTTTTTACATCAATGATAACTTCTTTCTTTTGACATCTGTGTGCGAATGTGTGAACAAGGCAGAAGCCATAAGTCGCACCTCTGGTGACACAGCAAATGAGGAACCTAGAAATGAGTCAGTGAGGTGTGCACGTTAGCATTAAATAATCTGTGTGTTTCTGTCCACTTAACACCAAATATGTTTACTTTCTGAACGATATGCATTTTTATCTTGATTATGGGAGAGGGGTAATTTGCTATTTTCATCTCCCTTCCTCTCGGAGGCTTGAAGTATGCATTTGATTTTGGGCAGAAATAGCATTAGTGTTGCTCGCATCACAACTGATTTATTCGTTCATTCTCTTCTCTGAACTCATTGATTCATTTTATGGAATGGAATGGATTGGGGTGGGTTGGATTAGAGTAGGGTGGTTTGGAGTGGGGTGAATTAAAGTGGAGTGGAAGGGTGGATTGGATTGGAGTGGAGTGGGGTAGATAGGACTGGAGTAGGGTGGATTGGCTTGAAGTGTGGTGGGTTGGAGTGTGGTGGACTGGATGGATTGATTGAGTGGGTGGACTGAACTGGGGTGGATTGGATTGGGGTAGAGTAGGGTGAATTGAAGTAGAGTGGGGTGGGTTGGACTGCAGCGGAGTGGGGTTGATTGGAGTGGGACAGACTGGGTGGGGTGGATTACATTGGACTGGGGTGGATTGAAATGGGGTGGATTGGATTGGGGTGGTGTGGAATGGAGTGGGATGAAATGGAATGGAGTGGGGTGGAATGGAGTGGGGTGAATTGGAATGGAGTGAATTAAATTGGCTTGGGGTGGATTGGAGTGGAGTAGATTGGATTGCAGTGGGGTGGACTGGATTGGAGTGAGATGGATTGGATTGAGTAGGGTCTACTGGAGTGGGGCGGACTGTTTTGTATTGGAGTGGGGCAGATTGGAGTGGGGCAGATTGTTTTGTATTGGAATGGGCAGATTGGAGTGGGGCTGATTGTTTTGGATTGGAGTAGGGCAGATTGTTTTGGATTGAGTGGGGCAGATTTTCTTGGATTGGAGGGGGGGCCGATTGTTTTGGATTGAGTGGGGCAGATTGTTGTGGGTCGGATTGGAGTGGGGCAGATTGTTTTGGATAGGAGTGGGGTGGATTGGGGAGGGGAGGGAGTGGGGTGGATTAGATTGGATTAGAGTGGGGTACATTGGCATAGACTGGATTGTGGTGGATTGGATTGGAGCGGGTGGATTGTGGTAGATTGGAGTGCTGTGAATTGGGATGAACTGGATGGATTGGGGTAACATGGACTGCATTGGAGTGGGGCGAATTTGAGTGGGGTGGATTGGAGTGGGGCGGATTAGAGTGGGACAGATTGGAGTGGGGCTGATTGAAGTGGGACAGATAGTAGTGGGGAGGATTCAAGTGGGGCAGATTGGAGTGGGGCAGATTGCTTTGGATTGGAAAGGGGCAGATTGTTGGATTGGGGCATATTGTTGGAGTGGGGCAGATTGGAGTGGGCAGATTGTTTTGGACTGTAGTGGGGCAGATTGGAGTGGGGCATTTTGTTATGGATTGAGTGGGGTAGATTGTTTTGGATTGGAGTGGAGCAGATTGTTTTGGATTAGAGTGGGGCAGATTAGATTGGGGCAGATTGTTTTGGATTGGAGTAAGGCAGATTGACTAAAATTGGAATGGGGCAGATTGTTTTAGATTGGAGTGGGGCAGATGTTTTGGATTGGAATACAGAAGATTGGAGTCCAGAAAATGTGGGTGGGGCAGATTGTTTTGGACTAGAGTGGGGTGAATTGGAGTGGTGCAGATTAGAGTGGGGAAGGTTGGAGTGGGGTGGGTTGGGTTGGGAGGTTTGCAAGGTGGTGGATTGGATTGGATTGGATTGGAGGTGAGTGGTTTGAATTGAGTTGGTCTGGGGTGGATTGGATTGAGTGGGGCGGATTGGTGTGGGATGAGGTGGCATGGATTGGAGAGGGGCAGTTTGGAGTGGGATGGATTGGGGTGTCCTGCACGGTTATGTGTTAAAGCATCATTTCAGAAATTCCACATAAGAAATAAGCAATTTTGCTTTGCATTAGGATCATCCTCATCTTTAGAGAACAGCACCCAGGAGCAAAAACAAAAGAAAACTTTAAGTGCAAAGTGAGAACAGAAGACTTGGCAAAATAAAAGAAAGTTAACTATAGAAAATAAATCTTTGCAATTTTGTTTATCCTGCTGGGCACCTTTTTGCCAGTCACACACCTTCTGTTTGAAGGGCACTAAAAGTTAAACAGAACAAAATAGTACCTCAAGCACGTTAGGAGCAGTGGACGGACACTGATTAAGTTGGATCAAGCAGTGCTTAGTCCCTGCTCCACAGAGAGGAATGGAAATGAAGTTAGGCCTGCCTTGACAAATTACAAGGCTGTAAAGAAGAGTGCCAAACAAGCCAACAAGTGGTAAGCAACGGGCTGGCAACAAGCCCTTTTGTTAACAACAGTGTCTCACAAGCGAGGCGCATGAGCTAGCGCATGCTGTTGCATGCTCGACCCAAAAAAGTAAAGTCTTGTGTCTGGGAATACACAGAGAAGTGGTGAAAAACAATAGCCCGGCTAGTGTGCCAAAGGCCCTAATTCAAGTAAACTGCCCAACACCTTGGTTGGGAAGTAAAAGCCATGATTAGTGTGCAGTGAGCCCCTCACACCCGGATGCCAGTGCTCCTGGTGAACTATTGATAGCTAATACCCTGATTGCCACTCTGTATATGCACTGTATCTTCTGCACACGCATGTCATTCATGGGTGTCTAGGGGTTGCCACTGTGATCCTCAGTGTGCCCCTAAGAACCCCTGGCAGCAGCTTTGCAGCCCCTGGCCTTAGGGGTGGCAAAATCATATGCAAGATCAGAGGAACAGCTTGCCCTTATGGGGATCAGGGTTCTGCCTTCCATGCTTCATGCCCATCTTTTTATTGTAATAATGCCCGTCATTTTATTGTAATAGTGAATAATAGCATATATTTCACTCTTAGTGTAATAAAAATGGAGCACCAGGACCTGGAACTGGATATTCGCTGGTATGTTTGCAGATGAGAGTATATTTGTGTGAGAGAGAGAGTGTTTATGCATCGATTTGTGTAAATGTGAGCATGTGTCTGTGCAAGGGAGTAGCCAGAAAATTAAAATACCCCCAATTTCGAACCAAAGCACTTATGGCACCAAGCAAGTGAAGCAAGTTATCACAACCCTCCCTAGAAGAGTTCTCTTGTCTCTCCCACCCAAGCATCTACCCATTTCACTTTTACTTTTTGTCATTCATTCATTATTTCATTCATTAGTCAGTCTTTCACTATTCTGTCCTTGCATCCAACCATATCTAAATCTATCCATCTATCTCCAAACCTATCAATCAAACCATTCCATCCATCTACCCTTTCACTCTTCCATCTCTCCATCCCCCCTTTCACTTATCCATCCATCCTTTCACTCCATCCATCCACCCACCCTTTCACTTCATCCATCCACCCACACTTTGTTGGAAGCTGGCTCTCTATATAGTTCACTGAAATGAAGGAAACTGTGTAGAGAGTCCAGTGCATCCCGGATTGGTATACAGAGACAAAAGAAGATAATACTAATGCTCTATTTGTGGTGGAGTGGGTGAGCAGTTAGGCCTATCAGACAGTAGTGCTAAGCATTTGTTGTACTCACAGAGGCAAAAAATTATACTTACTTTAAACTTTATTTCAGCTGTAAGCCATAAAAGCACATGGAATAAAACATACATAAAATAAACCATCTGGCATTTACAGTATAAATGTGCAAAATTATCTGCAATAATATAACCAATGAAGCAACCTATGACTCCTTGCTATGAGGCGGGCTCCTACGGCGTAAGAATTTAATGCAATTTGTCTGGGAGTGGCTGGTATCTCCCTTGGCTTGAATTAATTGTCAATATAATTGCAAATCCAGATACCCTAAAGCTAAGTGAGCGTGGCTTTCTGGGCAATACAATAGGTTAATCACCTGATAAAAGGTTAAAATAAATATAAAACCTCTAAAATTGATCCTGTTATACAACAAGTATTAGCTATCCTATTCTCCAACAATTGTACAGCTGCCATGTTACTGTTCACCACTATACACCACACACTCATCAGAAAACGAGAGAGAGCAAAGATTGACAACCTGCATGTGTTGTATCTCAGATTCCTTAGTGCTTCCTTATGTTCCCTAACTCCCAATTTCTGACAGAGCGGAATAATCCTACACCTCCTTTGGGACACGTAGATTGAGCAGAAGAAGATAATGTGCTCAATGGTTTCTTTTTGATTCCCACAGACCGGGCAATGCAACTCCTTTGCCCATGGAACACGCTCCCACTTTGCAGTAAAGGCCCGGACACGTAAAGTTCCATACCGGAACTGCAAGTAGAGATGCCTGGCTGGAGGAGGTTCTATTTTGTCCAGGAAGTCCTCTAGCTTAAAGGAATCCTTAGCTGTGAGAAAGGCATTTGTTAGAGTTTCATGGCTCGACTGGCTATGTATGCGATTGTCTCTATATTGCCAGTATGCAGTTCTAATATATAATTTGGAACTAGCCCCGGCCTGAACCGGGGTATTCCATAGACCCTCAAGGCCAAAGGCTATTAATGTACCCTTTACATGCTTTAGCCATGGAATTCTGCTCGAGCCCACTTAGGACAAGATTTCCTCTGACCCCTGTCGATAAGCAGATAGATCCGGGGTGGCCCAGATCCTCCTCCAATAAAATATGGGGCGCAGTGCCAGTTTGTCTCAGATATTTCTGGCCCCAAGGTCCAGTCTAAGTGGAAGCAAAGGAGTGCTTACTAGTAAACCGACCAGCTGTTGCATAAAGCGATTTTCCACCATTACCAATGAGGTCGTACCCTGATGTCCCCACAGCTCGGCACCATAGGCAGCAGACCCCAGGGCTTTAAGATTGTAAATTTGGATCGCTGGTAGAATAGGGCGATACTGTGACCTGCGTGACATTTTGAGAATGCCTCCCACTACTTGCTCGGTTTTTAATCATCGCTGTGTAATATGAGCTTGCCACCCCAGGTGTTCTGTAAGTGTGAGGCCTAAGTACACAAATGTACGCACACTTTCTAATATGGACCCTGCCAAAGTGAGATGTGTCGTGGTTGAAGGCCCAGGATTGAGCACCATATACTTGGTTTTACTTACATTGATCTCCCATCCCCTCATCCTGCAGAAACAATCAAACTGATCCAGAAGCCTCTGGAGTCCCATCGGGTTTTTGGAGATCAGAAAGGTATCATCAGCAAAAATGAAGGCAAATGATACACACACTCAAGAATAACTCCGAGACCAATTTGCAAAACTAACATTGACCGTTTTAAGGTAAGTACTTTTTAAAATCGCAAAGTTCGCAAAATAACACACTCTTGTGTGCAATTACACACCATAGAAGTCTATGAGAGAAAATAGGAAAATGCATATATAATCATACAGTTGGATCTCGAGGTTCACCTTCTCGATTTAGGTAAGTAGCAAGGCCAGGTCCAATGTTTGATTGTCAGGAGTGACCTGGATTCAGCCGGGAGCAGGGTGCTGAGGTCACTGGTAGCAAGCGTGCTACGGAGAAGGGGGCCACCTAAAATCACACTGCCAAAAGGACTTAAAGGTAATCCGAGGGGTCCCACTCAAGGGAGCAGGTTTCAAGGGCTTCAGGACTATGGGAACACATCTGGTTCATCGGTACCCAGGCTGGGCGGGCTGGGTGCAGAGCAGATAGGTCTGCCAGGCGCCATGTGTCAAGATGTCTTTGCGGTCAGGGGCAGGCAGATTGCAGGGATGTTTCTGGGACAGCTTGGCAACTCATGAAGTGGGTCTCAGGGGTCTTGATGTCCCTCAATGGGTGCTTGCTTCCTGGGCAATTGGAGTCTGGATTGGACTCTTTGTCTCGGTGTAGGAGGCAGGGGGTCTGGTACTCTGGGTATTCATGCGGCATGGCTCCAGTAGGACCTGGTGTCTTCACACTCAATGGGGAGACTGATCTGGCCCTCCATAGCTGATGTAACTCTTCCTGCTTGGATGCTGTGTTCGAGTTGCTGGGGAGCAGCAAGTCTGTAAACTGGACTGCAGGTGGTTCGGCGCCTGTGGATTGCAGGGGAGTAGTTACTCTACCCCAAGGGAGTTCTCTGGTGATTGGCATAGAGCTGGAGGTGCTCCGGGGTTCTTGGAGGCCTCACAGTTGTAAAACGAGACATAATTCCATGATGGTTGAGTCTTGGGAGCAGTAGGCAGGGTTTCAAACCAAAGTTCTGCAGCAGGTCTTCGTTCTCATGTCAGCAGCTCTTCATTGTGAGTGTCTTCTTTGTATCCATTGAATCTGAGTTCAGAGTCCAGGGATGCCACCTAAATACTACATTTAGGGGCATTAAAGGGAGTGACAGGCAGTAGCCAATGGGCTACTTTCCATAAGGGTGTCTACACCCCCTAATTGACCACTTCCTGTGGGAAGGGACACTACCCTAGCCCTGATAGGTTAATTCCTGCCATCTCAAGATGGAAGAATTGGAAAAGTAGTCCCACATATCCTGCCTCACCTTAGGGGTGGTGCTGGCTGAATGTGGGCACACCTCCTCATCTAACAAATTATCCCACCTGTCCTCCCACCAAATATAGAGCAGGACAGGGGGGTTGGCATCCTCCACTATCTGGAGATGCCTGGGTTGCATTTCAAAGGTGGCATCGCCTTTGAAGCTTCCTGCCCTGGAATGCCATTCCAGCTTGGGGAAAGTGTGAAGCACCTTCACCCAGAGCAGGCTTTGTTCCTGGCCTCTGGGAGCACTGGCTCTCCCCCATGAGGTCAGAAACAGGTCTGGTGGTGGTAGGCTGACTAAGACTAGTCAGAGACCACACCAGAGTTTGGAAGGTTCTCAGGGGACCCTCTAAGGTGTCCCCTGTGTGCATTTATTAATAAATCCAACACTGCATCAGTGAGGATTTATTAAGACAAGATGTTTGGTACCAAACTCTTAGGGTACAGTGAAGCCATCATGGATCTAGGAAACTTGTGATGACAACTATCCAGCCGGGGTACTCTCTATGGCTTCCCTGGGCACTTACAATATCGAAGAATGGACTTAGATATTGGAGGGTCATATCTACTCATGCAGTTATGTCCACACAAGGGATATAGTGCACCCTGCCTTAGGGCTGTAAGGCCTGCAGTACGGGTGACTTACCTATGCCTCATGCAGTGTCTGTGGACATGGCATCAGAGGGCTGTGTGCCATGTTGACTCTTCAGTTTTCTCTGCACCAAGACCAGCAGCCTGCAATTGCAGTTTGCATGGTCTTGGTGAGGGTCCCTAAGGTGGCACAATTTGTGCTGCATCCTTAGTGGACCCTCTTCAGCACCAATGCCCTAAATACTAGGGGTACCATTTACTAGGGACTTATAAGGGTTACTGAAGTTATGCCAATCGTGGTACCGTTTTAGGACACAGATCTGGCACTGGGAACCTGGTTAGAAGGGGCCCAGTGCACTCTCATTCAAAATCACAACAAGCACCAGGCACAATCTAGGGGTTAACCATGTCAAAAGAGGCACTTTCCTATACCATTTCACTCAGCCAGCCATCCTTTGACGCATACATCCACCCTTCCACCCACCCATCCATCCATCGCCTTGTCCATCCACCCATTTATACTTTCACTAATTCGTCCATTCTTTCACTCACTCATCCATCCACACTTTCACTTATTCATCCATCCTTTAATCCATCCACCCTCCCTTTTACTCATCCATCCTTTCACTCATCCATCCCTCCTTTCACTCATCCTCCCTTTCACTCTGTCCATCCATCCACCCTTTCACTCCATCCATCCACCCATCTGTCCATCCTTCCTTTCACTCATTCATCCATCCTTTCACTCAGCCCTCCATCCATCCATCCTTTCTTTCATCATTCATCCACCCTTTCACTCATCCATGCATCCACCTTTTCATCCATCCACCCACCCGCCCTCCCTTTCACTAATCCATCCTTACATCATCCTTTCACTCATTCATCCATTCTGCTAACCATCAACCCTTTCACTCACCCATTCATCTACCCTTTCACTCACACATCATCCATCATTTCACTCACTCTGCCACCCACCCTCCCTTTCACATTAGTTAGGAGCCTGGACAGTTAAAAACAGAGGAGGCCTATGAAGAACTCCACCTCCACCCTTGCTGTGGCAAAGCGCCTGCCACCCATCCATCCATCCACTTATCCATCTATCCATTTATTCTTCCACTCATCCATCCATCCTTTCACTCGCTCATCCATCCATGCTTTCAATCATCTATCCACTCATTCACTCTCCCTTTCACTCATCCATCCAGTCTTTCACTCATCCAGCCACCCTTTTATCCATCCACCCTCCCTTTAACTCATCCATCCATTCTTTCACTCATCCAGCCATTTTTTTCCCTCATCCATTCTTACATCCATCCTTTCACACATCCATCCATCCTTTCACTCAGCCATCCCTTTGTTCATCCATCCAACCACCTTTTCACTCCAGCCATCCATCCATATGTCCATCCTCCCATTTACTCATCATCCATCCTTTCATTCTGCTATCGATTCTTTCACACACTCATCCATGCTTCTATCCATCCTTTTTCTCATCATCCATCCACTTATTCATCCATCCAAACTTTCATGCATCACCCTCCCTTTCACTTATCATCCATTCTTTCACTCCTCCATCCACCATCAACCCTTTCAGCCATCCATCCTTTCACTCAGTCATCCTTATATCCATCCTTTCACTCATTCATCCAACCATCTACCCATCCACCCTTTCACTCACCCATCCATCCACCTGTTCACACACACATCCATTCATCTATCCTTACACTCACTCATTTTCTCATTATTTATGAGTCTTTCTCTTCCAAGATGCAGATAAAAGGAGCCCAACAAGAACTCCAGCCCTTCTGTAGCTGCTAAAGCAGGTGGTTCACAGTGCCACTCCATCCTTCCTCTCAGTAATCCTTCCATCCTTTAGTTCAACCATCCACCCTTTCACGCAGTCCATCCATCCTCCCTTTCACTCATTTGTCCAACCTTTCACTGAGCCATCCATCCTTTCACGCACTCATCCATCCTTTCCCTCATCATCCATCCACCCTTTCACTCATTCATGCATCCACCTTTTTATCCATCCACCCACCCGCCCTCCCTTTCACTAATCCATCCTTACATCATCCTTTCACTCATTCATCCATTCTTCTACCCATCAACCCTTTCACTCACCCATTCATCTACCCTTTCACTCACACATGCATCCATCATTTCACTCACTCTGCCACCCACCCTCCATTTCACATTAGTTAGGAGCCTGGCCAGTTAAAGACAGAGGAGGCCTATGAGGAACTCCACCTCCACCCTTGCTGTGGCAAAGCGCCTGCCACCCACCCATCCATCCACTTATCCATCTATCCATTTATCCTTCCACTCATCCATCCATCCTTTCACTCGCTCATCCATCCATGCTTTCAATCATCCATCCACTCATTCACTCTCCCTTTCACTGATCCATCCATTCTTTCACTCATCCAGCTACCCTTTTATCCATCCACCCTCCCTTTCACTCATCCATCCATTCTTTAACCCATCCAGCCTTTCATCCATCCATTCTTTCACTCATCCAGCCATTCTTTCCCTCATCCATTCGTACATCCAACCTTTCACACGTCCATCCATCCTTTCACTCAGCCATCCCTTTGTTCATCCATCCAACCACCTTTTCACTCCAGCCATCCATCCATATGTCCATCCTCCCATTTACTCATCATCCATCCTTTCATTCTGCTATCGACTCTTTCACACACTCATCCATGCTTCTATCCATCCTTTTTCTCATCATCCATCCACTTATTCATCCATCCACACTTTCATGCATCACCCTCCCTTTCACTTATCATCCATTCTTTCACTCCTCCATCCATCAACCCTTTCAGCCATTCATCCTTTCACTCACTCATCCTTATATCCATCCTTTCACTCATTCATCCAATCATCTACCCATCCACCCTTTCACTCACCCATCCATCCACCTGTTCACACACACATCCATTCATCTATCCTTTCACTCACTCATTTTCTCATTATTTATGAGTCTGTCGCTTCCAAGATGCAGATAGAAGGAGCCCATCAAGAACTCCAGCCCTTCTGTAGCTGCTAAAGCAGGTGGTTCACAGTGCCTCTCCATCCTTTCTCTCAGTAATCCTTCCATCCTTTAGTTCAATCATCCACCCTTTCACGGAGTCCATTCATCCTCCCTTTCACTCATTTGTCCAACCTTTCACTGAGCCATCCAGCCTTTCACGCACTCATCCATCCTTTCCCTCATCATCCATCCACCCTTTCACTCATTCATCATCCACCCTTTCATCCATCCATCCACCCTCACATTCACTCAACTATCCTTTCTTTCACTCATCCATCGATCCTTTCATCCTTCCATTCATCCACCCTAACTTTCACACATCCATCCATTCTTTCTCTCATCCATCCTTACATCCATCCTTTCACTCATTTGTCCATCCATCTCCACATCCACCCTTTTATTCACACATACATACATACATCCCTTCACTAACTCAACCAACCACCAACACTCCCTTGCTTCATTTGACGGTAATTATGTTCCTTTGTCTGCTGAGCTGCAGACAGAAGAGGCCCATTAAGAACTCCACCCCCACTATAGGTGCTAAAGCATGGGGTTCACAATGCTCATGTGTGTGTTTCAGTCAGTGACTGGTAGTGAGTGAAAATGAGTGAGACTAGGTATCTTTAAGTTAGTATGAGTAAGTGTGAGTGAGTCAGAGTGAGCGAGAACGAAAGTAAGAGTGACTGCAAGTGAGTGAAGGTTAGTGAGAATGAATGAGTAAGAATGCATGCCAAGGAGTATTATAGAGTGTGAGTGAATGTGAGTGACAGTGGCTGAGTATGAGTTAGACTGTGTCAGTCAGAGTGAGTGAGAATAAGCAAGAATTAGTTAGAGTGAGTGCAAGTGAGTGTGCTTGGATGAGAAAGTATTAGTGAGTGAGTATACGAGTGAATGTGAGTGAAAGTGTTAATGAATAAACCAAAGTGAGTGAGAATAGTGAAAGTGATTGAGAAAGAGGGGGTAAGAGTAAGGGTGAGTGCAAGTGAAAGAGTGAGAAAGTAGGAGTGAGTTGTGAGTAAGGGTGAGTGCAAGAGAGTGAGTGAGAGTGAATGAGTGCATGTGAGTAAGAATGAATCAGAGTGAGTGTGAGAGAGCATGGGTGTGAGTGAATGCAATTGAGCATGAGTGAGAATGGTGCTTTTCCTGAGAGTCTGGCATTGCTGTGGCATACTGAAGGTAATTCTTTGCGTATAAAAGGCACCTATGGTAAAGTAGTGCCACTAGCATATTGGAGGCAATTCTTAGCATGAGAAGCATATGTGACAAAATACTGTGCTCTCATACTAAAAGGTAACTCTTGGCATAATTGGCACCATTGGAAAAATATGGTTAGTGACATACATACCAAAAGGTAACTCTGGGCATAATTGGCACCATTAGTAAAATATTTTTAGAGCCAATTCTTGGCATCTGGGGCACCCATGTAAAAATGATGGATGTGGCATAATTTTAAAAAAAAATGGCATGGAGGGCACCTTCGGCAAAATGCTGGCACTAGCACATTGAAGATAGTTATTGGTATAAGGGAGGACAACCATGGTATATTGGAGCCAGCAACCATGACAAATTGCTGACCCTGGCATAGAAGAGGACATTTATAACATAGTGGTCACCCATAGTATACGGACAGCATTATGGTAAAATTCCAGCACTGGTATATTGCATGTAATTTTTGGCATTATGGGGCACCCATGGAATGTGGTGGGTACCTCTGAAAATGCTGGCCCAGTCACAATGGAGGTAATTGTTCACATATGTGGCACCAATAGCACATTTTGAAAAAATGGGGTCAACCCCTCAACCCCTCCCCCGTCCCCCAGTTTTAGGTGGCATGCACATCATAAATAGACTGGAATATGTAATGAGTGCCATTTCATAGCCTATGGCTTTAAAATGTATTTGAAAATTGTGCTTTAAAATACCTTATTTAATCAGGCAAAGAAGAACCTCCTTGAACCTGGCAAACGAAGGTCAGGCTCACTCGCTTTTCTCACTTGCTATATAGGTGCTAATTAAAATAAGACATATGTCTGTTTTGCGTTGTTATTTTATAAACGCAGGGACTTATTTACAATCCCTGTGCATTGCCAGACTATGACTTTTTTTGATGTTCCAGAGGAACAGAGTGCAGAGCCATATCTACGAGGCCTCGAAAATTCACCCTGTGTGTCTTTTCATGGCCTCGTAGATATGGTGTAAGGCAACGCATGCCAAGTCACTGCATCACCTCACATTGCGACTGGGAGGCATGCCATGGGCATTTCAGTGGGTGTTCCCACTCAACGCCCATGGATTCTGACACATTCACAGCTTTACAACATAGCGTAAATCTGGGAATGTGTCAAAAACGTGCCCCTCCACAGGGGTGGTGTAACGAGCAGAAATAACTTTATTTTTCCTCGTTTTTTCTTCTTTCTATGTGTCCTGTAAAATGCAGGACACATAGAAAGAGGAAAATGCCTCCATTGATTGTTTTTGTGCAGGAAGGTCTTTCTTCCTGCACAAAAACAATCATTCCTACAATGCGGACACCCTTTCACCATGGTGCAAGGATTCCTGCGTTGGCGCGAGGCAGCCAATTGTGCACTAGTGCAGTGGAAGAGGACAGGAATGCACTGCATCTTATTTATGCGGCGCATTCTTGCCCTTTCTTTTGATGCAGGGCAGCGCAGCAAAGTGACGTGCAGCGCTGCCCTGCATCAAAAAGTTGTAAATGAAGCCCACAGGTTTTTTTTTAATTCAGGGATGCCAATTGCTGTGCTGTCATCAGGGATAGGATCATATCACTTAACTTCTCGAAAGATTCACTATCAAAGGTCATATGATGTCACTTTTAGTGATTAGTTAAGGTTGGAGGGTGTGTAGTGTCACTTCCGCTACCCCAGGCATTTGGGAGAATCGGCGTCATGCTTCTGCAGGCCATGCATGAACTATAATTGTGTTAATGTATGAGCTGTTGATTACATCTTTTCAATGATAACTATCAAATAGTCCCGTTTGCTGCTTGTTCACTGGCACATAACAGGGTCACGATACAGGTCCATGTGCTGGGGATTTCTGACTGAATGTAAAACTGATCAATTGTGAATTGTAGCTTTTGGGGGATACTTTTTTGATGTCATGTGTTTGGGTTTCTTTTTGCAGGGAACTTGTGGCTGCTGCATCCTAAATGAGACAGCATATGATCTGCGGTAAGGCTAAGTATAATTCACATTTTGTACTTTATCGCCATTAGTAGCTGCAAAATACTGATGTGCTTTGGTGGAGAAAGAGGAAGCACTGCTGAGACCTCATGTGAAAGAAATGAGTCAGATTGTGTTGAGACAATAACGTGTGTTGTCTTTTTTCTTCCCTCGAATAGCATCACTGGAAACTAGACAAAAGTGGTGGGGATTAGCGAGCAGCTGAGTAATGTCTGTGTCCTGTTGTAACTGAGTCAGTCTGCTTTGGCCTGTGGATATAGCAGTAGGCCATATCTGTGTCAATATGCCGCATCTTGTGCATCATCTATTCCAGTACTCATAAATACAGCGATAAAGCAAACGAGGGAACGCCCACTTTGCATTCCGTGGGACTAAAATGTGCACCTGCACAATGTGTAATACAGAATGTGGTTCTTTCGAGGCGCAGTCCATTGTTATGAGTGTCATTAAAATCCCATGGTATAAGAAATGTAATAGTTTAAATGGAAAGAAATCTAATTAATTTATCTGACCTGAATTCACCAATTTGTATTTAACCACATTAAATTTTATTAGCCAGAGACCTGGCCGTGTTATAAGAATGTCCAAGCCACTCTGTAATATCAGACTTTCCAGCCAGGAGAGAAATGAGGGATATGTATACTTAGGATTCTGTGTTTCATATGCCAAAGTTTGCTAAATTCTGAATTTTCAAATCCACACTATTTTCTTTATTCTTCTCTTGTATTTTACAGCACAGTTTTCAAAGCCAGGAGTCTGGAAGAACTGTTTTGCCGTTGACTGGTTCGGTCTGATCAATGATAATTCACAATGACTCAATCTGCTGAGTAATTTTGAACTTGATGTAAATGGGTACCTGGCACTGATCCACTGAAGACATCTAGTAACCCTACTTTAGGGAGAATGGGGCGTCAAAACTCAGTAGCGAAGTACTTATTGTATTTCGTTTGTTTGCATGCCTTCGTGTTGCCATGTCGTGTAACTCTCTGTATGTTGCAGGGTCTCGCAAGAAAGAGGTTCTTTACAATAAAACATCCAGCCGGCCCCAGGAACCGGTAGGACCTGGTAGACATAATATCCATGGGTGAGATTTATGAGAGTGAGTGGGTGACTAAAGTGTGCCAATCTAAGAACAGTGCTTCATTGTGCTTGTAAGAATGTTCTCTTTTTCTGCTTGGACGGCTCCGTTCCAAGACGCCTCCCCGAAACGGGGCCTCTGTCGAAGAAGCACAAACGACAGCACCAGCAAAGAGGTAGGCAACTATCACAACTGTGTTTAATTAGTTCACAACTCACAATTGGGGAGGGTGAGAAGTGGTAGAGAAAGTATACACTTTTACATAAAAAGCTGCCCGTTGTTTATTTTTTTCTGATACTTTGTTTTTTGTATATATTGGAAATCTAGGAAGGTTTCCATTTGCTGACCGCAGCGTCTGATGGGATGGGGAGGAGATGAGAACACATGACCAGCCTTCATGATCTGGGCCTGGAAGAAGGCGGAAACTGGATCATATCATTTCAAATGCACTTGTCTGACACATGAATACACCAGGAGGCAGAAGCTGACCATGGCAGTGCACAACAAGGCACTAAAAACACAACTAATTCTGGGGAAGATGTAGAGCTGAACAATGAAAGATGTAGGAGCAGGGGAAGATGTAGAGCTGAACAATGAAAGATGTAGGAGCAGGGGAAGATGTGGAGCGGAACAATGAAAGATGTAGGAGCAGGGGAAGATGTAGAGCTGAACAATGAAAGATGTAGGGGCAGGGGAAGATGTGGAGCTGAACAATGAAAGATGTAGGAGCAGGGGAAGATGTAGAGCTGAACAATGAAAGATCTAGGGGCAGGGGAAGATGTGGAGCTGAACAATGAAAGATGTAGGAGCAGGGGAAGATGTAGAGCTGAACAATGAAAGATGTAGGGGCAGGGGAAGATGTGGAGCTGAACAATGAAAGATGTAGGAGCAGGGGAAGATGTGGAGCTGAACAATGAAAGATGTAGGAGCAGGGGAAGATGTGGAGCTGAACAATGAAAGATGTAGGAGCAGGGGAAGATGTGGAGCGGAACAATGAAAGATGTAGGAGCAGGGGAAGATGTGGAGCTGAACAATGAAAGATGTAGAAGCAGGGGAAGATGTGGAGCTGAACAATGAAAGATGTAGGAGCAGGGGAAGATGTGGAGCTGAACAATGAAAGATGTAGGAGCAGGGGAAGATGTGGAGCTGAACAATGAAAGATGTAGGAGCAGGGGAAGATGTGGGTCGGAACAATGAAAAATGTAGGAGCAGGGGAAGATGTGGAGCTGAACAATGAAAGATGTAGGAGCAGGGGAAGATGTGGAGCTGAACAATGAAATAGATCTTTTGGAGTCTGGATGGGATCTGTGAATAAGAACTCCTTGCAGTGATGCTGTTGGGGGTGGTTGGGAGATTTCTGCTCCTATCAGTGCATCAAGGCGAGGTACAGCCCCTCTGGCGTATGTCATTAATATTCCTTGGATGAATTTTACTTCAATCATTTTGTATAATGTATATGAGTGAGATATTTATCCAAGCAGCACTGCAGGGAATTGATATAAAGTTATCAATAGAAGAGAGGGGAGACTAGGTGGTTTTGGCATATTCTGTGCTGCTGATAGCCATAAATAACAGTAAGGGCTTCAGCTTCAATTTCTGACCATGAAGTCTCAAGCAACTTAACTTCCCTTTTCTGGACTGGTTTTGGGATTGTTGTGGGTGGAGTAACTTACTTTTTTGTTGCCCTTTAGTCAGTTGTGCTGTTCTTATTTTACGGGATGGGGAGACGGACAGTTAACATCAGTCCTCCTTGCACAGCATTGTATGTCCTTAGAGTCCCGCAGGGTTATGGTATAAGTTGACTTACAATAAATCTGCCTCTGTGACTAAATCTGTGTCCTTGTCATGATTCTGTTGCCCTCAGCATCCTTTAAGATCCGACTGCCTTGTGAATGCGATAAGTGTGTGTGTTTGTGTGTGTGTATGTGTGTGTGCACATGCGCACGCAACCATGTGTGGAAGGGTAAGCAACAACCAGCAGTGCATGCCTGCTTAAAAAAAATAGGAGTTACAGACAACAAAATTCTCTTTTTTAAATAGTCTACATGCAGTAAGGAATTCTTATCAAGTTGAATAGTTTTGCTGACAGGCTCATGAATGACTCAATTGAGTAACTAGTTGGTCCGATGGTTAGTTGGGTCATTACTATTATCTTCATTGCTGGCCACTGGAATAATGGATTTATTGCTTGGTTTATTGGATAGTCTCTTTCTTGCTTAACAAGCTGTCTAATTTGCTGTTTCGCTTGACATTCTCTTGTTCTCCCCTCCACAGCATGCAAAACCAAACCCAGCAGCAAGGAAATGCCCCAGGTCTGGCTATTACAGGATTTATCTTGCAATAGCCCAGATGATGAAACATTCATCTGCCTTGGCTCCCACATTCCCAGGAAGGATAACATCACGGTTAGCTGGTTTCTGGATGGGAACCTCAAGGACACCTCCTCTTCGAGTGACAACGAGCACTTCGAACTCTATGAACGCATACAAGTCCGAAAGAACGACTGGGCGGAGACCGTCAAATGCGTTGTGCGCATCTCAGACTCGGAAACCTTTGAGGAGGAAGCGCACAAATCATGTCAAAGTAACAAATGTAAGCAAGTGAGCAAAGGCTTCAGGCCGCCAGATTGTTTGAAGAACATGGGAAGATGGCAACTGTGCATGCATTGTCGATAATAGGAGTTTGTTATGCCCTCAAATGAAGACACACAACATAGAAATACACCTATACATATAGATATAGATATAGCTGTGTGTGCGTATACACACACACACACATATATACATATACAGATATCTATATGTATAGGTGTATAGAGAGAGTTTTGGTTAGCTCTGACTTTGCATTGAAAAAGCTCTTTTTATTTAATTGCTGATAAATAACGTTGGCACAGTTTGATGAAACTAAAGTAAAGTTTTCAGCCAAATAATGTAAGTGATAAACGCTTCATTTAGAGCTTAAAGCGACCTGAACCCCATTCACTTTTCAAGGAAATTCTAAATAAGGAGTAGAATCCACTGGCTGTATATTTTTCACCACCATAGGGATATTGTTGTAGAGGAAATGAAGCTGTTGGATTCTAATCCATAATTAGAATTCACTTCAGAAATTGGAGGGTGTTCATTAATCTCCAAATTGTAAATGAGACCCTAGGTTTTGGTATGTCAAGATTAAAACATTTATTAAGGGGAACAAAAATACAGTGCATTGTAAACAAACTGTGTTTTCCCAGTTTAATTCCAACTGGAAAATTTGCTCTTCTCTATAGCAAAAACTGCTAAACAGAATTACGTCAAACTTGACATGAAGCAATACGTTTACTGAGGGAAGTATCCTTTTATACTTTGTTTTGAATCTCATGGTTCTTTCTGAGATATTGACCTTAGGAAGAAGTGTTCATCGGACGTCAAAGGGTTAGTAAATATATATCTCCCGTTATTCAATGTGAGATTCCCGGACCCTTGGAGGTTTAGAGAATTAGAGCAATTAAATTGGTTGACAGCAATTGAAATCATTTTTTTGCGTCAGCCATTACAGAATGCCAGGCAGCAGAGCCTGTGTCCCGAAGAACTGCGACAGGGAGTGTAGTGAGCAAGGAGGTGCATCCCTTGTCTCCAGGGATAGTACTGGGGAGGTAAGTGGGGATCCCAGAGAAGCAAATACTGCCCCACAAGTTTAAAAAGACCTCTTGCATGAACCATGAAAACAAAAAAATATTTCACCGTGCCACTACGTATGACAAAGACTGGGTCCTGGTGAGCTGTGCCCAGAGGCTGTGCTGCACTGTCCAAGGGCATACACAGTTGATTCAGTGGCATGGGAGCCGGCTCGAACATTGGCTGGCCCCGTGTGAACAGCCACTTGGCATGTGCAGCTTTATTGATGGCATATAATTTGGTGCGGGGTCTAGTTGAAGGTTGGCCCTATTCCCAAAGCATGGTCATTGCCATACAGAGGTAGAGCAGTGCCTTGGGGATTGGTGTCGGGCCTGCAACCTGAGTGTGTTATGCGCGGCCGATGGTAGAAGGCGTACCCCACCAGCGCCTTGAGGCCCTCACGGGTGAGTAGCGCTCTTTAAACCCCCTGATTGATTGATTGATTGATTGATTGATTGATTGATTGAAGGATGTTTGGCACAGACCTTACTACACAACCAAAGCCTGTGAACTGTGTGGCTTTTATGCATGGGACACAGGAGCTGCAACATTCTGCACCCTTCAGTCAATGACAGCAGCATTTGGACAAACCCCATGCACCTCAGTGGTTGGACATTGAGGAGGATGAACATAGAGGAGATAGGTGCAGGAACTTTTGTATGGAGGGTTACTGAATGGAAGGTGGAGTACAGGGTCTGGCCAAAAGAAACAGTAGATTTTTGTTGTGATAGCCGGCTTAGCAACAAAGAGGGAAGCCAGTTAGGATTTTGCATACAACATTGCCCTCCTGTGACTTGTTATTGAGTGCTTTCATTTTAGACTAAGTTGTTAAAAAATTGAAATTCCAGGCTGATGGTATTAAATATTCTACTCCTTGATGAAGCTTGGCCAGAAAAGGATCACCTTCACAGGGGCTCCCTGGAAAGTGGGGGCCCTGGGCAATTGCCCACTTTGCCCATGCCTTTAAATGTCTATTTAAAGGCATGGACAAAGTGGGCAACTGTCCAGGGCCCCCACTTTCCAGGGAGCCCCTGTGAAGGTGAACCTTTTTTCTATATTATCTCTGCCTATTTTTCTATCGTTTCGCTTCATGGGACTTAAATTAGCAGAAAATGGGTATAAAAATGCAAATTTGTTCCCAACAAGGTCCACAAATGAATTATTGGCCGGGCCCCCAGTACCCTTAAGATGACACTGAGCCTGGTCTGCACAAAGTAGAAGGTTTTGCACGAAAGAATAATACAGGGCCATATGTACAAACGCATTTTCCCATTTACCCAGAATGGGTAAAACCTTTTTATACATCTGGCCCACAGTGTACTAAAGTGGCACTGCTAGTAACAAATGTCTTTGTGAGTCACAATGTTAACGCTCTGATTCCTTGTAAATCAGAAGTGAAAGGAGCACTACAGGGGTATTCTCCTTTCCTTGCGATTGACAAGAAAATGTATCAGTGGCTTGCAAGGTCACCAAGGGCCTCAAGCCAGGCCAGTTGGAAACCATTCACATAACAGGAGCTATCCATGAGGGACAGCTTCTAGTGTTCCTCCACCAGCTGTAGGTGTCAGGGGAGACTCTATGCCTGCATGGATGTTACTTCTACAAAGGGTCAATCTGTAGACTTCACACTCACTAAGGTACTGGGGTTTCCATCCCAGTACTTTGAGATTGTGAACCCAAAAGTGGAGGCATTCTGTCCCTTGTAGGCCTCCATCCATGCATTTGCATGTGGTTAAACAAATGCACAGAAGGAATCCTGCTTCACTAATATTGAGGAAGAAGAATGTCTGTGGATCCTTGTGATTAACCTGTCTGCACTGCGCTGGATTGATAAATCAAGCACAGTACCAAGAACCTTGCAGACACTGTAAACAGAGAGTCACTGTCTGTCCAAATTATTCAGGAAAATTCTCGATTTCGTGTTACATTCAGGAGAATGGCTCCATTACGAGTTGCCCAGAAGGATATCCCTTGGGGGCTGCACACAACTGCTGCATGCCAGGAGCAGAAAAAGCTCCCCCCAGCTAAAGTAAAAGAAACGCGGCCTTCCTGCTACGCATCCCCTATTGCCTCCCGCCCTCCTCCTCCCCAACCAAGAAAACAAAGCTTCCGCAACATTTGCCATCTACAAGCAGGTGGTAAATGTGTTTGAATTTGGTCCTGCTATCTCTCCCCCCCCCCAAAAAAGAGGGAACAACGTGTGAATTTGGCTCCAGAATACCTAGGTCCATGTTTTATTCCTCAATCCGGGGGAAATGACTCGTAATCCCCGTTAACTCACAGGGGGATACGGGCCGGGCTCGATTAGTACTTGTCCTGGTATCTCAAGAGGAGTTAATGGGAATTCGTATTGACGGCCTGAGTGTTTGTCAGGAAATATTATTGGTTCACTAAAACAGTGTGGTAAGCTTCCCTATGGGAGGGGTTACATGGATTGCACTGATGCAGTTGCTTTTTTCCACTGATAGTAATGCCCTACATAGCCAGATCACCTAGGGACCAGACCTTGGGCAATTCGGCACTGCCGTTTCCAGATTATATGCCATGCAGTGTTGCTACTACAACTGTGCACCAAAATGTATTCCACCTGGTAAGCGAAACACTGATTTATGCATTGACTGACCAGCTAATTATTCCAGATGTTAGTGCATATGTCAATGCAAAATTGCACCAGCGCTATTAAAATCTGTTCATCCTTAAATACTGCTGTAAAATTGCCTGTTTACATCTCAGTAAAGCGTGCTACATTCGATTGGGCAGTGCCTTTGTTGTTTCACGTTTGTTTGGATGTGAAGCGCATCCTCAGTTCTCCCTGTTTTTATTCTGTTGCTGTCGTGGGAGTTTTAATTAGATGTTTTGCATTTTTAGGCAAACCGAATAGAAAAAGGCGTGAGATTCCATCTGGTTGGAAGGGCACTCGCAGAAGCATCTGCAAGACTGGGTTGTGTGCAGGTGAGTTAGAAATTAAAGTCTTCTCTTCCCCTAAATCCCTCCCATCAGATATTTCTCTACCCCAACACTTTTGCTGCCCAGTGTTTTACCACCACAATATTCCTCTTATGGACAGGCTTCTCGTACGTCAGTATTTCTCATGCACTAAACTTCTCTTTTCCAAGAGTTCACCTAATTGAGGAGTTGATTTAAAGTTTGGTGCATGGGTACTCCATCACGAATGTGACGGATTTCCTGCCTGCTTGTTATAAGTGTCACAGAATATAGTGCACTTGTAATCAGGGGGACTGCACATCAGTCTTGTTTGAGACAGAGGACCCTGGGTGCCAAACTGCATATTCAGTCCTAAATACTCTGGTGCGTAGGAGAATAATTGACATGAGGCATCCCTTCCACATTACTTCTCCTGTCCATGATATACCTTTCCCAAATCTCCTATTGCCTGTTTCGTATTTTCTGAAAAACGTCTAATAACCAAAACTCTACTGTTGCTGAAAGTGACATTTCCCTACCTGCCAACTTGAGGAACAATCTCATCCTGTGAAGAGGGGGCGGGGCCTCATGCCGAGAAACACTTAAAAGAGGCACTTTTGAACCCCATCCCAAGCCACCTCCTCCCAAAAAAAAAAAAACTTGCTGAGGCAGGTGTCGATGTCCTGTGGTGTTTTCACACCCCTTAATGGACGTCGGCAGTTCAAAGCTTCGGAAAATGAGCTGGAAAACTATTTGCAGTGGTTTTCACCGCGTTTTCCCTACCACCGTGTGATATCGGCTCCTCACCAGGAGACTGTGTGATGGGAGCCGATATCGTGTGTTACACGGTGGCACCGTGTGAGATGGCAGGTATGCATTTCTTTAATACTCCTCGTGCCCAAGCCAAGGTTTTTTTTTCCGCAAAACAAATAAGGCCCAAGAAGGCTCTCCCTAAAAGACAGATTGTCCAAAGTATTTCTACCCCAAAGCGACTAATGCTGAGGGGTCTTTTTCCCCAGTGCTCCTACAGCACATAAAGCCTTTGTCTGAAATCTTTTATTACCAAAGTCATTTGTTCCCCAAAAGCTCCATATGCCTCTGGTGCCTCTTTTTTAAACCTCCATTTGTCTATTAACGTTAATCATCCATTTGATAAGGTTGTTGAAAATATGATACCAGGAGAGATGGTCATGGTGAAGAGATCCAGAGGTCCAGGGGTCCCTGGTTAGGTCGAAAAAGGAGTGTGATGAAAGGAACATATGATAGTAAAATGCGTGGAAGAAATAAAAACATGTTCTGCTTCTGTAATAAAAATTGAAATTGATACACTAGTTCCCACAGAGCCATTTCATGAAAATGTTAATATTTATTCTAATGCATTTAACTTAAAGTCAAAAAATGGCAGCACAGGAACTCCAAACTACATTTCACTCTAACGAAACTTTCACAAAACTCCAAATCCCTTAAAGTATATAGATCAGCACATAATTTTCAATTGACAGCATAGTGATTTGTGGGTAGGGAGATGAGCTGTTCCTTTATCTCAGTGGGAAAGGGTTTAGCATGTAATTAAAGGGCCAGTGAAACATACTGCTTTTTATTTCAGTAATTGCTATCCTCTAGGGTGATTTAGTGAGAGGAACTCCTTTTTGCCTCAGTGGTAGAGTTTTTGGAAACAAGGTGCAGAATTAAACATCTTAAAACCTATAAGGCAGACATTCTCAAATAATCATTGTAGTGGCCGTCTGGGCCTTGGCAAATCTTCTGTACTAGCACTGGACACTGTGAACATGTTTACTGGGGAAGAAAATGGTGGTTGTGAATGCAGACTCCCACCCGTCTATCCACCATTTCCTGACCCAAGATGTCCCTTGGTGGAACATTAATTAACATAAGGAGGAAATGACGGCTGCAAGCTACTCTCTCCTACAGAAGGCCAGGAACACCGATGGGTGCCGGGATTGTAGCGGGCCAACTTTTAACAACGTATTGACATTCTACTCCTACTTATTATTCTTAACTACACGCGTCTAGGTACAAATGTGCACCCCCTCCCCGTGTGACTTTAATAAATCCTATGGGGCATATGTATAAGCCCCTATCACCACGGGAACGTCACCTTTTGCGACGTTTCCGTGGTGATAGGGGCTTCGCCTTATTTGCAAGGCAGCGTTAAGAAACTTAACGTGGCTTAACGCTGCCTTGTAAATAAGGCCCCCTTTCACGCTATGCTTAGCATGAAAGGGGTGGGCAATGGGTGTTGCGGTGGGCGTTTCACCGGAACACCCATTGATTTTGACGCTGCCCCCTATTTACAAGGGCAGCGTAAATAGGAGGCAGCGCCAAAATTAAAACCAGGGAAAACCTGGTCTTAAGTTGGCAAAACGAGGAAAAATGCTATTTTTTTCCTCGTTTGTGCTTTTTCCATGTGTTCTGCCTTGTACAGCACACATGAAAAAAGCAAAAGCCTTTATTTGTTTATGTAAAGGAAGGTCCCCCTTCCTGCACATAAACAATCTTTAAAAGAAATGACATTTTGTGACTTCCATGTGTGCTGCATTAAGCAGCACACATAGAAGTGACAAAATGGCATTTCAAGATTGTTTTGTACAGGAAGGAGGACCTTCCTGTACATAAACAATCTTTCCCCTGCACGCAGACACCCATGCACTATGGTGCAAGGGTGCCTGCATTGGCGCTACACTGCTAAGTGTAGCGCCAGCGCTGGGGGAAACGCAAGGCTGCACCATATTGTTATCAAATATGGTGCAGCCTTGCGTTTCTGAAGTGGCGGAGTGAGGCGTTAAGCCATGACGACTAACACCTCACTCCGCCACTTCTGTTGTACATATCCCCCTATGTCTGCGTAGTTCTGCAGATCTTCAGAGGATCCTTGTTAAGCGTGTTCTGTGCTTGGTAATACTATTTCTTTCAACAGCTTCTCTGTTTTTACTCTTCCCCCATGCTCTCATCACCCGAAGACTCCAGCGACTTGAAGATCTCAGATGAATCTTTATTGCAGAAGGAGTCTCCAGATGCACCTGAAGGAAAACTGCATCCCACCAATGGTGGCCACAGTGGACAACCACATGGCCTGCCATCCGGCCCTGAACCTCTCCTACAACCGCAGCCTCGCCCATAAAGCTTTGGTCTCAGGACTGCGCCTACTGTAGACAGTCAATGCAAGGTAGTCAATAGATGCAGGCCAAGCAACGATGCAAAGCAAAACCCTTGCTGCAAGTTAAGCCTTGGATATGTGCTATGCTGGTGATGCAACCTGAAGAATTAACACAGCAAAGAAGCCCCATCACGGTGACCATTGACCCAGGCGCCAGACAGCATGGTTCAGCTACTGCATCGCCTACTGCTCTCTCCTCGCTTCAGCTTTTTCTTATAATGTGATAAAAATGCATATGTAAAGAGTGCATTAAATGATGATTAATCCATCCCTATTCACTGTTTTTCTCTTGCTTACCTCTGTAAGAATTAAATGGCTCAGAACGTCTTCCTGAAGTTCGTCTTGCGGGTCCAAAGTGTCCAACACACAATGCAAAGTTCTGGAATCTCCAAGAGGGTCCTTGAAAGTGTGGGACTTCAATTCCCACAATCCACTTGGACAAAACCCTTACAAATCCACAGGTAGTACTCCAGGCTTGGGATTCTTTAGGGTGATGGTCCAGGTGAGCTCTGTTAACCTGTAGCTTGCAGGGAGTCCACTCTTTAGTCCTAATGTAGTAGGTTTGATCCAAAGTACTGCAGTTTCAGATGCAAAAGGCGCAATCTTCAGGGTGCATGGCCTGCTGAATGCACATCAAACTCTTCAGCGTGGGCCCTTCTGATTCTCTTAGGTTTCAAAAGCAGATCTGAGAGGCACCACCCCTCTTAGATACTAATTAAGTGTTCTCTGGGGTCAGACAGGAGGGCACTCCTGTCCAATGAGGTGCAGGGCAACACCCAAGAGCATGACCACTTCCTCTAAAGTGTGGAAAAATGCTAACCCAGAAACCACTATTCTTCCAAAATTCAATATGTCAGAATTTTCAGCAGAGGGAGAAGAGCTGGCTAAACACACCCCTAGGATGGCTAATCTCCATAGCCATAGTCTGTCCCCTTTGCATCTGCTCATTCCTTTCTTAAGCCAAGCATCTGCCTTGGGTCAAAGAGGAGAGTTGTAAATAAAACTGATGTCTTTAGCTTTTCGCCCCCTTTCCTTGAAGAGCATTATTTACTACCCCTCCCCCTGGCTCTGGCATTCCTATGCCCAGCAACCTCTCCTCCCCGAGAGGCTTCCTAACCCCAGGCATCATTTATCACCTCTTCAAAGCAGCCACGCTCACCCACTTATCTCTGACCAATCAGGGTAGAACAGTACATGGTTGAATTTTGGCTTAGAGACAAAAAGTCTTATAACTTCTTGTCTGTACATTTTAGAAGACATTCAACAATACCATATTTTTGGATTTATCATTACCATTCTTCTGAGTCCTTAAATCCTAGTTTTAAAGCTTTTTCTTTCTCTAGTTATTAACTAATAACCTCTTCCAATGTTAACCTATGGGCTGGGGATCTGCAATGGAAAAATGAACTGGGCAATTTCTCCAATACCAGGGCCTATAAAACAGGTTTTAGGGGTTCTGAATATATCAAAATATTGCAGATCCTCATTTCACAGTGCTCCTAGCACGAAAGTCGATTTTGGGAAGCACTTTACAACAATGTGGGGAGTGAAATGTGCACTTTCACTAACCCCAGGTCATATAAAAACCTTTTTATAAGGATTCTCCTTATTAGTACCTGACCCCCCACCCCTTGAACACCTAGAGGAGACCCTGGGGTACCTACCATGACCAAACATTGTAGTTTATTCATTTTTAGTGCCCCAAACACAAAAGTCGAGTTTGGGCACAATTGGCATTTTAAAAGCAGTCCTGCAACACAGGGCTGCTTTTAAACTGACCTCAGGCTCCAGCAGTACACACATGCAAGTGCGGGAAAGGCTGCTGGCCTCTAAACTGCCATGCCTTATTCTATACTAGGGACTTAAAGGTAGTTTCAATCCCCCTGCCCTATATGTACAAGGGCATTATAGGGGAGGTCATGCAAATCACAAAGGTTACCCTAACCCATAGTGTACCAGAGTGTATGTAGGTGTTTTCACTGTATTCTAAATGTGTCTTCAACATAGCACTGGCCCTGGGCCTAGTTAGGTAGAGCCCAGGGTCAGTCAGAGTCAGTTACCACCAGTACCAGTCAGCAAAACGTTGGGGGGTGCCCAGGGCACAGGATGACTTTGCAACAGTGGTGCTTGTGGATTTGGTTGTGGTTGCTGTGAGTGTGGTGGTGGTTGTGGTGGGTGTCGGGGTAGTGTCAATAGTGTCTGTATGTTGTTTGTGTGTTTGCTTGTGTTTCTTTGCATGTTTGTGTTTATGTGTGTGTGTGAGTGTGCTGCTTGTGCATGTTAGAGTGGGTGCCTGCAAAGAAGTGAGTGTGCTTGGCATGGGGGACTTTGGAATTGGGATGAGGAAGGGACCTGAGTTGGGACACAAGGTTGGGCTGGTTGGAAGGCTACGGTCAGTGAGGAGGCTAGTCCTGTAAATGATCTCTGCAGGCCAGACATAGCACTATGAATGCCTTCCAGGTATGTTACCATTTGGCAACTAAGGCCCTGGTTGGCATTTAGGAGTTCAGTCTGGCCTACAGAGATGCTGCGTAGAGGGTCAATAGCCTCCTCACTCGGCGCAGCCGGGGGGGGCACAGAGGCAGGGGTTAAGGTGCCTGTGGCGCAGGAGAACCCAGCCCTTTTAGGGGGGCATGCTTGGTTAAACGGGGGAAGCAAAGGAGGGTTAGAGATGGCTCTCTGGGTGGCGGACAAAGATGCAGGTGGTGCAGTTCCTGTAGGGTCTGCCACCACTAGAGACTGCTGGCTTGTGGAGGCCTCCGAAGATGATGATGATGGGCTGATGGCCTCCTTTGCAGTCCCCTCACCCTCCTTGCCACTGTGCCCATCAGGGTCTGTGATCTCACCACCCAAAACACTGTGGGCAACTTCTTCCCCTTCTTCGTGGCCTCTGTCCCCCTTGGCAGCTCCTGAAGATGCTGAAAAGACATATACAGTGACTGCATTGCATCTGTGTAAATAGAACAGATCATGAAGTTGTTTCTCAAAACATTTTCAAATTTATCAGAATTCACCTGCTTCTAGTTTTTCAAACTTTGGATCATTTTTATCATTAACTCCTGCATGTAGGGAACATCTTCAGAAACCATTTGGTCACAGTTTTGTAACTTCCCCATATAGCTCCTATATCATTTATGATCTTTTCCCTTCACCTTTTTAAATTCTCTCTAGGACCTGTTAAACACCTCTGAATTGTTCATACTTGATGTATTGAATGGTGAACTTACGTCACAAAAAATCTTACAAAGCAAAATTATCTTTGTACTTTAGGCACAAATTGGAACAACATCACAGTAAATACTTCACACTGATTAATATGCAATTTATAAATTTAAAAATAGAAAGCAAATCACAATATGCAACAGAGTAAACCGTGATGCATTTCTACAATTTCCTCATGAGTCTTGAACTGAGCCTGATTTGGACGTTTCCAGATGGGATACTCCAATATATATGTAACAGAACATTCCATCTGCCAAAGTCCCTTTAAGTATCCTATTTTTTTTTACCATTGATCTATCATCTGGACATAACAAAGGAAATATAAAATAAGTTGTAGGGTATGTGTTATTCCTTCACCAATGTGTACACATTCCTGACTGTTTTATAAAAAAATGTATGCCTATCAAAAAATTGAAAAACAGACTGGCTTACATGCTCATTTGTTAAAAAGTAAGACGTCATGCAAATCTGTCACTTTGAACATAGTCTTTAAATGTATTTTTGATGCAAAACATATTTGTGATATGTTCATAATCAATAATGTAGCAATTTAATCTGATGTTTCTAGTCATTTTGGCTCACATGCTCACAATTGTCTGTCTATAATACCAACTCACCAAGTGACGTTTGGATCATCTACTGTATTATAAGTGCATTTTATGGTATGTCACCTGTAATAGGGTTAACGTAACATCATTCACAATAATAAATGAGCATTACACCTGACACAATTATAACTTGTGGCCTGTTTGGTATAACTGTCCCTTTTAATATCACAGATACTCATGTATATTTGTTGTTTAGGTAGACATGTGTCTGCTCAAAACAGTCCTTTTGGAGTGATCAGAAATCTAGTGTAATCTTATTTTCCCAAATCAGTATACATAACACATCATTATACACCTTGTGCAACACTTACACCTATAAGAACTCTTCTTGTGCATTGGACATGTGTTGACCTTAATGTTGATGCCATATTGTGCTGCTGTAACAAAAAATTGTTATTTAACATGTTAAACTCAAACAAGAACTTGCCCCCTTGATGCTGTTGTTGGACTCTGAACTGCCCATTAAGCTGGGGATAGCCCACCGCACGTAAGCGGGCCATTAGGGGAGTCAGAGTGCGGCACACACGCTTCCCATGTTGGGAGGACTGGCCGAGCTCGACTTCAGCGGACTTCTTGGTCCAGTGTCGTAGGTCCTCCCACCTCTTTCAGAAATGGATGTTGCACCGCTTGTAGACTCCCAGGATCAGCACCTTATTGGTCTTGTTTTGATGGGCGTTTGTAGAAAAGTAGGATCTGCTTCTTATGGTTACCCCCACGTATTGCTAAATGTGATACTGTTTTTGACTAGTCTGACTGGGATCCTGCTAATCAGGACCCCCGTCTATCTGCTTTCTCCTTAAACTGTTATGCTATGTACTTTGGTACACTCCAGATTGGATACTGAGGTACCCTTGTCAGTCTCTAGTATATGGTACACATATACCCAGGGCATAGGTACCCCAGAGGCCTCCCATGGGCTGAAGCATGTATTATGTCACCCATGAGAGGCCATGCAAAATGGAACTACAGGCCTGCCATTGCAGCCTGTGTATGTTGGTGCATGCACCATGCACCACTTACTTAAGATATAGGTTTACTATATCTAAGGGTCACTGCACTTAAAACCTATACGACACCCCTCTAGCAGGCCTTTACAATCCTGAGGGCAGGGAGCTTGGTTCTAAGTGAGAGGGTACCACTACATGAGCAGAACACCCCTGCAGCCTACGGAGTCCATTCTCCCGGGTTGTCAGTGAGGCAGCCATTTACGACATATACAGTGGCATTAGGCCACCGAGTGATGACCTACTCTATCGTGTTTGGTGTCAAACATGTTGGAATCATACCCCCACACCGGTAACTGGTGTGGGAGGTATGATTCCACCCCTCAGAAGTGAGCTTCATGGGGTCCCTGGTGTTCCCGGTACCAGCCTTCTAGTCCCGGACAGCACAAAATGGTTGCTGCCGACCAGTGACAATTTCTGCCCTCCTGCTGCTGAGCCAAGCTTGAGCAGGGGAAGGCAGAACAATAGGCATCCTGTCACAAGGAGGTGTGACCACCTCCCAGACAGGATTTAGTGTATTAGGGCTGGGTGGGTGCACTTGCAAGCGGCTGAAAGTCTGCATGAGGGGCACATTTGGTGTCCTTGTGCATAGTCCAGTTCAAACCAGTCCTGGAAGCCATTGGCTCCCACTTTGGCGCAAAACTGGACAAAGGACATGGGAGTAATCTCCCCACTATCCAGACCCTCCACTGGGAGGGTTCCCTGAATCTTGCCAACCCACTTCCGTGGGTACATAAGGACTTACCTGGCTGTAGGACCTTCGATTCGACGTGGACAAGATTCTGAACCAGAAACCACTGAACTTCGACCGTCTGGACACTCTGGACTTTGCTGGACTTCATTTGGGACCGACTTCGTCTCCATTTCAGTGTGAAGCATCGTCTGTGCCTATATACCATACAGGATCCGTGCAGGACCTGTGGAGCATCAAGGACAACCAACGATATCTCCCTTGAAGTGAAGGAGTCACTCCCCTGCATTCGCAGGCACTGCAACTCTGCTGTCCAGTCTGCTGATCCTGAGCTCCTATGGACTCCGAAGGCTTCAGCAACATAGGGCATGGGTTTCTATGTCTTTCGAGGTCCAAGCTGCCCTCTCACCAAGTTTGAGGTCAGAATCCCAAACCACGTACATTTGCAAGTGTATATGCTTGTTGCATTTTCCGAACAAGTAAATTGGGCTCCAAGTAGCCCCAACCTCTGGCACCATTTCCTACCAAGAACTTTGGCCTCCTCACACCAAGTGCTCTGTGGGCTGTTGTTTGGTGAAATCGCCCAAGGTCCTCTCGCGACTCCTGTGCCTCCGGCCCATGAGGTTCAACTTTGCTTTTCTTGGGCTCCCCTGGTTTCTTCAGGCCTGCCCTGACTCCCCTTGCTGTGGTAATTCTCCTGACTCTTGCTGGTCCGAACCGTATCCATCCTTGACATTCTGCGTGGGTTGCCGTTGCCAAGGCTTGTTGGTGCTCCCGCTGGACATTAACCCCTCAGCACTCGACATCCTTTGTGGGACAGCTTATATCCAGCTCCTGGTTGTCCTTGGCATCTCCTGGTCCCCGTAGCTGCAGAGTCAAGGACTCCATCAACGCACCTGAAGCCCACGACATTGGTGGGCATTCGTCTACCGAGCCCCTGGTCACTCCTGAATGACCCAGACTCTGTCCCCTCTGCTTTCAGGTACTCTTTGACTAGAATCCATATTTGGATTCCAACGGACACTTTTCTTCCTTCCAGCAGCGGCTCTTCTTCGAAGTCCTCCATTGGGTTCGATGGCGGTTTCTGACGCCACTTCAGACCTATGCACCCGGCTTCCCTGAGATAGGTAACTTGGGTGCCTCGGTATCCACGGGTGGGGTGGCTCTCCAACTATCTTCCACGGGGTTTCCTCGAAGTTCACTGGGAAGGGTCCTTAAACTCTAAAACTTCAACCGCGACTTTCCCATAGAATTGTACGGAGCATGTGGTCGTGTTCCCACACTGCACCCGTCCTTCGTGGGGTCCCTATCTACTCACCTTGGGTGGTTCCTTCAGGTCTCAGCGATTCTACGTCCTCTCAACACTGTCTTGACTCAAGTCGTGGTTCTTATACCACTTTCTTAGAATATGGTTTGGTGTCCCCTGGGGCCCACTGTGTATTAGTTCTATTTACTGTCATTTCTGTGCTTAAGTATTGTGTGCTTTGAGATTATCTCTGTGTAGGAGATACTGTGTCATACTAGATAGTGTTATATTAATAAATACATATTTTTAAACCTACTGTGTGGTTCTCCTTTCATTTAACCAATACTATAAGATTGCATTCTGGTAAAACAAGCTGCTTAACATTCCTTCAAGACTGCTCTCCACAGCTACCACTTGGATAGCTTTCTAAGGTTATCTTTGACCTCTTAAATCAACATTGTAATGTAATGTAATGTAAATGGAAACTTGTACAGCGCTACTATCACTCCAAGGAGCATCTTGGCGCTGGGACGGAACACCAGAGATGGAGAAAACTGGTATACTACTCATGCCAGAGGGGAGATAGATGTTTAAATCAGTGTTTTGCATAATGTATCAGGTGCACTGTAGATCCAAGTTTTTAGTGCCTTCCTAAAGACAGACTCGGAAACAATCTGACGGAGCTGAGATGGGAGTTGATTCCAAGCATTTGAGCCTATGACTACAAGTGATTTTCCTCCCTTTGTCACCAATCTAAAAGATGGAATGGTCAGTAGATTTGCATGGGATGATCTTAGGCTACGGGAGGGAACGTAGCGTTTGAAGCTAGTTTGAAGATATTGTGGTCCACGTGAATGAAAGGCCCTAAAGGTAATAATAAGGACCTTAAACAGAATTCGTTTGTGAACTGGCAACCAATGTAAGATGTCTAGTGCAGCAGAGGCAGATGATTTCCTAGGCCACTTCAATACCAGCCGGGCAGCCGCGTGCTGGACCATCTGAAGCTTGTGCAAGACTGATTTATTTGTTCCTGCATAAAGACTGTTACAATAGTCCAGTCTAGATGTAATGAGTGCCACAGCAACGGTTTGCCTGGCTGAGAAGGGGAGCAAGTCAAAGAATCTTTTTAGACTTTTTATAAGATGAAAACATGTGCCCGCAACTGCCAGAGATTGTTGTTGAAAGATAGTGTGGTGTCAAATTTTATTCCTAGATTTCTGGCTGCATTTATTGTATTAGTAGGGGGTGGCATCTTCTGGCCACCAAAGTTTAGGCACAAAGGGATTTTGTTTGCCAAATGGCAAAATCTCTGTTTTTTCCGAGTTACACCTTAGATGGTTGTTACTCATCCATTTAAAGGTTGCTGAAAGACATTTCCTAAGATTTTCTTCCGCCTTAGTATTGTCATTATCCAGGACCAGGATAAGCTGAGTATCGTCCGCATATGAGATGGTATTGATCTTGAAGGACGATATTAGTTTCATCAAAGGGGTTTCAACATTAGGGTTGTTTGGACTGGTACAAGTTGCCCATTTTAATTAGTGGTCAGCATATACCAGGCCAACTTCTCACAGCATTGACCTGTTTGGATACAAAAAAAAAAAAAAGTTTTGTGACTTTTTGTCTGTCAGTATTGATGTAACAAAATTTAGAGAAATCAACCACAAGCATTTGTACAAAGTTACACCATATCTTCTATATTTAAAAAAAAAAATATATATATATATATATATATATATATATAAACAACCGCCAAACGGTGCTTGCGCACCGTAATCGCCTTACCCCTTCCTCTCCTCAGCGGCGGTCCACAGTCAGGGGCGAGCCTTATAACATCACAACAAACGCCGTTTCGATAAAGAACAGCTACTGTGGACACAGTTTCCTTTAGAGCAGTTTTAATAAATCAATCACCAGCTCGATGCGTTGGAAACACTCCCTTGCTCACGAGCAAGGGAGTGTTTCCAAACGCGTCGAGCTGGTGATTGATTTATTAAAACTGCTTTCTAAAGGAAACTGTGTCCACAGTAGCTGTTCTTTATCGGAAACGGCGTTTGTTGTGTATATATATATATATATATATATATATATATATATATATATATATATATTCACTGAAAAAACCATAGGTTTTAGGGACATTATAGTTAGAAATTAGCATTTAAAAAACCTTTGAAATTGCCTGAAAAAACCACAGGTTTGAGGGACGTTATAGTTAGTTGGACATTTCACTCGTACAATTCCAGAGAAATTCAGCCATTATAGTTAGTTGAGCTAACTATAACTCGCCCCCCCGCAAAGCACTGTTGATGACATCACATATTAGAGAATGTTGGCATTGTCCAGCAATCCGTCCATCAATTGTTTCTTTTGCATTTGTTGCCCTAAGTGGGAAGTGTATGCCCAGACGTGGGTCCCGTGCTCACTACACCACTGGATTCAAGCTAGCCTGGCTGAAGAAGGGTGATGCCCTGAAACCGGTCCTAGGATGCTTGTTTCCGGTCCAGGGAAGACCTGGCTTGGCAGTTCGGGCTGGACTGTTCCCACAAGGAACATGGTCAAGACTGATTTGCATATGGCTGGGTCCAAACTGGGGTGGTGTGGTGAGCAAAAGAATGATGGATTTAACCCAGATCCTTGTGACTGGGGGAGAATGTTGGCATTGTCCAGCAATCCGTCCATCAATTGTTTCTTTTGCATCACATATTACATCACTCATGACATGGTCAGTGACATCACTGATGACATCACTGATGACATCTCAAATGACATCACTCATGGCATCACTCATGACATCATCCAGTGACTGTGTGTTTCTGTAAAGTTTAAATATGTTTTATATATATATAGGCCAAGGTGTATTGAAGAAGGAGTGGGTGCAGGAGTGTCTGAACGGATGATTTAGTAGGTGCGTGACTGACTGCAAGTGAGTGATTGAATGTGTCTTACTGAATGCATGGGTTAGTGACTAAACTGTGTGAATGTCTGTATCAGTCTGTCAGTTGGTGTGTAAGCTGTTGCATGGGTTAGTGAGTAGCTACATGTGTGTCTATATGGGTTATTGATTGGTTGTCTGAGTATCTGTATGTGTGCCTGAGTGTCTGTGTGGGTGGTTGGGGGTGTGTGACTGTGCATAGATGTGTGAGTGGGTGATTCACTGGGTGTATGGGTTCAAGAGTGCATCTGTGAAGGGCTGTATGGGTGGGTGAGTGCGTGTATGGGTGTGTTGGTGAGTGAATGGATGTCTCAGTGGTACATGTGTGAGTAACTACATATGTGAAAGGCAGTATATGTGAGTGTTGGACTATATGTATAAATGACTATATGTGAGAGTGAGTGATTGTGAGAGTGGCTGTATGGATGAGTGTGTGCTTGTGTCAGTGATTGTATAAGAGAGTAAGTATGTGTTAGTACCTGTATGAATAAGTGTGGTGGTGTGTGTATAACTGTATAGGTGAGTAAATGGGAGTGTGATTGATTCTTTGCATGACTGAGTAGCTGTGTTTGTAACTCTATAGGTGAGTGGCGGTGTGAGACTGTCTGTATAGGTGTATGAGTGCATATGATAGTGGCTGTATTGATGAGTGACTGCATGTATGAGTGACTGTATAGGTGAGTGAGTGGATGTGTGTGTAGACCTAAGAATCAGTGAGTGGGTATGTAGTTATTGGTGTTGGTGTGTCTATGGTTTTGAGAATTGTAGTCTGTAATTTAGAGTGGGTGTATCAAAGGTTATATTAGGGTGTGAGGAGGTGCATCAGATTATCACATGGATGATGTCATCAGTGATGTCATCAGAGATGTCATTTGAGATGTCATCAGTGATGTCACAGACCATGTCATGAGTGATGTAATATGTGATGTCATCAGCAGTGCATTGCGGGGCATGAGTTATAGTTAGCTCAACTAACTATAACGGACGCATTTCTCTGGTTTTGTACGAGTGAAATGTCTAACTAACTATAACGTCCCTGAAACCTGTAGTTTTTGTCAGTGAATTTCAAAGGTTTTTTAAATGCTAATTTCTAACTATAACGTCCTTAAAACCTATGGATTTTTCAGTGAGTTTCAAAGGTTTTTGAAATGCTAATTTCTAACTATAACGTCCCTGAAACCTATGGTTTTTTCAGTGAATTTCAAATGTTTTTTAAATGTTAATTTCTAATTGTACTGTCCAAAAAATGCTTTTTCTAAATTTTTGAACTTTTATAAAAATATTGTGATGTTTTCTCTTTTCTAAAATATGAATTTACATTTTTATTTATTTATTTAAAAGTGGATTCGCGTACTGGTCATGTACCAGTCACGGTGGGTGCGCAAATCCAAGTATTTTGCCGCCATATTGGTTAAGTCATGTACGATGCGCGTTCGGTATGCAAAGGGTGCGCGGTTCTCTGCCCCGCGCAACATCACGTACGTATTTCCGGGGGTCGTGCCAGGTGCGCGAATCCAACGCAAATTTTTACGTTTTAAAAGTATATGTATATAACTTTAATCTGTATATTATACCAAGAGATTATTTAACATAATTGTAAGTATCATATATTTGTAACTGTAATAAAGATATATTATTGTTAAATACAGTTTTCGGAAATCGCGTCGGGTGTGCGTTGGTTGCGCGCTGCTTGCGCGCCCTATGCGCAAATCCCATGTGACTTCAAAAGAAAGTATTTCATTGGTTAAGAAGCTTTTGATTCTAGAACTTGAAGGACCCCACCCAATTTTTTCATTCTTTCAACTGCATCTCAGGAGACACAGCTCTTGTGTTTTGCTCTTCTTCTTTGTTTTTTTTTTTTTTTCTTCATCAGAAAATGGCTGCTTCCAATCCAGCACAGCAGCTTCCACCTGAAGATGAAGAAGAGTTGGAAGAACCGGTGAAGGTGAGATATGAGAGTATCGTTTGGGCTTTTTTCTCAATTCCACCTGGGGAGAAGAAGGTAAATGCACGAAAGGTTACGTGCACCATATGTGAGAAGGTTCTGTCATGAGGATCTGACAAGAAGTATTCCTGCGGCACCTCTTCAATGCTCAAGCATTTACAAACAATGCATCCACGGCGTCTCGCGAGGGAACAGCAGCGACGAGACCTACAGAAGCAGGCAAGTCAGGACGACGCTGCTGGACCAAGTACTTCATCTGGTTCCTTAGCAACAACAAGACCTGTGGAGCAGCATTGTGTAAAATGCAAAACATTTTTATGTTTTGGTGAACAATCAGTAGATGTCATCGTGTTTGCCATTAAAAACCACCATTGCTATTTTTTTTTTTTGCTTTGTAAATGCATAATGTTTTGAAAGTTTTCACTGTTGGTTCTGTTAATTTTTTCATTAAAAAAAAAAAAACACCCAAAAAATACAAAAAAGAGTTGAAAAAACAAAAAAAGAAGAAAGAAAATGGTTCTTCTTAGAACCGCCTATTTGGTTAAAAATAGACACATTTGTAAGTGTTGTATGAATTGTGGCAAGTGTAATATATGTAGAAGTGTATGGGTAGTGCATGTGTGATTGCATGAGTCCATGTGTAGTGCCTGGGTGATTGGAGAAGTGCATGTGTAATACCTGAGTGATTGCATGAATACATGGGTAATGCATGGGTGATTGTAGGAGTGCATGGGTAGTGGCTGGATGATTGCATGAGTGCAGGGGTAGTGCCTGCGTGATTAGAGAAGTGCATAGATAGTGCTGGAGTGATTAAAGGAGTGTATGGGTAATGCATAGGTGCATGGAGGAGTGCATCAGTAGTGCCTGTGTGATTGGAAGAGTGCATAAGTAACGCCTGGGTGATTTTATGAGTGTATATGTACTGCCTGGGTGATTGGAGGACTGCATGGATAGTGCTTGGGTGATTGGAGGAGTGCAAGGGTACTGCCTGGGTTATTGCATAACTGCTTAGGTAGTGCCTGAGTGATTGCCTGAGTACAACGGTAGTGCCTGTGTGATTGGAGCAGTGCAAGGGTAGTGTCTGCTTGATTATATAAGTGCAGGGGTAGTGCCTGGTTGATTATACAAGTGCAGGGGTAGTGCCTGGGTGATTAGAGGAGTGCATAGTTAGTACCTGGCTGATTTTATAAGTGCATGAGTACTGCCTGAGTGATTGAAGGACTGCATGGGTAATACCTAGGTGATTGCATGAGTGCAGGGGCAATGTCTGGGTCATTGGAGGAGTGCATGGGTAATGTTTGGCTGATTGCATGAGTGCAGGAGTAATGTATTGGTGGTTGCATGACTGTAGTGGTAGTGCCTGGGTGATTGGGAAAGTGCATAGGTAGTGCCAGGGTGATTTTTTAAGTGCATGGGTACTGGCTGGATGATTGGAGGAGTGCATGGATAGTGCTTGGATGATTGCAGCAGTGCAATAGTACTACCTGGGTTATTCTATGAGTGCATAGCTAGTGCCTGGGTGATTGCATAAGTGCAAGAGTAATGTCTGGGTGGTTGCATGAGTGTAGTGGTAGTTCCTGGGTGATTGCAGGAGTGCATAAGTAGTGCCTGAGTGATTGCAGGAGTGCAAGGGTAGTGCCTGGGTGATTGGAGCAGTGCATAGCTAATGCATTGGTGATTCCATGAGTGCAGGGGTAATGTCTAGGGGATTAGAGGAGTACATAGGAAATGCCTGGGTAATTGCATGAGTGTAGGGGCAATGTTTAGCTGATTGCATGAGTGTAGAGGTAGTGCCTGGGTGATTTTATAAGTGCATGGGTATTGCCTGGGTAATTATATGAGTACAGGGGTAGTGCCTGTGTGATTGAACGAGTGCAAGGGTAGTGACTGGGTGATTGAATGAGTGCATGGATAGTGCATGGCTGATTGGAGGAGTGCATGGGTAATGCCTAGGTGCATCGAGGAGTGCATCAGTAGTGACTGTGTGATTGCATGAGTGCATAGGTAGTGCCTGGATGATTTTATAATTGCATGGGTACTGCCTGAGTGATTGAAGGACTGCTTGGGTAATACCTAGGTGACTGCATGAGTGCAGGGGTAATGTCTGGGTCATTGGAGTAGTGCATGGGTAATGCCTAAGTGATTGCATGAGTGCAGGGGTAATGTGTAGGTAATTGAAGGACTGCTTGGGTAATACCTAGGTGATTGCATGAGTGCAGGGGTAATGTCTGGGGGACTAGAGGAGTGCATAGGTAATGCCTGGGTAATTGCATGAGTGTTGGGGTAATGTCTAGCTGATTACATGAGTGTAGGGTTAGTGCCTTGGTAATTGGAGGAATCCATAGGTAATACATGGGTGATTGCATGAGTGCAGAAGTAGAGCCTGGGTGATTAGAGGACTGCATAGGTAGTGTCTTGGTGATCTTATAAGTGTATGGTAAGTGCCTGAGTGATTGAAGTAGTGCATGGGTAATGTTTAGGTGATTGCATGAGTGCAAGAGTAATGTATGGATCATTGCATGAGTACAGGGATAATGTCTGGGTGGTTGCATGAGTGTAGTGGTAGTGCCTAGGTGATTGGAGGAGTGCATGGGTAGTGCCTGGGTGATTGGATCAGTGCATAGCTAATGCATTGGTGATTCCATGAGTGCAGGGGTAATGTCTGGGGGATTAGAGGAGAACATAGGTAATGCCTGGGTAATTGCATGAGTGTAGAAGTAATGTCTAGCTGAGTGCAGGAGTGTAGAGGTAGTGCCTGGGTGATTTTATAAGTGCATGGGTATTGCCTGGGTAATTGTATGAGTACAGGGGTAGTGCCTGGGTTATTGGATGAGTGCAAGTGTAGTGCCTGGGTGATTGAAGGAGTACATGGATAGTGCATGGCTGATTGGAGGAGTGCATGGGTAATGCCTAGGTGCATCGAGGACTGAATCAGTAGTGCCTGTGTGATTGCATGAGTGCATAGGTAGTGCCTGGATGATTTTATAAGTGCATGGGCACTGCCTGAGTGATTAAAGGACTGCATGGGTAATACCTAGGTGATTGCATGAGTGCAGGGGTAATGTCTGGGTCATTGTAGGAGTGCATGGGTAATGCCTAAGTGATTGCATGAGTGCAGGGTTAATGTGTAGGTAATTGGAGGAGTGCATGAGTAATGTCTGGCTAATTGCATGAGTACAGGAGTAATGTCTGGGAGGTTGCATGACTGTAGTGGTAGTGCCTGGGTGATTGGAAAAGTGCATAAGTAGTGCCAGGGTGATTTTTTAAGTGCATGGGTACTGGCTGGATGATTGGAGGAGTGCATGGATAGTGCTTGGATGATTGCAGCAGTGCAAGAGTACTGCCTGGGTTATTCTATGAGTGCATAGCTAGTGCCTGGGTGATTGCATGAGTGTAAGAGTAATGTCTGGGTGGTTGCATGAGTGTAGTGGTAGTTCCTGGATGATTGCAGGAGCGCATAACTAGTGCCTGGGTGATTGCAGGAGTGCAAGGGTAGTGCCTGGGTGATAGCTAATGCATTGGTGATTCCATGAGTGCAGGGGTAATGTCTGGGGGATTAGAGGAGTACATAGGAAATGCCTGGGTAATTGCATGAGTGTAGGGGCAATGTTTAGCTGATTGCATGAGTGTAGAGGTAGTGCCTGGGTGATTTTATAAGTGCATGGGTATTGCCTGGGTAGTTGTATGAATACAGGGGTAGTGCCTGTGTGATTGAACGAGTGCAAAGGTAGTGACTGGGTGATTGAATGAGTGCATGGATAGTGCATGGCTGATTGGAGGAGTGCATGGGTAATGCCTAGGTGCATCGAGGAGTGCATCAGTAGTGCCTGTGTGATTGCATGAGTGCATAGGTAGTGCCTGGATGATTTTATAAGTGCATGGGTACTGCCTGAGTGATTGAAGGACTGCATGGGTAATACCTAGGTGACTGCATGAGTGCAGGGGTAATGTCTGGGTCATTGGAGTAGTGCATGGGTAATGCCTAAGTGATTGCATGAGTGCAGGGGTAATGTGTAGGTAATTGGAGGAGTGCATGGGTAATGCCTAAGTGATTGCATGAGTGCAGGGGTAATGTCTAGGGGATTAGAGGAGTGCATACGTAATGCCTGGGTAATTGCATGAGTGTTGGGGTAATGTCTAGCTGATTGCATGAGTGTAGGGGTAGGGCCTGGGTGATTTAATAAGTTCATAGGTACTGGCTGGGTAGTTGCATGAGTACAGGGGTAGTGCCTGGGTGATTGGAAGAGTGCAAGGGTAGTGCCTGGGTGATTGAAGGAGTGCTTGGGTAATGCCTGGGTGATTGCATGAGTGCAGGGATAATGTGTGAGTGTTTGGAGGAGTGCATGAGTAATGTCTGGGTGATTGCATGACTGCAGGGGTAATGTCTGAGTGATTGCATGAGTGCAAGGGTGATGTCTGGGGATTAGAGGAATGCATAGGTAATGCCTGGGTAATTGCATGAGTGGAGGGGTAATGTCTTGCTGATTGCATGAGTGGAGGGGTAGTGCCTGGTAAACAGCCCTCACAACGAAGCCGTCACCCCGCATGCAATTACAACGTGGTCGTTACAACAACCGTGTTCTAACAACGCATACCATTACCCCGCAATTCATAACAACGACTTGCGGAGGGGGGAGAAGGTGTGGTGCAGTGGCCAGGGCAGCTGACTTCGGAGCACAGGGTTCACGGTTCGATCCATGGCTCCGGCGGCAGCTCAGCTCAGCACCATGTGACTCTGGGCAATAGCTCACTTAATTTCCACTACGGCCCCCAGCGCCTTGAGACCCGTAAGGGTGAGAAGCTGCGCTATATAAAAACGGACTTACTTACACCTTCCCTACTGTCCGCACAGACTGGAGTTGGAATAGTAAATTGTACTATTCCAACATCTAGCGCCCCCCTCCGCAAGTCGTTGTTCTGACTTGCGGGGTAATGGTATGCGTTGTTACAACACGGTCGTTGTAACGACCGTGTTGTAATTGCATGCGGAGGGAAGGCTTGCGTGAAAAGGAGGCATATTCGTAGTGCCTGGGTGATTGGAGGAGTGCATAGGTAGTGCCTGGGTGATTTTATAAGTGCAAGGGTTCTGGCTGGGTGATTGGAGGAGTACAGGGGTAGTGCCTGGGTGATTAGAGGAGTGAATAGGTAGTGCCTGGGTGATTTTATGAGTGCATGTGTTCTGCCTGAGTGATTGAAGGAGTGCATGTTTAATGACTAGGTGATTGCATGAGTGCAGGGGTAATGTCTGGGTAATTGGAGGAGTGCATGAGTAATGTCTGGGTGATTGCATGAGTGCAGGAGTAATGTCCAGGTGGTTGCATGAGTGTAGTGGTAGTGCCTGGATGATTGGAGTAGTGCAATGGTAGTGTCTGGGTGATTTTATAAGTGCATGGTACTAGCTGAGTGATTAGAGGAGGGCATAGATACTGCCTGGGTGATTGAAAGAGTGCAAGGGTAGTGTCTGGGTGATTGCATGAGTGCAGGGGTAATGTTTGGGGGATTGGAGAAGTGTATAGGTAATACCTGGGTGATTGCAAGAGTGTACGGGTAATGTCTAGCTTATTGCATGAGTGTACAGGTAGTGCCTGGGTGATTGGAGGAGTACATAGGTAGTGTCTGGGTGATATTATAAGTGTATGGGTACTGGCTTGGTGATTGGAGAAGTGCATGGATAGTTCCTGGGTGATTGGATGAGTGTGAGAATAGTGCCTAACTGTATAGATGAGTACATATGTAGTGTTTGAAAAAATGGATGAGTGCCGTAAAAGCGACTGTAAACATTAGTTCACATTATAATGCTTATTACATTATTCCATCTTACCTTTTTACTAGAGAAGATACAAAACTCATTGGAACTATTTTACAGTAGTTTTGTTGTAAACTGAATTTAAAATCTTTTCAAACTTTTCCATTACCTTCTGTAAAAAAGAAGAAAAACTGTTATTGCATATAATATTATAGTTTCAAGAACACAACATAATTTTAGAATTACATAACATATCCAGTTTCCCTTTTTTGCTGTTCTCAGATTCTACTGAATTTCACCATACACAGTGATTTAAATGTAGATCAGCATACAACAGCGGGGAAAAAAACCAATCAATGTGATTTAAAAAAATAAATAAATCTGCGTTGAAAATATTTACAAGTGTAACTATGGGGCCCATTACGATACCCGGCGTAAATAAATCCGCCAGGCATGGAAGCGGCAAAAATCCGCCCGCACACACCGCCTGAACACCGACCACGCCATTACGATTACACAAACCGAAAACCGCCATCGGCGGAAAAATCACACAAAATACCGCCCGCCAACGTCCGAGTCGGAGTCAAACCGCCCGCCACGGACGGAAACACGCACGACAACACAAAACCGCCCGCCCTCACGGCCGACACACCGCACGTGAAATTACGATCGCACCGACATGAGCGCGGAAAAACCACAAATATACCGCCCGCCAGCGCAAACAACGCCGATGAGAATCGACACGGCAGAAGCCATGGCGCCAACGTACCTGCACAGAAACCATCCGCACACAAAACCAATAGCACACAACATGGCCAACAAGTCCACACAGCAAGGCACGCACAAATACACAAGCACAGTACACATCCCGAAAACACCCCCCGGACAAACAAAAAATACAAAGGCCAGAACCCCAGACACAACACACCTGAAAACAACAGACCATGAGGACACACCCACATAGGTGAGTACAAAAGCAGCACTCCCACAGACCACAACCCCTTGCTACATTGCAAACCAGAGAGGAGAGGAGAGGACACAGTGACACAGCAAGGACAGCAGCACACCACAGAAACGCACACATCACAACCACCACCACCACCACCACCACCAAACACCGGCACCACAAACCCCCTGCACATTACACAACACACACCGCACCAGCACCACAAACACCATGGCACCACAAAGAATGCCCAAGTACACGCCCATTGAGCTGACGGTCATGGTCGACGAGATCATCAAGGTGTACCCACAAATCTATGGGAACATGGTCCAGCACACACCACTAGCCACCAGAAACAGAATGTGGAACCGGATCGTAGACCAGGTCAATGCAGTCGGGACCCTGCCCAGGAACAGAGGTGAAATAAACAAACGTTGGAATGACGTAAAGAGCCTGGTCAAGAAGAAGGAGGGCAAAAACAGAGAGCTGGCTGCCGTCACTGGCGGAGGGAATCCCGCGCTCTTTAAGACCTTCAAAGCGTGGGAGGAGAAGGTGCGAGTCGTAATACATCCGGAGATCCTCGCCGGATTAGCAGGGGGAGTGGAGGCTGGTAAGTACAAACTAATGTATACCAGCACACCGCTATGTACTCACATGCGCAACTACCATGCCACAGCTCCCAGGGACAAACACCCCCATGTCCAGCACACAATACACAACACATCACACACACATGCAACAGACACCACCACACACAGCCCAAACCGAACAACTGTAAGATGCGTGGGGACATGTGTACACTCAGCCAGCCACGTAACCACCAACAGGTCCCCAAATATGCCAGAAGCGCCACAACGAGCACCCACCACACCCATGTGTCCGCCACAGCTGCACTAACCGACAAGTAACAGGTAAGTGGCAGGAACACAAAGTGCAGTGGGTGGGAGGGTGGACAGCCCAAGTACAACACACACCAGGCCCCAGTCCCACAGCACAGCAAGGAGGAGCATCCCCCACACCCCACAGCCACGTGTCAGCCACCGCAGTGCACAACGACAGCCGAAAGGCAGACATCACGGTCCACAGCAATCGGTGTCAGTGGGTGTCCAGCCACCCCCACGACCCACAACACCCCCCACCCCCACAGACCTGCAACATGGAGCACCCCCGCTTAGAGCCATGTGGCATCCAGTACAGTGCACGCACGAACAACTTGCAGGTGGGAAACTGGACAGGGCTGGATTACTGGAGGCATGAGGACCATAACACGACCAACACATGGGACATGTCACGTAGCAGACGAACACGCAGCACCGCCCACCATCACGAACAAGTGAACAATGTGCACACGGACATGAACAACAGACTCACACCCCACATGACCCATCACAGACATAGCAACACCCAAGGAGCCACGTCTGCATGCACAAGCCACACTGAATATAGTCCCACACGGCAGCCACTGTGCAACTCATCACACACAACCGAAACACCATTGAAGTCCTGTCCATGTAGCCCCTACTGCCTGTCAACCACACACCCCACAACTACGCCTATGTAAGACAAACAACACTAGACGCAACAGAGCGGAACAACATAAATGCACACGAACACCACTGAACCCATCAAACTCACAGACACACCATGCACATACAACATACCATCCATCCCATCCGTCAGCCCCAGTCTCATGAAAGGCATGTCATCCGCACAGCTGCCACACATACAGCAGTCACGCTAAGATACATGCCCATGACCAACCATGTGCCAGAAGTCAATGAAGCGCACGACACACTGTGAGCAACAACACACAACATGGGCCACACCCCCCGAGCACTGCAGTGATGCACATGGCACAGGGCAGCACGCACACCAAGGAGATGGGACAACTGCAATACGTTGGCTGGCACACAACCATCACTCACTCATAACGATGCGTCCAATGCCATGTCCAGTAATCACAACAGACAGCAAATATGCAGGCCATGTCAAGCATGCACACACCTCAAACCATGCACTGTCATGCTGCCACAACACATGTCACGTTCGGCACCCATGGCTCACAGCATGTACCCCAAAAGCATATTCCCTCCCAAATGCGAATCTGGGGCATGGCCCCCATGTTGCCATATGCGTTCCTAAGCGTTCCATTTGAACCCCAAAAGCATATTCCCTCCCAAATGCGAATCTGGGGCATGGCCCCCATGTTGCCATATGCGTTCCTAAGCGTTCCATTTGAACCCCAAAAGCATATTCCCTCCCAAATGCGAATCTGGGGCATGGCCCCCATGTTGCCATATGCGTTCCTAAGCGTTCCATTTGAACCCCAAAAGCATATTCCCTCCCAAATGCGAATCTGGGGCATGGCCCCCATGTTGCCATATGCGTTCCTAAGCGTCCCATCTGAACACCAAAAGCAAAGTACAAACCAGACCCAGGATGGGCCAGGAGCCCGCATACACCAGAGTCACAATAAGTAGGGGCACAGCAACACACCCATCGGCATGGCCAATCCGTCCCATGCCACATGTGCACAGCACACAGTCCCATTGCCAAGCACACACAACTACAAATGCTACAGCCACACACACGCCTCCGGGAAACCCATGTACGAGATTGCACGAACTGTTAATGTCAGACGACAACTACATACTTCGCCAGGTGCAACACAATAACAAATCTCATTCTCTCCACAGGTGACGAACTGCTGGATGCTGGGGATGGAGCCAGCAGCCAGCACAGCCAGCCTACAAGCCCCCAACGAGGACACACGGATCTGGAGGATCTGTCCTCCTCTTCGGACACGGACCACCAAGCAGGCCCATCTGGTGTGGCAGGGCCCAGCCGCTCCCCAGGACCCCTCCTACCCACCAACCCATCATCCAGGGCTGCTGAACATTCCCAGCCCCCTGCTGCCACTGTCGTTGCGGCCACACCCACGGTCATTGCGGCCACACCCACGGTCATTGCGGCCACTACCATTGCCGCAACCGCCACCATCGCCGCACCGACCACCACCGCCGCCACCACCACCACGTCTTCGCTGGCACCAGCCCCAGCGCAGGTGGTGGCCCGGCCGACTGGATCCACCCTGGGAGCCACAGCGAGGACCGTGGTGAGCAATGTGGCTAGTGGGCAGGCCGGTGGCAGCAGGACTGGTAGGAGGAGCAGGGTCAGGGAAACGCCAGCCTCCCTGGGAGCCATGCCCTGCCTCAAATGGCCAGAGTCCTTGGGGCCTATGAAGAGGCCCAAGGACAATGGGTCCGGTCTGCTTCAGACACGCGTGAGGTGCTGGGGGTGCTGAGGTCCATGGACGCCCGTATGGGCCAAATCGTGGACCTCATGGGCCAGCTGGTGGTGGCGGTGAGGTCACAGCCAGGGACAGCAGCTCCCCTCCGCCACCACCTGCCGGGGCGCAGGGTGGAGCAGCAGTGTCCAGTTCCCCTGCGTCCACAGCCAGTGAGCACACCTCAACCACCAGCATGTCGCAAGCAGGCACCCCCTCGCAAACGTGGAAGGGGCCGTCCGAAGTGGAAACAGATCTCCCGGGAGGACTTCGCACGCTCCAAACGCAAGTGAGGCAGCCAGCCAGCCTTCCGCCAGCCTTCCTTGACCAGCCACTGCATTGACTTGGACTACGATCCCACTCCACACAGCCATCTGGATGGCATGTGTGTGTTGGACTATGGACATAGAACCAGTGGGTACACCCTGATCATCACGCAGCCATGACCGACAGCTCATTGTCACTGCACGCACCACTTTTGTCATCACCTTACACACAATCACATGTCACAGTTTGTAATAAATGCACCTTTTTCACTAACTGCTGTTTGTGCCCTGTGTTTTATTTGTACGGAATACAACGGCCACCTTGGGCGGAAAGGCACCTGATGCGTGGCATGGCAATTGAATCCGGAGGGCCTGTAGGGACCTAGGGGTGGGAGACAGAACAGGAGCACATTCAATGAGTGTGTCACACACCCATCACACAGTACATGTCAACAACTACAAGCAATGTACACACATCGCACAGAGCAATAGGGCACAATGCCACAGCCACCAACAGTGGCATACTACCCCTGGCCATGGAGCGTTGACACACAGCACGCAGTGAACAAACGGCCACCCTGACACAGCACACACACACCTGCACAGATACAGCCACATCAGCCGTCGTACATGGACACTCACCGTCAAGTGAAGTAGCGGGCGATGAGCTGCTGCCGCACATTACCAGCTTCCTCCTCTCCGCTGTCCTCCTCACTCGAGCTGTCCTGGTCTGCGGGCTGGGGCCCTGGTTGATCTCCGTCATCCACGATGAGGGGGATCTGCTTCCGAATGGCCAGATTGTGCAGCATGCAGCACGCCACCACTATCTGGCACACCTTCTGTGGGGAGTACGCCAGCGCACCCCCGGTGCGGTCCAGGCACCTGAACCTGGACTTGAGGAGGCCAAAGGTACGCTCGACCACACGTCTGGTCCTCCCATGTGCCTCATTGTAGCGATCGTCTGCTGGGGTGCGAGGATTCCTCAATGGACTGAGCAGCCATGCCCCATTCGGGTACGCAGAGTCACCTGGGTGTGAGGGACACAGAGAACCGTTGCAATTCCAACTGGACAGGGGACAGCATCGCACAACCAGCACGCTACACCACTCCACATACTCACCGACAATACAGGCACGATCCTGTTGCATATTGGACATCAGTCGTGGCAAGATGCTGTTGCGCATTATGTGTGCGTCATGGGCCGAGCCTGGGAACTTTGCACACACGTGGGTGATCACCATGTCCGCAAGGCACACCACTTGCACATTCAGGGAGTGCGTGTGCTTCCTGTTGCGGTACAGGTGCTCAGTGGCCTGTGGTGGAACAAGGCCGACATGTGTGCAGTCAATGGCTCCAACGACGTGTGGGATTCTGCCAAGGGCATAGAATGCACCCTTCACTGCCGCCAATTCACGAGCCCTGGGGAAGCGGATGTACCTGTTCCGGTACAGCATCATGGCTGCCAGTACATCCCTCAGCACCTTGCTGAACATGGGCTGGGACATCCCTCCTCCAATGCCCACTGTGTGCTGGAATGACCCAGTGGCGAAGAAATGCATGGCGGCCATCACCTTAGCCGTGGGGGTGACAGCAGTCGGATACACCCTGCGGGGACGGAGATGGGGTTCTAACATGGCACACAGTCGATGCAGGGTTGGCCTGTCCAGCCGAAACTTCCTAATAACCTCTGTATCGTCCATGTCCGCCAGCAATTGGTATGGGCGGTCAATGTTCGGTCTCCGCCTAGGGACAATGGCAGAGGACACATGTCAAAGCAACACGACACATAGCAATTTCGCATACACATCACTGACATGACTGAGCAAGCACATGAGCCACAGCCCAGCTGTCAAGCTGGGACGGCACGGCCACAATACACTTACACAGGTCTCCCAACAATGGCAATGGCTAGTGATACAAACCACTGCCATGTGCATGCACATGGGGATCTAGGCCCCAATGACTTGCGGGGCGTGCTGATGGGGACTGACTGCATATCCGTCAGCGGCAACGCCACGGCAACATGAATGTCTGCTGAGCATGGAACTGCTTCCGCGGCTGGATGAGTATGGCACACGACGACGACGATGTGGGCACAGGCTGAGCGGCCAAAACAAGTGGGACCTGTGGCACGAGGGGATATGAGACAGTAGTAGGTGTCAGCACTGCACCCTATGTACAGCACTGTATGGATCACACCTCCCGAAACATTGACAGGTGTCCACATTGACAGCCCCATGCCAAGACGGCTGTGTGCTTGCAGTCACACGTCACAGGTGAGAGGTTACATTGCACGTGCCAGGTGGCAGACGTACATAGTGGGAGCTGGCATGTGTGTGCATGTGTCTCCTGTTCAGGATCCACCAGATGGGCGCTGACTCTGTACTGACCATTGGACACAGCATGTTCCGTGGAAGGCTTGTGTGTGTGGGATGGTGGCACTGGATGTGCCTCCGTTGGGTGGGGGGCCATGCACAGGGCGGGTACGTCGATGATTGCGCATTGTTGGTCACGGTGGGTGCACCAACTGAAGATGTGTTGCCCTGTGTTCAATTCCTATGTCCGCATGATGATGGACTGTAGATGTGGGCAGACTACACATTGGTCGATGTGCTGTCTATATGCATGTGCCTTCACACCAGGCACAGCTGCCCCTGCACATGTGACCCCTGCTGGACTCGCTGCTGGGTCTGTGGAGCTGATGCACCTTCTGCGCGTGGGGCGGACAGCTCTCCTCACTTCCCTCATTGCGCATGTCATGACTTTGCCGCAGGTGACATGGATCATGGAGGGCCCACATGTACGCGTGGGTAGGCTACACATGATTGTACACTGGTCGCCACCCCCAGTCAGTGTTTCGAATGGGAAGGTTGTCGTGCTGGTGGTATGTTCGATGTGGCGGATGGGCGGGCCTAGGTGCGGGCTTACATTCCGGACATGGGGGGTAGTTGGATTGGCGACTAGTTGCAGTACACACGGGACACGTCTCTTCCTTTCCACATCTGGGTCATCCCTTGTACTTACTGACAGTGATACAGTCATCTTCGCCCCAGCCCTCATGTCCTCCCCTCGCTCCCCCAATATGCATGCTCACCTGCGAGGCTAGCGCCTGCACAGGCAGCCCCAAGCTCGCACCAGAGAGGGCAAGGAGTGTATGTGTGGGTCCAGTTGCACGAGTGGGCTGTCTCAGGGTATGATGTGTGGCGGGACGCCGTCCACCTGCGTGGTGCCCCAAATGGAGACCCGGCCTGCATGGACTATGCATCACAGTCTTCGCCTTCCGGATCCGCCACCTGCGACACCCAGTGGCTGTGGCTGCCCTTGCGGCCAGGCCGCGTCCGTCTGTGGCTGATGGCCCACACATTCACTCTTTGGCCTCTCTGGGGAGGGCTCGGGGGTGGTGGCGCACGCGCTTGCACTTAGTCGCAATGGCATGTGGCGTGGTTGGTATGATGGGCAATGGATGGGATGGTGCGAGCCACCTCCCGTGACGTCAGTGCTGCTCGTGCTGTGGTGCGTCCCCCTACACTTCCATTTGACTTGTGCCATGCTAGACGTTGAGGTTCTATTGCCTGCGTGATATGACCAGGAGGAGCGCGAGGAGACCTCTCACACACCATGCTCCACTGCCATCCCGTGCCCTGTATCGCCTGTGCGGATTGACTATGTTGGGGTTACACCTGGTCGACTGGGGCTGTGTGTGCCTTGTCAAGGGGCATGGCGGGCGCACAACAGGATCCAGCTTGTCCACAGAGGGTGGGCTGAGGTGCGCCTGGTACCGCTTTGTACGTGTGCCCGGCTGCTGTGCACACACGTGTTCACTCCCCCCGACAGGTGTCCTCTCACGATGCCCAGGGAAGCGGTGGTGTACTGTTCATGACCCCTCCCAACACGGCGTGCTCCAACTTGGCATGTGCGCATCTACCCGTCGCACCCACCCACCTGAGCACTGCGTCCATACGACTTCACACGACACATGTGTGTCTTCCACAGTAGTGCTACTCATTTGCGTTGACATCCAATACCAGTGGACTACATGGTCATGTCACGACTGCCGTGTACTTCACATACTCTCATCCTCTCTCATTCGTACTTGTGAAATGAGTCAGCGGAGACAGTTTTGGTTTCAAACATTATATTGAGTCTTCTGTCCTCTGTGATGCAGTATAGTGGACACTACTGGCAGCGGAATACATGTTGAGGATATACTGAGCATGATTGCAAATGGGATAGGGTGTGGGGTTACATGTGATTGGCTGTTGCATGTGGGATGTGGGCTTCAGAGTGACATCTGCTTGGCCAAGGCTGTGCTAATGTACATTTACGTATAGCTGCGGAGCTGCGGACTTTGACACAGACGGTATACATGTAGCCTACCAGACCGCTTGGCATCATGGGCACAGTCCATCTCAGTTCCATGTGACAGGTTTGCTGCGGTTGTTCCTCATGCACGCGTGCATGTGAGATGACATCAGGGCATGTGCTTGCGTGCATGCAGCGGCGTGCCACTTGTTGTTGCACTGTGGTGGTTACTGGACATGTCACAGTCACTGGGGTCGTGTTGTTGTTGTATGCACTTGTCGTCCATGCAAAGGTCCTGGTATGGGATTCCCGGGCGGGGGTGGGAGGGTGCAGCACCCACAGACTCCAGGCGACCTATTCATGTCCACTGAGCGGTGTGTGTGTCCATGGGCGCTGGATCCATGTCGTGTCCTGGTTGTTCGTGCAGTTCCGTCCATGTGGGTGCGATACACAGAGCCCATGCCACTGCCTCCCACGATGCATGCGGTGTTCCTGGATGTGATGGGGAACAGTGTGCATGTCCCGGTCATATCCGATGTCATGGCGATGTCGTTGATGGTGTGGTTACAGTTGCCGGTCGTTTGGTATGGCTGTTGTGGTGGTGACTGGCCAGTCCGTGCGGAAGCTAAGCATGGGTGCGGGGTTGGACATCATAGGTCACTCGGGGAACCTGCGTTGTGGTCCGACGAATTGACAGGTTGTCAGGTATGCGATGCCGTCCAGCAGGGCTTCCATGTCATTGGTGGTGTACATGTTTGCCAGCCAATGTAGCGGATGGTGGCTGTCAAGGTGTTGTTCGTAAGTTGTCCCTTGGAGGACCATGATGGGGCATGCTGGGTGACATTCGATGTAGCTGTTCTCGATGATCCGTCGTGTGGAGGCACAGTGGTCCCATTTCAGTGCGGGTGCGATGTTGGCCACATACGCCATGCCCCCATAGGCAGAGCAGGCCCTGTCGTGTGCGTCCAGAGGGAGGAGTAGTGGTAGCAGGTCCGCCTTCAGACATGCCGGGTTGGAGAGGCATATCTCGACGGGATGCTGGTAGGGACACCTCCGACAGTAGAAGACGGGCATGACGCAGCTGAACAATGTGATGCGGTAAGTCAGTCGGTAACTTACGTTCAGCAGGGACAGGAGATCGCATCCCAATGTATGGAACAGGTTGGTTTTGTACAGCTTGAGCTGTTCGGCGTAGTTGGGTAGGTGTGTTGCGGTTGCCATTTCGCAGCGGTGCGTTGTGGTGGCGTGCTCCGGCTGTGTGTGCAGTCTGCAATGTGCACGCTCCGAGGTTGCTGTGAGCTCTGTGTAGTCGTAGGGAGACAGGACTTGTGTTCTGTTTGCTTGTTTGGAGGACACGGGCCCTCTTCCCACATGCTTCTCAGACAGTTCAAGGTCAGTGATGTGTGACTCCTTCCAATTAACTTGCATGTGGCCGACATGGGGGAGTGTTTTCTTCTTTCTTCCCCGTCCGTTGTGTGCTTCTGTGATATGCGCTATCTGCCCTGTGGTCGGTCTCCTCGGCATGCCTGTGTTGGTCTATTCTTGGACAATGGCTGTATTCACCGGCTTCTGTCGTAGGGCTGTGGTTTCGGAGTTGGAATGGAAGGTCATTCAGTGCTGTCTGCTCTCCCTTGTGTGGGCGGCAGGCTGCCTTTCCGCTCTGCGTTGGGCCTTGTGTGTGAATGTTATTCTTGGGCCACCTGTTGTCGGTCCCCGGGCTCTTTGGTGTTCCGTTTTATATGTCTTGTTCATATGTGCAGGGTGGTATGGGTGTTTCAGTGTGGTACTGGCGTTCCTCTTCCCGAAGGAGCCCTGCTTCTCCTAGTTGGTGTTGCCGCCGCTGTGTGCTTCGCCATGTTTGTTACACTGGGGTGTGTCCTGCTGTTGCGTGACTTCACTGACATGTGTGCGTCGGTTGTGTGGCGTTGGGTGTTGTCCGTGAATTGGGCGTTGGGGACATGTCTGTGGCAGGCCTGTCACGTGTCATGTGCGTTCGGGGTGGGGCTGATGTGTGTGCTGCTTGGTTGTGTCCCTGTGTCTGTGTGCGACGCATGCATGGCGCTGCGGTTGGCCTCTGCGTTGTGCGCATGTGTGGCGGCGTCATCGGCGCTTTGGGGCCGTGACGGGGTGGTTGGTTCCTAGTCCCAGGTGGTGTGTACACATGTGTTCCGCGATGTTACGATTTGGCCTGTGTGTCATATGTGGATGCAATGGTGGATGTGTAGTGTACACGCGCTGGTGGGGGTTGTCCGCTTTTTCCGCCCTTGCACTGTGTGCGCTGTTTGCGTGCACTTGTTGTGTGTGTGCCTACCTGCGTCTCCGCGGTACGTTGCGTCCTTGGTGGTGCATCAGCAGAAGCATGGGGAGGGCCTGCAGTGCTGGATTCATGCTCGGGGAGCCGCTTCTTCGTTGTCCGTGCTCGGCATCCGTGTTACCGCTTCGGTTTGTCGTACGGTATCTCTTGGCCGTGGGAGCCGTTTGTTTGCGGCATCGTAATTTATGCGCCGGGCGGGACGTGTTTCGTCGGACGGTGTGTGTCAGTTGGGCTGCGCCGCTACGTGTACGGGCGCACTTTGATGGCGGACGGTGTTGCTGGCTTGCCGGCGGTGTTTGGCCTACTTTTCGCATCGTAATTGGACGGGCGTGTGGACTGCTGCGTGCCGGCGGTAACTGGTGCTTTTGCATCCGCCAGCACGGCGGTGGTGCTTCCGCCCGCCATCGTAATGTGCCCCTATCTGTTTACCTATCTACAGTTTCTAAATTACATTCTTCAACTACATTTAGCACAAACCAATATTCCAAACAGTAATTGTTCACATCTTCTCAATAGGCCGAATAATGTTTAGAAATCCATTTGCATTGAAAAGATCCAAAATAAACTCGTTAATTCGTGTTCACATCTTCCTAATAGGCCGAATGATATTTTCAAAACTTTGGCATCAAAATGCTTGTTTCTGGTCCAGGGAAGACATGGCTTGGCAGTTCGGGCTGGACTGTTCCCCTGAGGCACAGGGTCAGACTGATTTGCATATTGCCATGTCTGAACTGGGAGTGGCGGAGTGAGCTAAAGAATGATGATGGATTAAACCCAGATCAGTTGACTGGGGGTGAGTGCTTGCTAATGTTCAACACTCCGTCCATCATCCCCTTTGGTTTTGCTATGTTCGCGCCCTAAGTTGGCAGGGTATGCCCAGACATGGGTCCCTTGCTCACTTTGCCACTGGATTCAAGCTATCCTGGCTGATGAGGGCTGAAAGCCCGAAACCGGTCCCAGGATGCTTGTTTCTGGTCCAGGGAAGACATGGCTTGGCAGTGATTACATGAGTGCAGGGGTAGTGCCTATGAAATTAGAGGACTGCATGAGTACTACCTGAGTGATTGAAGAAGTACATAGGTAATGCCTGGGTGATTGCATGAGTGCATGGCTAGTGCCTGGGTGATTGGATGAGCGCATGGGTACTTTGTCTGAGTGAGTGAAGAAGTGCATAGGTAATGCCTGGGTGATTGCATGAGTGCAAGGGTAATGCATGCGTGATTGGAGGAATGCACAGGTGCTGCCTTGGTACATGGAGGAATGCATGGGTAGTGCCTGACTGATTGGAACAATGCATAGGTAGTACCTGGGTGATTGCATGAGTGCAAGGGTTGTGCCTGGATGATTTGGAGAACTGCATGGGTAGTGCTTGGATGATTGCATGAGTGCAGGGAAGTGGCTGAGTGCATGTATGAGTGCATCAGTAGTGCCTCAGTGATTGCATCAGTGCATCTGTACTGCCTGGGTGATTGGAGGAGTGCAGAGATAGTGCCTCGGGTGATTAGAGAAGTGCATAGGTAGTGCCTTGGTGATTTTATAAGTGCACAGGTAGCGCCTGGGTGATTGGAGGAGTGCATAGATGGTACATGGGTGATTGCATGAGTATAGGGAGTAGTGCCTGCGTTATTGAAAGAGTGCCTAGGTAGTGCATGCAGTGATTGCATAAGTGCAGGGGTAGTGCCTGACTGATTGAAGGACTGTATATATAGTGGCTTAGTGCATGGACGAGTGCATGGGTAGTGCCTGGGTCATTGCAGACTTACAGCTGAGACATGTGTTGTGGTTGCTGCTTTATATTTGACTACACCCAACATCCTGAGTAGTAGAAGAATAGTGAAATTGCAACACAAAAGTGAGGTTTATGACATGGTGTACACTTTTCTAGTACAGCTTCACCCATTCTCTAACTGCCCAGGGTATTGGGCCTACCTAAATATAAAGCATCAAACCTACACATAGCTCTGTGTATAAATCTCACCATATTCCTGAAACGTGGCGTAGTGCGGCACACTGGTACGGACGCATGCGCTGCATGCTCGGAGATATGGTGAGATTATAACAGAGGCTATGGTAGGTTTGATACTCGCTGGAGTGGAGCTTGTAGAAAGAATGGTGAAGCTGCTAGAAGAAGTGCGCGCGCGACCAAGCTGTGTTGCATTTCACTGTTCTTCTACTACTCAGGATGTTGGAGTAATGATCAAACGGCATCGCGCATGTCTCGGCTGTGAAGTCTGCGGCGAACTGCCCAATGCGCTCGTCCATGCATAAACGCATATCGGTCATTCAATCCCGGTCAGGCACTACCTAAACAATGCGATCCTCGTGCGCTGCCCAGGCGCTCTTCAGTAGCGCGGGCGCGCTCGTGCAATCCATGGCGCTATCATGCGCTCCTCAATCGCCGGGCGCTACTGTGCGCTTATAGAAAATCGCGAGGCACTGCCTGTACGCTATCTGTCGCGCTATGCGGTGTCGCTGACCGTCGCGGGCGCCCAGCGTCGGCGCGACAAACCGCTCAAACCATCGTCAGAAGCTGCCCCATGCGGTTCTCCCGATCCGGGCGCAGCCTGCAGCATGCGGGACTGCCACCTGTGCATTGTTCCAGTCGGTCGGGCTGCAATACTCCGCGTACCAGGCGGCGCATGTGCCAATCGCGCATCGTACGCTAGCATCGTAAATCGCGGGCATTACTATGCCTTCTTCACTCGCAGGCGATACCCATGCGGCGCGGGCATAGCCATGCGCTAAATACTGTCACGGGCGTACCTGTAGTAGCTGGCTGATCGCTCAGATGTGCTCGTGCGATCCTCATGGGCACTACCCCCTGCGCTCGTAATCGCTGCCAGCCAATGTGGACAGAACAAGCGTCACGGGACCCCAGGCTTTCATGCCAGACCTTTGAGTCAGTGGCGAGGGAGGCGGGCCCGGCAATGCTGGGCATGCCCTGCGGCTTTGGAGGCGCGGACGCCGAGTGGGCGGTGGTGAACATTGCAGCACTCACCCCAGTCGAGCTGATCGTTTAATCCCATCATCATTCTTTAGCTCATACGCCACCCCAATTCGAACGCTGGCAATGTAGATCAGTCTGACCCTGTGCCTCAGAGAACAGTCAGCCAGGCACCCCCTCCTGGACCAGGAACAAGCATTTGTGCTTGAAAGTTTGTGGATGTGAACATGATAACAGTTTATTTTGGATGCTTTTCAATGCAAATGGATGCCGACTGTTGAAGAGAGATGTGAACAGTGCTGTTTGGGATATTGTTTATTAGCTAATGCTGGTTAGAGCGAATGGAAAACGAGCGAATAGGCACGTGCGATAGTATTTGAGTATGCCCGGATGCAAAGCACCGGTGCGCAGCAGTCTCATTGCGATAGAAAACAGGCCAAACACCGCTGACGAAGCCATACCGTCATACATCAAAAATGGCCGATACGCATGTAGCTATTACTGCGGCGGCTGCGTCCCGCCAGCGCGCAATGCGTGCCGCGCAAACAACGACTCCTGGCCGTGCAAATCTGATCTCTTGGCGGCTAGAGATGCGAGGCTGACCTGGCAGCGGCTCCCGGCCTGAACGGGCCTCCTCGCTACGTGCACCGCAGGGCACTGCCCTGCAGGCACAGGTAAACACACACAACAGTGCTGCCGCGACTCTTTGTCCCAGGCGCGGACCCCGCCATGTGCAGCATCACCATGCTCCTGTTGCACAGCTAGCCGCATGAGGCTTCCTCTCCACCACTGGGACAAGACAACCACCCGTACGACTAACGCCGATATTTATGATATCGTCTAGCTGAGATTTCCTGACAAGCAGCACACACATCAGCCCCACCTGAACGCACATGACACGTGACAGGCCTGCCACAGACATGTCCCCAACGCCCAATTCACGGACAACAACACCCAACGCCACACAACCGACGCACACATGTCAGTGAAGTCACGCAACAGCAGGACACACCCCAGTGTAACAAACATGGCGAAGCACACAGCGGCGGCAACACCAACTAGGAGAAGCAGGGCTTCGGGAAGGAAAAGCCAGTACCACACTGAAAACACCCATACCACCCTGCACATATGAACAAGACATATAAAACGGAACACAAAAGAGCCCGGGGACCAACAACAGGTGGCCCAAGAATAACATTCACACACAAGGCCGCAGAGCGGAAAGGCAGCCTGCCGCACACAGGGAGAGCAGACAGCACTGAATGACCTTCCAAGACCAACACGAGAAACCACAGCCCCTACGACAGAAGCCGGCGAATACAGCCTGTGTGTCCAGAATGAGACCAACACAGGCGTGCCGAGGGAGGCACGACCACACGGGCATGAATGGCGCATATCACAGAAGCCACACAGCGGACAGGAGGAAGAGAAGAAAGAAAACACTCCCCATGTATCGGCCACATTTGCAAGTTCAATTGGAAGGATGTCACACATCACTGACCTTGAGAACTGTCTGCAAGCATGTGGGAAGAGGCCCGTGATCACTCAAGACAAGCCAACAGAACACTGAGTCCTGTCTCCCTACGGCTACACAGAGCTCACATGCAATCCTCGGAGCGTGCGCATTGCAGACTGCACACACAGCCGGAGCCACGCTCCCCTGGCAGCACCAGCTGCGAAAATGGCAACAGCAACTACACCTGCCCACTACGCTTGAGCAGCTCAAGTCTGTACAAAACCAACCTGTTCCATACGGTGGGATGCAAGATCTCCTGTCCCTGCAGGCACGTAAGTTGCCGACTGACTTACCGCACTCACTGCAGCCAGCTGCGTCATGCCCGTCTTCTACTGTCGGAGGGTGTCCCTGCCAGCATCCGTCGAGATATGCCTCTCCAGCCCGGCAGGTCTGAAGGCGGACCTGCTACCACTACTCCTCCCTCTGGACGCGCCGCGACAGGGCACTGCTTTCTGCCATGGGGGCATGGCCGTGTCTGGCCAACACTGCTGCCTGCACTGAAATGGGACCACTGTGCCTCCACACGACGGATCATCGAGAACAGCTACATCGGAATGTCACCCAGCCTTGCCCCATCATGGTCCTCCAAAAGGGACAGCCACGAACAACACCCACGCCAAACCAGCCCACCATCCGCTACATTGGCTGGCAAGCGTAACTACACCACCAATGACCATGGAAGCCCTGCTGGCGGCCTCGCACACCTGACAACCTGTCAGTTCGTCGGGACCCACAGCGCCAGGTTCCCCGGTGACCTATGATGGCCAACCCGCACCCATGCTTAGCTCGCACGGATCTGGCCGAGTCACCGCCACAACAGCCATACCAGACGACCCGGCAACTGTAACCACTGCCATCCAGCGACATCAAGCCGCGACATCGGATATGACCGGGACATGCACACTGATCCCCATCCATCCAGGAACACCGCATGCCATCGCTGAGTGAGGCAGTGGCATGGGCTCTGCGTCTCGCACCCACATGGGCCCGGAACTGCACGAACAGCCAAGGACACGACATGGATCAGCGCCCATGGACACACACACTCAGCTCAGTGGACATGAATAGGTGCCGCGCCAGGTCTGTGGGTGCTGCACCCCTCCCACCCCGCCCGAG